>OZ021725.1:74241177-74566677 GCA_963978545.1 Linyphia triangularis | reverse complement strand
GCCGTTCGTATAACTGTTTTTTCTGCTTGTATAACGAGTCCGTTTTTTGTGATACACTTACCGTTCCAACGCTCTTTATGGTTTTCGCATGTGCTGAGCATATTGAAAAAAGAAAAGTAGGTATTGCCATTCAAAAATTTCGAGTTCTGTAACTATAACCGTAAGCATGAGCGCCATTTTGTTGCTATTCACAGAATCCTGAGCTCATACTACTGAATAACTATACCTGAAATTTCATGTCAATCTGTTGAACGGGATGGCCGCTAGAGGTCCATATATTGGCAAAGTTATTTTATAACTAACCTGTATTTTAGCAATAACTTTTCTATAAAATTCCATGGCATTGACATTTTTGTAACATTGGATTGAACTTCAGCCCTACTATACAAAAAGTAAAAAATACTGAAAACGTGCAACGTCCTAAAATAAATTTCTACTCGGCATTTGTCTGTAGAATCTCTAAAAATGATGAACTAGTGCAAAATAAAGTTTTTGAATGGCTTCATGGTGGAAACTTATATTTCGTTTCAGCAAAAATACCTATGAATACTAGTTTATGGTTGACTTATTCGTTTCAAAAGTTGACTTTTATGATATTTGCTAGGCAAAATATTATTAGACAGAACTTTAATCCTTCCTGGAATATAAATAGCAATCGGCCAGCTCAGTTGTATATATATATATATATATATATATATATATATATATATATATATATATATATATATATATATATATATATATATATATATATATATATATATATATATATATGAAAAACTAAAAAAAAACAAAAAACAAGCAAACAATACCATGATATAATTCAAAATTCGAATTTTGATTAATCTAGTTATTTATATACGTAAGCTTTCACAATATAATTTTTTTTTTTAAACATTTATTATTTTACATAGGTAGTGTTTCGCGACGAAAAAAACTTTATTTCGATATATTCCGTTATTTTAAATTTAAGGAAAAAATAAATTATCAGAAAAATCATTGAAAAATATCAAGGGGAAAAAAAGGATACAAAAATAATATAAATTTTTTAAGCAAAAGCAGTCATTGTATCATCTTGTCATATTTCAACTGCATAAGTCTCGGTATTATCCATTATGATTGATCTCACAAACCACGTCTATTAAGTAAGCGTCGCTTTTCCATTTGGCTGATGTCCTTTAAGTGTTAAATGAATTGTCTCCTCTTTATATGCCCTTGAGATTCAATGGGTGAACGAATTCAGTATCAAGTGGCAATTGGGAGCAGGGTCGACACCCTGACGCCACAATTGGGGTCCGGAATCGGGAAGCAATAACAAAATGCTATAATATCTATTCAAAATAGGCATTTCAGGGTATCGATGTATCTGACGAGTATACAAAAAAATTTATGCATAATTGGCATTCTCGGAATATTTATGGACTTTATAGTAAAAACTAAGAAGAATATCCAGGTGAACATAATTATCGTATTGGTAACGATATATTTCGAAGTATTAAATAAAGTAATAATATCTCCAGTAGCACATATCCGCTGGCCAATATCGGCTCGACACTGGCCAACCTCGATGTGGACCGTTATAGAATGGCAGTTCTAGGATCTGGCCCAATCTTGTCCAGTGCTCTGGGTAAAATATACTGGAAGTTTTGAAATGATGATTCAGAGTTTTAAAACTGAAATATTGTGTTATAAGAAAGGACGTGAAAGGAGGAGGAGAGATATGTTTTGATATGGTTTTGATATGCTTATTTTAAAAAATATTAAAAAAAATTGTGCATTTGGAGCAATACTTGGGTTTCGTCATGGACTGGTCAATCTTTCCACAATTCCTGTTTCCGACGTTGGCCAATACCGCTGGGTTACCTGAGATATGTTTCATGTACAACTATTTCGGCCGCTGAGGTAAAAAAATAATGTTTTTTACAACAAATGCGTATAAAAAATAAACCATTCAGAACAATTTTTTTTCTCCGTCCTAAAGTCTACACACACAAAAAAAAATAGCAATTTTTAACATAATTTTAATTTATGCAAAGTAGTATGTGTTTAATATCTAAATGTCCAACTATTGTTCCAAGACAACATGCAATTTATATTTTTTTCCTCAAAAATATCTATTACAACCCAAATAGTATTTTTAAAGCTTATTAATTCTTAATAAAAATCATATTTCTTGTTCATTTCCTACTGATGTTCATGAAGTGCATAATGAATGAAATTCTTCTCTTATGTATTAAAATTAGGAATCATCTTCATTATTACTGTACCGCGTTATGTTTGAAACTTTTTTGAATTAAATTCCAGTCAATACAAATCGCCTATTTCTGAATTTACTTAATTTTATGAATATTATCATAGAAGTTAAATGGGGAAAAAAGAACTTATAACGATTCTTCTACTGTAGAAAAAAGTATTTCCGTTTAAAAGAAAATACACTTTTTGGTAGTATTATTAATACACTTTCAACAGAAATTTTCATTTTTAGCAGATAAGATTCGAATATAAGTTATTCAAGAAAAAAGGCCAGCCATATTGTAATTATAGTGAAAAATACCAACGATAAAACTTGTTTGTTTATCCAGAAAATAAAAAAAATTCGAAATGTCCCAATTATAAAACATAAGCTGATAAAATGATTGTGTCTACTAACAAAAAAAAAAAAAATTTTTTTTTTGAAGTTACCTTGAAATTAAAAGGTACCTGAAAAAATATATGCTGTTTTAAAAAAAAATTGGAACTGAACGTTTAAAGGCTGTTTTAAGAATTTTATCAAGTGAATATAACAATGGATACTGTTTTAACTTTTATTCTTAACTGCTGTATTAAACATTTAGTATGAATATATTATTTGCTTAAGTGATATGAATATATTATTTGCTTAAGTGATGCATATCAAATAAATCAATTAAATTTGGATGCATCGCATAATCGTGGACCTCAACATGGCTAGGTAATGCATTAAGATGTGTGCTTTTGATCCTTCAAATTGCAACTTTCATTAAGAGAAAATTTATAATGAATAATTTGACATCGTAAAATTTTCATTTAAAATGATTCTCCGTTAAATAAAAATAATGTTCAACTGAATAAAATATATTATTGCATAAGAAAATTATGGGTCCACATGTGAACTCAAGAAACGTTGCGGCTTTTT
The DNA here is from genome assembly GCA_963978545.1 of Linyphia triangularis. Lineage (NCBI taxonomy): Eukaryota > Metazoa > Arthropoda > Arachnida > Araneae > Linyphiidae > Linyphia > Linyphia triangularis. The sequence goes on along the minus strand of OZ021725.1, from coordinate 74,563,523 downwards.
TACAAAATTTTGTAGGGAACACAGAGTTAAGCATTAAGTAGTCATTTCGATACACATGTTGTATATTAATTGTATAGTGCGGATTATTAACGTAGACAACCTTTTGATTGCGTCCCCAAAGTTATGTGGCATCATAGCAAATAACCTTAAAATGTTTAGTTTTAATGGGATGCATTAGATTAACACTACTTCACTGTCGCGTTACATTGTAAAATGAATGTTCCCTTTGCAATAATAAGTATTTTTCAACTAGCCTCCTAGATCATACACATTTTAAAATTCTTGGCTAAACCTTATCATAAACTGTTTAACATTAAAATCTAAATAAGGCAACAGTCGAACTTGTCATATTGTTTGACATCACTTTTCTCAAAGCAGCCTTCTTCGCCTTTCAATTTGATTATTCAAACTATAATTACACTAATAACTCCCTTTAGATTTCAGTGACAAGACATTTCAATGGATGGCAAATGCATCTTAATTAGAAAAGTGTCCACATTTCTGAGTAACTCTACGGAAATCAGCCGACGTGCTCTAAACGGAGAATGTTTCGCACACTGTTATCGCCCCTCTCAGGCGTTGAATGAAAAGGCCATCGAGTCATAGTAGTAGATCGCGCAAGTTGAGAAAGAGATTGTCGGTCTGAAAAACCAGGAAGAAGCTGATCAGAGAAGCTGATTCACGAGATAATTTGCGCATTTCACGTTACTTCTAAAGCATTTCACAAGAATTTTCATTCATTTTCGTTGACTTTCTTAACAATATTTGTATTTTATTGGGGAAAAAGAGCGGAATTTGGAAATGGTGTGTCGAAATGAGTATAGTCTAAAAATGCTTTGCTTTTTATTGTTGATGAGTGACTTCCGTGAAAGATATATTTACTTTTAATTAACTGATATGTAATACTAGAATTTCTATCCACTTTATTCGGGGTTTAGAGTGTTTTTACAGTTTTAATATAAAATTATGGTTCATTAGAATGCCGTCAATTTAAAAAGTTTGTTGAAAGGTTCTCAATTTTTTGTTATTGGGATCTGGGCTGTGTAGTCGATCATCAGTGTGATTTACAAAAATGATTAAGTTAAAAGATACATAACAATTGGAAATTTTTTGTTTGATCCTTGTAAAAGTAAACACAATGTAAATTTTTGGAAAATTACAATACCTAGGATAGTTAAATCCGTAAATTCTTTTAAAACAGCCAGTTCGAGAACCCCGCCAAATTTTGCATTTTGTAAATAATTAATGTTTTATCTGCAACAAGTCTCAAATATTAAAAACAATTTTAAATTTGAAAACAAATTAAATTTTGAAACGTTAATTACTAAGTGGTAATCAAGGTTTAAAAAATTATTTTAAATTATTCGTTATATTGAAAAATCATTTAACTATTCTTTGCAATGCTTTGCGAAAGACAGACTTTCAAAACATGTTTGACGTCACCTTCTTAAAATGTAGTAATTTGTACTGTTAAAATAAGAATATATAATTTTAATTATAGCTTCCGCAATTCAGAAATATAAAAAAAAAAATCCTCGCCAAAATGTACAGTTTTTTTTCTTCTTTTTTTTTCTTCTTAAATGTAAATTAAAAAAATATAAAAACGCAAAAGGTAAATTTCACTAATCCATTTTAAAGCTATGGACATCATGATCTTCCAAATGAAACTATTGCGATTTTTCACATTCCTCGCAATGCAATAAAAGTTATCGCAATTGTATTGCGAAGCTAACATTTTAAATAATTGAAAATGCTATCACTGTGACATACTGTGCAATTTTAATTGTTGCATGTTTAAATGATTGAATAAAAGCGATGTTATTTTAAATAATAAGAGGGCGAATGAAATGAATAATATAATAATATTAAAATTATTAATCATCGAAACATTTCTACTCAAGTAAAACATTTGAGTTTATTAAACTCAAACTGATTAATAGCTCACAATGGATTGTGCGTCATTATCTTCCTCTGTCCTACTCTATTTTTTTACGATAAAAAATTAATTTATACAAAAATATGTACAAAATTAATGAAAATAACTCATAAATATAATTAACTTTTTTCGGCTTATTATTACTTTAAAGGGAAACATTATCTCATAGGTATTACTAAAATATTCATGTATGATAACAATATGCTACTAATTAAGGGAACTTAATTGAATTTAATTGGATCTCATTAAAATTAGCATTTATCGACAATGTTTTCAAGTACAAGCAAAAGTGTTTACATGCATAGTGAATTCATTACTGTTCTCTGTTTGAAAGATTTGTTTTTATTTTGAGGGTTTATTGAAACTCATCACTAACCATTATGCATTTTTTATTACAAATGAAAATACACTTATTTACAAAATAAACGGTTGTTTTCAACAGTCCTATAATAGAAGTGAATACAAAAAATGTTCAGCATACAAGATCACTCGGTCTATAATTTATTTTTACTAACGATCGTTTTAATGCTTAAACAGATTGAACAGTTTTAGAGACGATTCAGAAATGTAAGGAGATCGAATTCTGTTTGTTTGGAGTCGTCAATCTGAAAGGTCTACTTTTAAAAAGGTGAAGAGACACGAACACAATTGTGGGGGAAACGTCTCAAGTCAACTGTTGGGGTTTCCTGATGAATGTTTATTGGGTTTTCACACCTTTTCGAGACTCAAATGCAGAACTGCCCTCATAGGAAGCGTTCCCCTGATACTCTAATTCTACAATTTCATCGTTGTGTTGGCGAAGATATAAAACTATAATAACTAACCATAATTTAAAGTAATCATTCATTTATTTTTTAACCTTACACATTCATAAAAAAATTCCAGAATTCTCTGATACATGAACGGGACAATATGGCTTTTTTTTTTTTACTCGTAAACAAATAAGAGTTATAAAATTAAGATGAATCTATATTTACTTTATTGTTTTGTATAATATTACTTGATTGCGAAGTTATATGGAAAAATAATTATTTTATGTTAAGTCAAATATACTTTTATTAGCCACCGACGTACGGGACACGGACATGTCCCGTGCGTCAGACGATATATTAAACTTACTCCCATATCACGCAATAAATTTGTCTAAACTGTTTGAGTTATGTAGCAAAATTATTAGCATAAAAGTAATTCAGAAGCCTTTATGGAGAAAGTAAGAGCATTTATCACTTAATTCATCATTATAAAATAATTTATTTCAATATCATACATTATTTTAAACGATATACTTTTATGATATTGCATTAAAATGAAGAAAGTAAATTTTAATAATTCTGGATATTAATTAATGAACGAAAAGAGCCTATACCAGTAATCAAATTATTATAAAATTACTTATCCAAATATCAATATAATACTTTAAAATATATATTACTATGAAATTGCACAAAAGAGTGACTTACTTGATTCTTATTTGGGGAAAGGGGTGGATTGTGTCAGTTTTCTTTAAAATATTGTATTTATTTTTCTATTTTTAAGATTTTTTTTTTTTTTTAAACATTACAAAATGACTTTTTTTACGTAATATATTATAATGGAAAATACATTTTTAAAGATTTTTGGAGCGGGGGCGATGTGATACCTTTGCCCTCACTGATACTGGAGCACTGAGGCCATCGCTTCTTTTGCCCCCATGTAGATAGTGCCTATGGCGTACACCAGAGAATTGCCCCTCATTGAGAATGTGAGATATTTCAATGGTCTCTTAGTTTTGTCTACATTTCTGATAGAACTGGCTCATTCTCTGTTTGAAGCTGGAAAACCTGGCTTATTAATATTGAATACATCAAATAAATCCAATACTATGTCAAACACAATGTCAAAAAAATACCCTGTCTCGATACATGCATTCAGGTTTCACAATATTCCCCTGCGGAGAAGATTGATGCAAAGAGTACGTTAACCCTTCCAAGAGCCACTGAATACTCTTTTCCACTTGAGAAACTTCGAACATCAGTGGCAGCGGAAGACATGCCCCAAGGTGCACCTCTTATCATCCGAAAACCTCCAGGAATGGACATCCGATTCCGTTACGAATCACGAAATCGCGATTTTCTCTGCTTGGCTATTCATTGTTAGAAGTGCGATCGATCGCCTGTCAGGTTAGGGAAATATCATCGGCTGATGGGAGAGGAATGTTATTATTTCGTAGTTTGTATATTCCGATGTGTCTATTGCAATTATTCTATTGTATTATATAAATCGTAGCAAGGAAATGTTGTACATACTCGGAAAACCCAAGTATAGTTTGGTGATGAGACTAGATGTATAGGAAGACTATTTAATAAGTTGTTTTAAGCTGATGTAGGCAACAAAAGTATTGTTCATAATATATATTGAAGTTTTTAATAATTTTGTTAAATACGGTCGACCACTTGTAAAAGAGAAGAACTAAATGTCTATTGAAAAAATATGAACGTTTAAAACTTTTTTTCTTGATGTCTATTAATAATGAATTCATACATTGAGCGCATTCGCGATAATAGTGACGAGACATTTGTACCATGTTTTATTTATTATATACTTAATTTTACATACGTTACAGAATTCTAAAATGCAGAATAATTATTAACCATGATAAAAAAAAAAAAACATTTCAATAGCCAATATTTTTAGAACTTTAAAGTTTATTACAAAAGTAATTTATTTTGAAGATGTTTTACAATATTTTTTATTAATTTAAAAAGCATCGTAAAAATATGAGAAGCAACATTTTATTTATTCTACGTATAATGGCCAGGCAGTTGTAGATGTGTTCTTTAGATAGAAGCTATTGTTTAATTTATTTTTAAGAAACTTCTATGATTATTTCTAAATGTTTTTCAGGTCTAGAATGAACCAATTGTGTTGATTATAATTAAGTTAAGCATCAATTAATAAAGTTAATTACACAATTAACAATAGTAAATATCCTTCAAATCTTTTTCTTTCAGGATTTTTCTCATTCATAATCGCTTTTCTAGGCAATTTTTCATGTTTATGACCTCACGAGTCGTTTACGGAGGTTTCACGGTAGTTAAAAGTTTTATTGTTTTCACAATTACACCTTTGTAATCCTATGAGTTTTCGGCTTATTGGGGAAAATCAAGCTCTTTCTGTTGGTAGATTTAATTTCCATAATACTTTCTTCTGTTAAAAGATGATGGATTTTTAAAGTTTAGACATAAAATTAATGGTATAAATATGTGTCTCAATAACGTGAGTGCTAAAAAGTCTTCATTAAAAGCAATAAGAAAACGACTGTATAGAGTAAGTATAGATTGTGACTTCAAAAAATATACATGAATGAATAGTATCAATAAACTGATGAGAACAAGATACTTTCGTATATTAGTTGAAAGTTTTCAATGCAGTGAAAATTTATGGTTTTTCATGTAATTTAAATAATGTTTTTCTAAGCAAAACAAATTCACAGTTCTTAGAAATAGTATATTATATTAAATAATTACTTATTCAATGATTTAGATGTGTTTTCTTAACAGTTAAGTTGTTGCTACGTTATTGTTTAACTGTTAATTGAATGAAAAATAGTTAAAAAAATCTTTAATATCTTCCGGAACATTAAACATTTATGATTAATTAATTAAACATTATAAACACATTTTGATTTTCTTGAAAAGTAATTTAGAATCACTAGAAAACCTAGTTAAAATATACTAGATTTTAAACGAGCTCATCATAATTATATTAATCATATATATTTAACTAATGTTACAAATGATCATATATTATTCTTAATTCATCAAAATAGGTTCGTCTTATTGATATTTTAAGCATCTGTTTCATTAGCGTAACTTATAACTAACCTTATATGCATAGTTAAACATTTATACGAATATAAACAGGCATTTTAAACATGATCCCCTAAAGAATATTCACATGAATATCAATGAGCGTAACAGAGCTTGTTTTAATTCGAATAATTTGCCCTCTTTCAAAATGCTTCTAATAGAATTCTACACTCTAGCATCTTATTATCTAAAAGAATCAATTTATAACCCATACAAGCAGATCAATGTCTGATAAAAATCTCAAATACATTTCATCACATTTTAGAAATTTATCGGACGAATCTTTCCTGACTAAAACTACATAACGAAGTATATCGATAGTTCCGAAGTAGATAAGAATAACACGTCAACAGGAAATGCTAAAATTAATATTTTAATTATTATGTTTTAACTTCAGAGCTCTCGGATTTTAACCTTTATATTCAATCACTAAATATATAAAAAAGATATTCACATTGAATGCTTATTTCAATGCCGTGCAAATATCTTAAGTTCATATTTCAACCAATTAGTTCTGTACAAAATAAAATTTACTTAAAAAAAAAAATCATTAGTTTGCAATTTGCAAAGTGAGCTGCCAGTTATGAACCATTTTAAAATCCCACTACTCTTATATTGTGTTATATGCCATTTATTTAAAAAACAAATTAATGTTGACGCATTTCAAAGAATGAATTATTACTATTCTTTTAAAGATCCTTATAAAATGCTTAAGATCTCCTTTTTAATTCACTAGCGAACAAATAGTTTTTGTGACTTGGATCCAAATCTTATTTTGCAATGCATGGAGTAATAAAAATATAACTGGGAATAAATTTTATACATTCTAGTATGTATTTTAATTGCACTTTTAATTGCTTTCAGAAAATTTCAGAAATTAAAATATTTTGGCTTTGTATTTTTTAACTATCAAATTTTTCTTCACATAATTATTCAAAATATCTCGCTATTCCTTCAACAAAACTAATTCCTTTACTCAAAGTATAAAAAAAATTAGATGTTTTTCGCAATTATTTCTAAAAGTAGTAAAAAAGTAGTTAATTAAGTTTAAAAAAAAAAATTATATACCTGAATAGTAATTAACAGGGAGTCGAAATAAATCAGACATTGAATTAATAAAATAGATCATCATTACAGTTTTTAAATGATCGGACTTTGTAACATACTCTTTTATTAATTTAAAAAGAATAGGTCCCATGCTTTTCTAGTTTCTCAAATCCTTCAAAGCAATAATTTTATCCATTCGATGCTATTCTAAGTTTGAATCTTACATTAAGTCTTTTCAAAAATACGAAATCGAATTCAACCAATGTTCTGTAAAATTAGCAATGAAACTATTCCTTCAAAGCAGTGATAAGCACTTTTAAGGAGTTACAAAATATCAAGTGATTGAGTCTCTCGACGAGTAATAAAAAAAAATACGTTTGCAATTTTAAAAATTACGACCGTAAGATAAAGAAACTATTTCAGGGGCTCAAGTCCTTCAAATAAGTCATTATTAGAAGCAAAGAAGAGTTATCAATGCACGGAATAACATAACTGATGGGTGGTACAAACATATCTTGACCAGCTTAAATTAAAAATGCAAAAAGATATTGTGGTCACTCACCCTCCACTCGGCGGTGTCGGTGCCGTCTGCAATGGGGTCAGCGGTGGCGGATCATCATCTGCCGTCACGTGCCGGACGGTTCCGGCCAAGAGTAGCACGTGCAACCACAATAACCGTCTCATCATGCGACTCCGACTGTTCTCCGATCCAAGACTGAACTCCCAAAACAGCCGTCCACCACCGCGCCGCTAACCCCTCACAGTGACGTCACGATCTGAGATACTTTTTTCTTTCTTGTTGCGAAGAAGTAGCCAAACACGGAACTTTTTTCCCCTTCTCCGTTACTTTACTTCGCTATCTTTATGTATTTGTCTTTCTTTTCTTTTTTTCTCTCTCTCACTCTCTCGGACGACACGAAAGTGCCAGAGATGCTTTCTTGATCCCCCGACCCAGACACCCGATACATGGGAGAATGAAGAAAAAAAAGGGGGCGCGAGCATGCTATTTGTGTGTGCTTGATCTCTCAAATAATGCATGGGGGTTATGGGCGATCAAGAAGGAAGTTATGTAATGCAACGGTAGAGAAATAATTTCGGAATATATCTAACTTTGGTGTCTTCTCTCGTTGCATATTTAGAGAGCCCCTTCTTCGAGAATTTTTTTTATGTCGGCACGATTTCCACACTTATTTCTCATCCTAACTTGTCTGACAGCAGGACTATTGTTGGGATATATTTTTGTGAGTTTTTAACGGTTTTTTTTAAGATTAGGGAGGTAATTATGGTTTCCAATACATATAAGTAAGCAAAGGTAATTATCGAGGGTTAGGGTATTTCAGACACTATGTTGAAAACAGAAACGGATAAGCCTAGTATACAGAGGAGCTGAATCAATATTAATGTTTATTTCCATTGAGATTTGATTAAATAACTCCAATGATGAGAAAATTAAGTATTTGGTGTACAATTTTAAAACAAAAAGTATGATATAATCAACTCTTTATAAAGGATATTAAAAGAGATGTGAATTTTTTGTTCAACATGATATTTAAATTTGCATTGAAAGGTGCTTCATTTGGTATTAATACATCATTATAATTTAAAACATATAAAAATTCATTTATTTTGTGTAATCTTAGAAATGTGTCCAAATTAATGTCCTAATGTTTAAACAATAATTTAATAAAATAACAGGCATGAAGATGATTTCTATTGTACTTTTTTTATATATTTTATATGAATGTGTTTGAATGGAATATTATAGATAAATGGGAAAAAAAAGCGAATGCATGTATAAAACTTTTTACAAAAACTTTTTAAATAAATTCTTTTTTAGCCTTTTGAAGCGTTATGTTAGTTGCAGAACTGGATTGATTTAGACATTAAAATAAAAAAATGTATCATTACACCTAACTCGTCGAATATGTAATTAGAGACTGGTGAAAACTAATTTCCAAACTTTTTCAATTTTCAACTTTCCCGTTGCAGCTTAAATGCTTTATAGCTTTACTTTTAGCCTACTTCCTTTTTTGCAGTCATTGAAAAACTAGTAAAATAAAGTTTAAAATAATATATTAATTGCTAATATTATATACTTGTAAGTTAGCAAGGAATGTGTTTTCAAGTTTACTTCTTTGTTCATGTTCGAAACAGTATTCAAAACAAATGATCCATTTATTAAAAAAAATATTTATGTTTGTTTTGAATAATTTGTTACGGTTTTAAGTTTTTCTATTAAAATAAAAATTTATAATCATCCCCAATTTGTAATTTAATTTATAAACAATACGAAATTAATACTAAAATACGAAGCAAAGAGAGCATAATGTCGAATATGGATCCAATGTAATATGGCATGACCCAATTATGATTTTTGGGGCTAACAATTTAGAGAGGACATTTTTTTTTCTCCCCTTGGTTTTTTTATTTTTTATTTTTTTATTGGTTATATTTTTATTATATATATATTTTTTTGTTTTGTTTTTATTTTGTATTACTGATCGAAATTAATTCGAAAATTTTGCAGTTCTTTCAATGTTCCAAAAAGTTTGATATGGGTTGCCATTGGGAATCAAATTCGAGTCTTTACGATCTAGAGTTCATGAAAAAAGAAATTTCTAAAGTAAAGAAAACTCCACTATTCGATTGACAAACTGGCCCTCAGAGAAACTTCGTAATAAAGGAAAGAGATTTTAAAAGAAAATGATTTTTTCGTTCTCTTTCAAGAGTTTTTTTCGGGGGGGGGGGGGGAGGGGGGAAGCAGGGAGTGGTAGGATGCGAAAATGATAAAACATTTTTTTTAACTAACAAAAGTTTGCAGTAGCAACGAATGTGAAAAAACTTACCCATTTCTTAAAAGAGTTGATGGAGTAGTTTGACCACTGACCAGTAGCTTTTTCAGCATTGGAGAATACGACGATGAATCTGAAAAAAATTTAAAAACCATTTTCACAACACATTTTTCTTCTTGAATTATACTGATTTTGGAGATTTTATTTTCACTTTAACTGAACTTTTGTTCAATTTTTACAAAAGCAAAGAAATTGGTATTTTGCTATTTTCAATGGCGAGTTATGAACTCCACAAACCCACGTATTATCACGTGTATAAAGAAACTTCGATATCGCGGTATCGACACTTGACATGCTTATTTGAAGAAATTCTTTATTTCTTATAAATTAATTTTGCATTGGTTTCTGAATCTTTTGGGTAAGATCTGTTTGGGTTATTTAACATTATTTATTAAAGTTGGAACCTTTTTGGTCAGAATCACAAAGTTAGCTTTTTTACCAAAAGTAGGGACGTGGAACATCGCATAACATTCAATTACACTAGAACACTGATCATTGTATTTAAATTTGACGTGGAATTGTGTTATTTACCATTTTTATAATTTCATTCCTTCAAATAAAAATGGTAGCTAGGCGATAATTTTGTCAAAAATTACTACACGGGCAAAAAAACAAAAAAAACGCCAAAAGGGCGTATTTGGCGATATATTTTTGGACATTTCTTGCATTATCCTTTCTTCTAAGCGAAACAATCCTTGGTTATTGATGGGAGATGGTCATAGGAAGAGAACTCTGTGTTAAGGATAATCCTTTTTTTTAACTTTTTACACCTTTGTCGCATTTCTACAGGAATTTTGGAGAAGGAGATGTTTAGAACACCTTAAGTGGCATTATCACAGCAATTTTAATCAAAATTGTTAGAACCATTTTTTAACAATTGCTAAAAAACATGATTGTATTTGCCACAACTAACCTATATACCAAATTTTAAAATCGTTGCTTAATTTGTTCGGGAGTTATGCTGACCAAGTACACATAGACACATATACAGAAATTTTTCTATACAACTTTTCTGAAGTCAGGATTTTAAAAAACGTAGAGAAAGGCAAAATAATAACAATAATAATTGATTTTTTTTTACCGTCAGCAACCCTTTCATTGCCTTATGTTAGCATATGGTTAATGAAAGTAAAAGTTATCCACCACTTATCCACCTCATTCATTCACTTCTGTATTTTTCATTCAAAAGGTGAGATAGTAAAGTGCTAGTCCCACTTGGTTTAATTGATTTTTTTTAAAAATGTCCAATTTTCAAAAGCGCTTTCAAAGTTGCATTTTTGGTACATCGTATTTCCTGTATTATTTACAAAAGGGCAGTAAGTCTGCCTTCCTTGGCTAAATGAAAACTTTTGGAATCAATACATTGCAATCATAAAGTTCCTCGTCACATGCGTTATCAGATAATCCGATTACAGGTTAGATTATTATGTTAGACTCTTTGCGTAATACTTATTTTAAATTTTTATCAATCAATTTCGAAATGTTTGCCCTCTATTTTGTAAAATACGATGTTTTATATTTATTTCGTTTCATTTTAATAAAGAAGATTTAATTTACGCAGACACATTTTTGAAGTTTCCAATTTTTCACACTTAACCAGCTCCAAAATTAATAAAAAGATAGCACAATTCCAAGATGATTGTCTTTCAAAACTGAACACTTTCATTATTTGAAGGTTGATAACTCCCTTAAATATTGATTAAGCAAAATAGCATTGAAACATAGTTCTGTCTATCATATGATACCTGCTATTTCCCACTTTTGTAAAACAGTATATTTCCAAGGAATAAGGCTTTTTTAAAGACTGTAAATTTATTAATAGAGGAAGTAGACCCATTTGAAAATAAGCTTATAACTATATTAGTTATCTTGAAGTATTGGTGTAGGGCGAATCGTGTGTTCCTAGATGATTATTTTAACCAAATTAATAATATTACTTCATTTTGTTACAAGCTGCATTTTACGAAAAAAAAAAAAACATTCAACTGGAACTAGGAAATGTGCCAGGAAACTAAGCTTACATTAATCAATGGTTTCCTTCATAGAAAATTGAATATATAAGGCCATTATTTCGAATGTTAAAAGTAGATGACAGCATGAATTATGAACATAACACTTAATTTTTTTTTTAACCGCTAGGTATTTTAATAAATTTGAAGCATATAAAATTTAGCAGAACATTTGTCTATTCAAAACTTAAAATTTCTTATTCAACGGAAAATGTAGAAACTGTTATCTGCATTCTACATATTACGGAACACAGATTTTCATTAAATTCGAATTTCTAATTGGCAGAAGAAGAAAAAAACGATTTACTGTTTCATCTGCAACTTACTTTATGTACGATGTTATTTCGAGTGGTTTTTCTTCATTTTTGTAATTTTCGTCAGTCAAAACTTGTGACCATTGATAGAGTTGATGTGCATTAGGAACTTAGAAACAATTTAGAGTCAGAAATAGTAAACATGGTAATATGGTAGTTGTCCGCTCACTCTTTTTCTAAAAAAATATTGCAATGGAATTGCATGGTTGAAAACAATTGAATCTTTTAGTTGTAAATTTTAAATTCTTTATATTAGCTTCAGCAAAATCTTCAGAGAACTAATAAACTCATTTGCCGTCATCCAATTTATCTTAAACTTACCAGATAGACTTTTTGTTGACTACAATGTATTTTATCAAGTTTTGAGAGTAAACCTGGTGACCCCAAAAGTATGATCAATGGAATGAAATCGATCATTTTCTTCATACTATTCAAATACTATGATATCTTCATCTGATCTCAAAATCATTTATCATTAAAACATTTAGAACATAATTAAAATATTAATAAACAATTTATTTGAGCTTTTGGACTCTAGATATAGAACGCGCAACAATGTTTTGGTGTGCAAAACTTGATCGGTGGAGCAATAATATATTTTGTACAAATATGGTTTAAAAAAAATCTGAATTTTTTTTTAATGACCATCAACAGTGTATACAGTGTAAGCTGTTTTTGTTGCAAGTGTAAGTAATATACAGCAATGTAAAAATCCATAAAGTGGAATAAAAATTATTTTAACAAATTTGAGGCATTCAGTTTTTCCTCTGAAATTTTTAATGTTAGTTCCATCTCTCGAAGCTGAATTCACGTCTGAGAGATAAAATGCTCACCTACCATCATTTCCCCAAATGTACCTTCTGCAATATCTGATTTTAAAAATGGGTTTACGTGATTGTGAAATATCATTTCTTGACAATTCTTAGGTGGCCTGTCAGTTTCCCGAGTTTTATTCTATTCAAGATGCAAATTTAGAAGTTTCTCCTGAAAGGACTCTCGTAAGTTCTCACTTAGTGACATTAGAATTAATATCGTTTGTCAATATCCTACTGGCTCCTCATGCAGCTCACGCTTGTATTGTGATTTTGTATTTAATATAGAATAGCGATTCAATCGATTAAAACTTATTTAACATAAGTCCTATTTGGAATATTTAAATTTAATTTGACTAACATACAGTCCATTAAAACTGCGAAATTAATGTACAATTAAATTTTCTTTAAATGATTACTTCATTTTTGTATACGAATTGGTTTCTTTAGTTATGTTTTATTGGTTGCGAAATGCAAACTCTTATTAGAAAGATTTTTTTAAATTTAATACTTTTGATACTTTTTGAATTTATTTAAAAATCATCTAAACTCACCTGGAAATTGATCATATTTGATTTTACTCAATTTTATTTTGATTTTTTCAACTGAGTTTCATAAAATAAATATTTCTTTTATTCTCCGTTTACGATATATAACTAAAGTTGTAACGCAACCACGTTTATCGACCTTTCAAAAAGTTGCAGAAACTGAACGATTTCAAGTTGAAATTTCAGTACTTCTTGCACAATGATTTGTACAGTCATCGTACTTCACAACTGCGTAGAATACTTCCCATTCATATTCTGTAATTGACTAAAAAATAATGTTGTAAATTAGTTTTGTATGAAAAGTTCTTGCTAACTATTTTTATATTGTTGTACTAATATCCAAATGAAGCCTTTTAATTTGTTTTACAACAAATTTCAATGAAGTTATTTTTCGTATGATAAATGAATTCAGTGTACTTAATTTTTTTTAAAGGAAAGTTGATTTAAACAAAGTTTTCTCAACATTTTTGAGCTCAGGTGCATTATAAATGTTTTATATCATTGGTTTAGACCAATTTAAGGTAAACTAACTGAGTTTAGTTATCTTCCAGAAGATAAGACCATTATTTATAAATTTGTAAGCATAATTTGTAAAAATTTATCTTGGGAGAAAGTTCATTGTAACGTCTTAGTTTTATTTTCCTATCTAAATAATATTCTTTTAACTATTTGTAGATATTGTGCGTTCTTTTCAAATGCTAAATTATCACCTCCCAATTAGAAATCTGCATAATGACCAAATAATTAACTTCGAGCGATTACCCGCGCCAATCTAGGGTTACAGAAATATCAACATCAAAGAGAAATACATCCGATGATGAAACGTGCCGGGAAAATGTTTTCTCTGAAATAAAGGATACTCATTTGGTGAATATTTATATAAAGGGAAAGTCTTACTCATTACCATATTCATTGTTATTGTTGAATATTTTGAAGTCCTTAACATTACAAATACTTTGTTTGAGTTGAGATCATTAAGCGAGAAAGTCACAAAAATTAAAAAATTAGCTAATGAAATAAATAATAACTTATAGACCCGTGGGAAACCTGAGCGTTTAAGATTTCTTAGAATATCGTTTTTTGGAATTTTTTCAGAGTTAAGAATTTTATTCTACTGGCTGCGATACAATGAAACTTGATTTAGAAAGCAGAACTCGGTGTGGCACGTCTCGGTTATGAGTTAAATCGTATCCCATATATCCAAAGGAACCTTTTTAGCACTTAAGGTATACATATACAATTGTGATGATTTTCTATAATTTTTAGGTCATAATATCAAACTCTTTGGCAGTATATCAGAATTAAAAATAATGAATTTTTATATATAAACTTTTTTTTCCGGCAATTTTTTAATCAGCTAATTGCAATTAAAGTGACTAATTGGGACATTATTAGAACATACATAAATAAACTTGTAATTAACTAAGATGTATAATTTTTATTGCAAATAAAAGATATATTGATACATGTTTCCATAAGAAATTGTGAATTTGGCTTCAATATTTATTTAATTAAAACCTTTTAAATAAAAAGTTAAGAAAAAAATACATGGTATTTAACAAAAAATTAAGATTAAAATAAGCAGTAAAAATGTGTTTATAACAATATGTATCAGATTCTCAATAGGAAACACATTCACAACTAATGTCTACAAAACAAAAATAGAATTTTGTAAACTGTAGACTTAGCCTTTAAATTGATACATCATTTATCAATTTCAGTTTTGTATAAAGATAAAAGAAAATGTAATCACAAAAAAGCACCGTCCAGAAATAATACATAAGATGATGAAATATTCATAATTAATAACTTTAAAGAATTCTATCTCACTACTTTTCGCATTCTGTCTCTGGAAACTTCTTTTAAACTTGTAAAATGGCATTTCATAATTTATTGTTAAAACTTTTATTTATAAAAATAGCAATTAGTTGTAGAAACCCAATGTAATCAACAATAATGTTTCTTTGATGAAATTCGAGTCATTTGAAAATACATGTTCGATATTTTTTTTATACAGTATGAAAAAAATTATAGCAAGACTGGCAAAGGTTCAGTTTTGGCAAATTTCCTTTAAAATAACTATGACTTAATATTAACTAAAACTATTTTTGTAAATCCTTCGTAGAACACGTATTTCTGAGCGTACTCAAAATTATCATTAATCTTATTAAAAGTAATATCATTCTATGTTTCATAGGTATTCGTTCTAAAATTTTGTTAAACATATTAATATATATATATATATATATATATATATATATATATATATATATATATATATATATATATATATATATATATATATATATATATATATATATGTGTGTGTGTGTGTGTATATATATTAATACAGAACTTCATTTACAAATTTCCCGATAATGTTATTTCCAACTACTGGTGAAATTTTAAACTAGTGGGGAATTTTTTCTTCAATTATCACTTCTAAAAAAATTTTGGGGACCTGTTAATTACCAAAAGCTCCAGATGATTCAAATTAGGAGCACTTAATTATGAGTGAAGAAAGAGGAGATGAATGATAGTTTTTTTTTATTATTTTAATTATTTAATTTTTTTTTATTATTTTATGTAATAATAATCGAGGATTATTTTACCAAACCCCTTATAATAAATGTATTTTCCTTAAGTGCAATATCTTGCAGGATAAATTATTTTCAATGTACCTCTATATTTTTTAATCCAACCTCAGAGACTCGAATGTTTTTATGAAAAAAGCATTATTTGTACGTTTAAATACTATTTTAAATAAAGATTTAAATTTTATGATATTCTTTCTTAAATTTAAGTATTATGGGGTTAATAATGGTATGGCGAGAGTACAAAATTCGAGCATTGAATTTAGTAAAAATTCCTATAAAACTAAATATCGTTACGTAGAAATAAAATAAACTACAAAAGTTAGTTGATGTAATTATTTAAAAGTTAATTTTATTTATAAATTTCAAAAAAAAAATAAAAAAATAAGTTAGTAACAAGCTTGTAATTAACAAGTACCATTATAACCCTAAATTTTTCACTCATTTATCCACAATATACATATTTAGACAAAAGCTGGGCTAGCTATTACATTACATGAAAAAAAAAATTAAGAAGTATTTCGTAAAAAATAAAATATTTTAGATTTAGATTGTTTTTTTTTTTTTTTTAATCCAAAGAAAATCTTTTTAAAACTTACAACGAATACAACAAAAGCGTAAAGTTGGTTGCTTTAAATAATTAGTGGTACTTATGATCAGAATTAAAACTTAATAATTTAGTTAATAAGAAGCAATCAGTAACCCATTCATTCCAGAATAAAGTAGGACAGAAAGTACAAATTCTGGTGGAGGAGTTTCATTCACCAAGTTTTTAATATTTTCAAGCCCCCCCCCCCTCCCCTCCCACGCGCATTTCTATTCAAATTAGATGCAAAGTTGAATTTATACAATATCAGCGTTTTCTTCGTTTAATCACTGCATTCAATGGGTTTCAAACCGCAATTAATTTGCTGACACTTTCCTAGGTTACTTTTTTCCCATGAAATTTTTAAAACAAAACTTCTAATAACATTTCAAACTTTTCGTCTTGCACCTTTTGAAACTGCAGGTTTTTTTTTCTTATTCTTGCGAATTTTCTACTTCTAAACGTAAATTACGTTTTAAAAATCTATATAAGTTAACAAAAATATCACTTTAGGACTTAGTTGTAATAAATGGAATCAAGTCTACCTTCAATGAGCAAGAACAAAGGGTCTTAAAAAAAATTCGAATATTGTATTGATGTCATGGTTATTTTATTAATTGTTAAAAGCAACGATGCTTATGCAAACAAAATTTTGAATTCCATTTTTAAAGTAAACCAAAGAAATTTTTATGAAAATATTTTCAAACAAATTAAACTACTTTGTACTGTAGTTCAAAATTGCACTTTTAAGAATGAAATCATAAAACTGGAGTATAAATTCATTGTTAAGTAAATTTGTTTCAACGAACAACGACGAAATGCAGTAATTACGGTCAAGGAATTTAGTACAATTTAAAAGATACTTATTGTAAATATTAATAAAAAAAAATTAAAGCCGTATCATCTACAAAAGTGGCTTCCAACCTTTTGTACGCTGTGGATAAAATTTTAGAGTTCGCAAGTCGTTATAATTTGATACCTCTTATTTTTTAAAAGTATCTTTACCTTTTCTATAGGACGTAATTGTCTCACTTTTTACTTTCAATTATCCATATGTTTACATAAAGTAATAAAAGTATAGTATTCGGTAAAAAAAATATATTTTTTATCTTTTTTTTTTTTTTTTTTTTTTTTTTTTTTTTTTTTTTTGCATATCTCCACGTTTTTGGAACATCCTGATTTCAAAAAAGTTCTCTAGAAAAAATGTTTGTGTGTCTGTATGTCTGTGAGTACGTGGTCAACATTACTTCCGAACAAATTGACCAACGAAGTTTAAATTTGATGTGCAGATTAGTATTGGCCATGGGACCTACCATTAAGTTTTTCGTTAAAATCGCGCATGCATATAAGGTTAAAATCATGTTTTTCAGCAATTGCTAAAAAACGACTCTAACGATTTTGATTAAAATATTTGCGTTTGATGCCTCTTAAGGTGTTCTAATTGTTCCCTCTGAAATGCGATAAAAACGTAAAAAGTTGAAAAACGAGCGCCTTTCACAGAGCTCTCTGCTCTTGGGCATCGACCATCAACGATTGATTTCCCCCCCCTTGTTTCATGCCCAAGAAGGGACAATGAAATGTCTATGAAATAACATCGTCAATTTCGCTTTCTTGGTGGGTTTTTTTTGCTCATGTAAAAATTATTGTCAAAAATATCGCCAAACAGGTCATTTTTATTTAAATGATAGAAAATATGAAAATGATACATACCACGATAAATTTTAATGCAATGACCAATATAATAGTTTAATTGAAAGCTGTGCGATATTCCACACTCCTAATTAACTTTATATTTGTGTTTAAAATATTAAATGGAAAAAAAAAAATACATTGACTTTTGTGTTATAATTTATTAGGATATTCAAACTTCATTTATAAGCTAGTACGATATTTAATTTTTTTCTCTGATAATGAATATTTAAGCTAAGTATGAATTTCGTCGATTTTAAAAATGCATTTCTTGGATAAATGTCTGAAGATAAATATAACACCAAGAAGGAATTACGATAAATTCAATTTTCTTTCATTCGATATTGTCTAGTGGACTACTGAACTTTTTAATGGATTATTCCACTTTTAATCTAGCATTTTTCTTTAATGCTGATCACGGACACTCACACAGAAATTTTTTGGACCACCTTTTTGAAATCGGGATGCTCCAAAACGAGTAGAAATGCAAGAAAGGCGTTGAAATTAAAGATGGAAAAAAAAAGGAATTTTTTTTTTTTTTACCAAATGCTATACTTTCATTACCCATAATACATCTAGTGTGAATGAAAGTAAAAAGTAGAAATTTCGGTTCGCACATGACATAGTTTCTAAGCATGTTTAAACATATTTAAAAGGGTATAAAAAATGTTATTCTTATTTATGTATTTATACACTTGGTATTTAAAGTAAATATTTAAAATAATTGGGAAGCTCCATGTCCGAGTGATTATTTACGTTTTCTGTAATTACTTTCTAAGCTTCTCAATATAATAAATTAAAGATTTTCAGATTTCGGAAGGAATATGTTACAATTTTCACTATATTTGAAAGTTTTTTCAGTTTAATGAATATTTTAGATGAAAATTATATTTTAAATATTGCATTTAAAAAGCAATTTACAATGCCAAAGTTCCTAAAACTATCGAGGAACATATAACCACCAACTTTTAGAAAAATTATATCCCTTTTACAGGAGGATCAATTTGATCCAATTTTCTTTCAGGAAAGAATTTAAATATCTCAAAAAACAAATAGACCTAAAAAAATCAATCAAAAAAAGTTGTGAAATATAATGTTTGCAGCCAAGCGGCCGCGTTAAGTTTCTTTGGGGTACTTGTACACAATGAACTAAATTGGGATTATTAAGAGGAATCCTCATAGACAATCAGAACTTGGCAGGCTAGAGTTATTTTGGATTAATTTCATTTCATTTGCTTCAGCTACTTTGCACCTATTGTACTGAATTGAGATTAATTTTATAAAAACTCTAGCCTGCCAAGTACTGATTGCCTATGGGGATTCCCCCTAACAATCCCAAATTAGTTCATTGTATACATCAGAAGAACAAAATTCCTGTGACTTCTGTTACTTTTCTGTTATTTTTCCTGTTATTTTTCATCTACTCACCTGGTTCAACGTGATGGAAAAACAGGATTCTAGCTATAATAGAAGCTGAGCTGTGAAGGGTCGAAAACGGGCCTAAGCTCTGTCAACATAAAATTCACTTCCATGTTTTCCACTTTGACATCGGACTTGGCGGTGGAACACTGCCGTGTTCCTAGATTCTCTCTTATTTTGTATTTTCTAATGATGTGAAATTTTTGCATTACATTTTTGTTAATTGTTACATTTTTGTGAGGGAATTTCACCACCTTTAGTTTGTACTTTCGCATATAAGATTTAGTGAGATTGTCTTCAAGATAATGGGCCTCTATGCAATGTTATCAATATTTTGACTCTATATTTATTACAACAATATTATTAAACGAAATTACAAAAGTGATGAAACCACGTATACAAAATTATCAATAGAAATGCATGCAGAATAAATATAAATTATTTGCTTAAAGAAAATTTAATAAAGTTATAAATACAAATAAATAAAGCAATTAAAAAAGAAGCTTTATTTAAGTAAACTAAATTTTAAGATATTTATTTTAATATTAAGAAAAATAATTTACTTTGGAAAGTGTAGCCGAATTTAACCGAAAGAGCTCCTTATAGTTCGTATCTTTATATGATGACAATTTTAACAACATAGAATGGCGGTGTCTTTTCATTTTTCAGCCTTAATATACTTTATCTCTAATACATCAAATGAACACATAGGGTAATGTACTTTAAAATAGTGTTACATGCTTACAAGCGAAAACGTCCGCGTTACCCCGTGGGACGAATAAAGTTCTCTAAGTTTGATCCAAAGGAGAAGTGCAAAGTTAAAGCTTTCCCTTGTTTTCAACGTTAACTCTAAAAAGAACCATTCTATGGTACGTGCTCAATTTTTTTGCAACTGAAATTGGAGTGAGAATTCTAGAGGGAGGGTAGGTCACGATCTTTATTCTTGTTATCTTTGCCGCCTATTGCTCTCTTGTGAGGCCCCCAGATCTGGTTTATTTAAATGCTACTGAGATTTTACTCTACTTTCGGTTTCCAGATTTCAACTGCTTTACTTCTCTCTTTTAACTAGATGCTATGGAAGAAAGTTTGCTATTGAAAATGTATCGCGGTGGCAAAGGGTACAAAGAGTTAGTTGAAAATGGTTAGGAATGAGTCATTAGAAATTAAAAGTGTTTAAATTTTATTTGTGCTATATATATATATATATATATATATATATATATATATATATATATATATATATATATATATATATATATATATATATATATATATATATATATATATATATATATATATATATATATATATTTTTTTTTTTTAATTTTATAAAAGTCGTTGAATTGTTTGTGACATTTTTGTTTGTGTTTCAAAACTAAATGTGATATAAGTACAAAAATGTACTTCTTTGTTTCATTTTCTAATAGTGTTTTAATACTCTTTTATTATTATTATTATTATTATTTTCAGTTAGTATCTGTATTTTTGGGGTTTTTCACTGACTATTTTCTGGGTTAGAAGATGCCGATCATTCATTGTTTTCGGTGATTATTCTCAATTTCTTTTAAACTTATTTTAATAAGATTACCACAATGGACTTTTCTTTGAGTTTAATATTTTTTACTAAAAAAACATCTTATATATCTTACTTTATTGTCAATGTCATAAATAATTATCGTATTATTTGTTTTTATAAATGCCAGTTACTTTTCTTAAATTAGTTTAATATCACTTTGATGCAAATGAAATGACTTTATCTTATCCTTTTGTTGTCGATCGTAATACTTTGTTTTCGAAAATCTAGAATTTAAGCTGCAAAAAACGATTAGTTTAAAAAATAAAGCACTCTCAAATAAAACATTAATGTTTTCGTTCTCACTATCCTACTTAAGAGCCACAACATTTTGTAAGAAGAATTAAACAAAATAAGGAAAAGTTAAAAATAATTATTTGGATAAATAATTATTTAAACTGATTAGCTTTGAATTTAAATTGAAAAAAGAGAATATTAAAATGACAAAAAGAATTAAAAATTTCAAAAAGATAAATTTTCGGAATCAATTGTACGCCTTTCAGCTCTGGTGATTTTTTTTTTTTTTCCAGATTCAAAATAACTTTAGTAAAATAGACATAAAAATGTTCTTTCCTTATATTAAATTAAAACTATTCATGACTTTGTTGCAATTTATACTATTAAAATAATTTATTATACATAAAAACTTTTACTTTTAATATATATAATTTTTTTTTTTTAATTTTAGTTCATGATACAAATTAGAAGACATAATTAAGTTTGTTTATTGTACGAGTTTTACAAAAGCTCAATACCTGACATTACTTTTTTAAAACGAGCTAAGAAAATGTAACAATTCTGTCTTATTTTCGTGGAAATTGACGTTACAAATGTATTTTAAGAATGTAATATCAAAGAAAAAATTTCAAAATAACATCTTTTTTTTTTTGCTTCTGGACTTCCAAGCCGACAACAACGTTTGGCGACACGTTTTAATTAAATTATCGAAACGATGTTCCTTTCTTTCAAGTATTTTATTTCCTGGAGTTTATTTTCTTCCTAAACTTTTATTCTGAGACATCGTAATAATTTATAAAAAGGAAAACTTTCGCTGTGAAATTTTTCACAAAACGCCAAATTTTATTTAATTAAATACCAGCAAGATTTGTCTCTTGTCATTTTGACGGAAAATTATTTTGAAATTCTATTGCAATCAATTTACTGAATGTGTTAGGAGGAAAAAGCTCTTTTTCTTCCTTTTCCCCTCATTTATCTAAAGGAACAACTGAAACATCTATGCAACAAGCATCTAATTTAAAATTCTGTCACTTTAAAATATTTTTTGGAGAATCGGACTGAAAATTCAAAGTTTGACGGCCTCTTAAGATATTTATTGTTACAACACAATATTTTAGAAATGGCATTGGAAAGTTTTCTTCATTACGATAGTTGGGACTATTCCAAGATTTTCCAGATTGTCCTGCACTTCTCAATCTGGAAAACCACATGATTTATTCTTTTATTCTTCAGTATGGTCCTAAATTAAATTTAAAGATTCCCTTTTACAAGTTTTGAAATTTCCTCCAGTCTCAAAAACTGTGTTACTATTTCACATGCATAGAAGAAGGTGATTCGTCATCACAGCGTTTTTTTTATTTTTCTTTCTTTGGAAGTATGGAATATTTTTAAATACAGATTTAGAGATCCATATTGATAAGTCTTGGAAAATCTATAAATGCGGTTTTTGTCTGGAGTGAATCCAAAAAAGGAACGTGTATGAGTCATTCACTGACTAGTAACATTAGTTATGGTTGCTGATACTATTCTTTTAACCCACTGACAGTTATGCACGCATATATACGTCATTTGATCCCCAGTTTTTCCATGTCTCAACATGCCTGTGCTCTCGTTTATATCTTTGTAAATCACTCATTTTGCTTCATTAAAGCAATGCAAAGGCAAAACTGCTTCTTTCTTAAGTAAATTCCATCTCCTTGATATACCCAGAAGAAACATAGATGCCTACAAGATGTCGTTATTTTTTTAATTTCATTAACGTAAGTGGAAAAATAAGAATTGATATTTAAGTATTAATTTGCATTGTTCTTTTGCTTACATAAATAAGAATCCGTTAAAAATACTCGGTTAAATGTGCACCAATTACTATTCTCTATCTATACAGTTTTTAATGCGAGTAGAATGATACCAAATTGTTTTGAGTAACGCTTTTATTCGGATCCGTTGTCTCTCAACAACAAAATACAACTGGTAAATAGCGCTGAGCTTGTAGATTAAAGCAGGTTTTTATTTTTAACAAAACTAATACTTATATTATCTCTTATACTACATGTATATGCTATTGTATCCATATACGTAATCTCACATTTTATGGAGTGACTTGAATACCATATACATACACTAAATACCATACACTAAAAATATATATTAACAATTTTTCAAAGACAAAACATTAGATATTCTCCTAGTTAGCCTAATGCATATTTGGAAAGAAAATCGTGTTGCCTTTCTCACAATTGGAAGGTGTTTTTATTTATCACAGATAACACAAATTCGATTTCTAAAATTTTGATTTCAGATAACAGGTTTCGCGTAAATATTGCATACTTAACTTAAAATTAATGCCATTTTTTGCCACAAATTTATTCATTTATAGTGATACTCCATTCTTGAAATTATTAAAAGAAAAATTTCTAAAATATTTTATACGAAGTGGTACAGTTATTTATATTCCATAAATATTACATAGAGACATTTGAATTAAACGAATTGTATACATTTTTGAAGAAATATATTGTTCTAGTAAATTTTTTCAAAAAATATCTTTTTTGAGATTGATCCTTAGATTAGCTCTGTTTCATATATTCTATGCTTTGTATTTCAATTTAATAAGTACTGTACTTCATTTTTAAAGAAGTAACTGCAGGTAGAAGAAAATAAATCAGCACCATTCTATCGAAGTAGATTAAAGGAATTCCGATAATTGATAAAACTTAGGAAATTAACTTTTGTAAGATTCTTTCCTCGAAACTTCAATTTCCTCTCTTTTGTCTCCGTGTTAAGCTTTGTCTCAGTTGTTTGAAATAAGTTGTCTTTCTCTTTGAACCTTATCTTTTCTTCAGATTCATTGTCTTAAAGGGGGTAAAGTCAATTAAAATTGAA
Organism: Linyphia triangularis; assembly: GCA_963978545.1. Taxonomy (NCBI): domain Eukaryota; kingdom Metazoa; phylum Arthropoda; class Arachnida; order Araneae; family Linyphiidae; genus Linyphia; species Linyphia triangularis. Next base: position 74,539,176 of record OZ021725.1, on the reverse strand, counting down.
GACACAATTTTACTTTTCGTAGAATTCTAGCCCACAAGTTTTAAGATTGATTTAATTAACGTACTAAGAACACTTTTTCAATAATAATTGTGATTTTAAAAATTAAATGATATAAGGGCAACATTTTTATATATGATATTTATACTTTCTGCCTCAACATACTGGTGATGAGAATTTAATTAAAACGTATTTAAACTTTTTTTTAGCAATTTTTAAAATTGATTAGGATAGGTATTTTATATTCTTTCTATTCATATGAAGAGTATTTAGGTGGTTAAAAAGTACCTTTTATTGCATTTACTCAATGAGAAAAATAATATATTCTTCAATTAAACATTCACTAGCTTTTTCGAACATAAGTAGAATTGCTTTAAGAGAATAAAAAAAATAAAAAAAATATTGTCTTAAGTAAAAATGAGAAATTAAATGTGGTTTTATTTTGGATATAAGAAACTCGTCCTCTTATTCTAAAATATTTAACAATTCACAGTGTAGCCTAGTTTTGTAGATCTTTTTTCGTATACGAAGAATTAACATCTACAAAATGATTTCCGTTTCGCATTCATTTGCGGGTGAATAAAATGATCTTCAGTAGCGTAGTCAGTAAAATTACAAACTGTTGATCAGTAGACCGCCGATCAAAACCGGTACATTGCTACCAGGGTATATACTTTCAAGGCGGTTTTAAGCAGGTGCAGTTTAAATTGAACCAATCTGTTTTTATGGGCGTTAGTTGTCAGATCCTATTAACTGATCTAAAGTTCCTGAGAACAGTGAAGAAAAAAATCCCAGAAACAATTCAACTTTTGCAAAAAATTCTAAATTAACTTCCAGAAAGTAAAACTAACCAAAGCCTCATTGTTCCCCATGGAATTTCTTCAAATGCTTTCCTTGGGAATTTAATTACGAAGACGCACATGGTATAACAATAAATGCTAATTTTCAATCTGAGATAAAGCATGCCCGTGGTATACACTTTAAAAGTATTTGCCTAGAAAAGCGGAACGCCTTTCTTTTGGGTGAAAGGCGTTTTTATTTACTTTCTTTCTGAAACTCCGTGTTTCGAGTACTAAGTAAGTTCACCATTGATTTCTTTTAGAGTATTTGAAAGGAATCTATTTTTTTTAATTACATTTCGCACTTCGCTGACTTCCTATTCGAGAGAAAAGTTTTCGAAAAATAAAAGAATCTTTTAAAAGTTGAAGTTCATCTATAATAATTAAATTTTTCGTCAGGTCTTTTACTTCTTGAAATAATGTTTGTAATAACGAGAGTAGCAGTGATTTGGATTAATTTAATTCCCTCTTACTTAGTTTTTAAAGAGATTTTAAATGTTTTTCAATTTTCATTTTTTTTTTTTTGTATTGAAGTTTTAAAGAGTTTCTTCTCATTTAACTATTTATTCGCTAATAAGACGGTATTTAAAAATAAAACTTTCATTTTTAAATCATATAATTTATTTGAAGTGAAATTAAGAAATTCAAGTTTCAATGGTCAATTTTATATAAGTAGGGAGGTTTGAATATAAGCCTTTGTTAATTATGATAGTTAAAGGAAGTTCCTGCTAATTTTTTTATTTATAGATTAAGCTTTTCTAAACTGTTTTGGTACTTACTGAATAAATAATAAGCTTCCTTGAATGCTTTCATTAGATGAACAAGTTGAATATGTAGGAAGACTTAATTGATAATTTAACGCAAACCGTGACTCATGTAGCTCAATTCTTATTTTTTATTTCATTATTCAACATTCAATAAAATTAAAGTATACAATAAAAATTGTAAAGAATATTCTAAGATAGCGCTGCTTTAAATTACTAATCATTTCTTCAACAATTATTTACCTTCTCTTAACTTTACATAAACCATAACTACGCAACATAAAATGTCAATTTCATAATATACAGCTATAAATAGAAAATATATATTTTTAAAAAAAGACTATGAGATAGCTTTGAAAGAAGTTTTGATGGTTTAAAAAGTATTTCTGGAAGTACGAAGCACGCACACAATTTAGAAACCTTTACTAGTGTTAGAACTAATCTTCGAACTATTTTCAAATGAACACATCTGCACGATCTTCAAGCTTTAATGTTACCTGCCATGTAATATGAGCACTAAACTTGGGTTATGCGAGGTATTTAAAATTTAATATGTATCGTGACCGGCTCTGGTATCATCTGTTCATCTAAAGCAGGTGGAGTTGAATTTTAAGAGGAAACACGTCCATTATTAACTATTATATTTTATATACAATACGTAAAAGCTATCTTTGAAAATATGTTTCAGATTCAATCGTTCTTAAAAACAGAATTCCAACGAAAGATCTTTTAGAAAAAATATCTTCGAAGTATGCTTTAAATAGTTAGGATAATTATATATACTTAATTATTTACAAAGTAAATACATAAAGTTTACTAAATGTGAGTTTGTGCTCGTAATTTGACCGACTCAACCGAAACTATGAGAAGTAAATAAATAGAGTATTTTTATATTATATCAAGCCATTTAGAGTTATTATAGTAAGTTTTAAAAATAAACCATTGTTTAAACTTTGATATAAAATTGAATTGATCACCATTTTGAATTTTAAAACAATTGGAGTGGATTATGAAAAGGCGATTCTAAGCAAAAGGACTTAAAAGATTTCGTAAGGAGAGTTTTTGTTCTTACCTTTTTAACATAAAAGCAGTAAACAAATGAAAAATAATTTGAAAGCATAGCCTAGGACTTTCAAAATTGAATTTCCTGTCAGAGAGCTTTTAAATGTTGAACATGTTCAGATTTCTTATTGAAAAAAATCTCCTTGAAAAATAAATATATTGAATTTTATAGTTATTGATATAAAAATACCATAGTTATTGATAAAAAATGCAAATGATCTTGAAACCATCTTTTTAGATTAACACATAAAATCAACAACAAGCTCAATGCCTCATATATCTACAGTTTCGAATACCGCGTGACTTTTAACGTGAGCCTATAAATATATTTAACCCCTTCTACAATATTTATATGTTTAATCTCTTACTAAAAATTCTAAAATGTAATATGTACGCACGCTTCGCATCCTAAAAGGAAGAAGTGCTACCTATTTCGTTGGCCTTACGGCCAATTGAACCTAAAAAAAATACTCCTACATATTTCGAGCACTCATTTGTGGCATCTCACCCTCAAAATCATTTTTTTTTATTAGTTTGTTCTTTCAAAACTCTAAAAAGTAAGGTGCGCGTGTTTTAAAACTCATATTTCATAAACTATTTTGGTAGCCAAACGGCCACCATAATATTGTTCTGATTTTTATTGGTATATGGTATCAAGTTCAACATCACAAACGCTATAAATATAGATAATGTTTTCATACTTTGCCCAAATACCATTTGTCATTCTATAGAATACCAAGGTATTATATACAATTCCAAGGAAAAATATATAATAATTGTTATATTTCCTACTTTGCCTGAAAACGACAAGCATTCTATAAAATGTCTAGGTATTCCATAGAATGCCGGAGTTTCATACATTGCCTGTAATATATACATATAATGAATGTTAACTCGGAACTCAACTGTTTTGTTTGTACTTTGGTATACTAAGCATTTTCTTCTCGATCCATGGTCATGAAGTTTGTTATGTTTTATAATATGTGTGTAGCATAGTCATTGTATCAGCCATTCTAATACAGAGAAAAAAGTTTACAAAATAAAATTTAAAATTCTTTAAGTTCATGTACCTAAAGGTAAAATGTACATATTCTCTTTTATTTTCTATATCGGTTGAATTTCGTAGATGCCTGGCTATATATTATTTTTATGAAATTAACCATAACTAACAAAATACTTTTAAAATTTCTAAAAACTGATAAAGGAGTTTCACTTACAAATTTACAATTTAATTGTAAAATATTGCTTCCAATTTTAACATTCATTTTATAATTCTGAAACATATTTTTAATTTAACAGCCAATTTCTAATTTAAGATGTAGAATCTCCCGGGATGTATTAAATTGTATTTTAATCGATCCTATCATGATAGTTTTATGTTTCAGGCGAATGAATATGATAGATATGACATTGATATAAAAGTTGATTTCGTTCTATTCGGTTGAAACCAAATTCATGTAATAAAATAAAAGGTTTAGTAAATTATATTACACGCTGCCAGTTGAAATGTCTTAAAATAAGACACAAAAATAGCCTTAGATTAAGATGACAAACGATCTTAATTTGAGGCGTTGAGTACCAAAACGGACCATCCAATAATTTGATTTTTGCTTCTACCCCGTATTATTTTTTTTATTTAAATCATTCATGCCGAAATAAACCAAGTGTAGTTTACTAATGATCGACTTAATTGGTCATTAGACAAATCACATTTGGTCCCTTTTGGCATCAATGATTTTGAAAAAACGAGATAGAATCAGCAAAAATGATTGATGGTCCGTTCTGGAGCAAAGTCTCATTTATAATATGAGTATTTTCAACACAAACTTAAAATTTCGAGGGGATAAAACATGGTCAACTAAGAATCGCATCATCATAGCGTGTATCCCATTGGTAATGGTTTCAAACATTTATTTAGACTTTTCTTTTTATTGAGTATTTAATTTGTGATAACAAACATGTTTCAATTGCAATTTGATTTATATTGAATATATTTAGTTTCCCACTCAAACATTATTTCAAACGTTCTGTCTGAATAAGGATACCCAACCCGAGAGTTTAACTGTATGAAAATTCCACCAATAACAATCATGACAAATGTTTTAAAAATATTATATTATATATATAATTTTTTTTTTATCTGATTCCAGTGCCTCTTTTATGTGATATATTAAAACATTTCAGTTTTCAATACATAATTAAATATGTCAAGAAAATATCACATTTTCGGTTAGATATAACTATTCTTAAAAATGGAATATTTATTAATAAACTAAGTTCTGCCATTTCAAATGTACTTTTAATTGATACATTATATTCTCAACCAGCATTGGCATGATTTAAATCAAAGTTTAAACCAGTTTAAACCACCATTCTCAAAAAAAAAAAAAAAAAAAAAAAAAATAACTTCTACTTATAATAAAAAAAATTCCATTCCATTTGAATGTTTTTCAAAATGAATTTTATTGCAAAGCAACTACAGAAAATTTTGAGATACTTTTTTTTTTCTTTTGGAGTTGTATAACAGCCTGGGTTTAGAAAAAGCTGCAAAACCATTTCTTGTTCAAAATGTTAAATCCTAAACTTATTTTTAAATTGAATAAAAAAAAAGCATTTAGTTTTTCTTTCCATCAGTTTTTAAGAAAATAATTCACTGAATGAAAGATCTACGTTTTTAGTATTACATGAGGGAAGATTTTGTAAATGAGAAATTATACGATTATTATCAATTGAATAAGTTCTAACGTATTTTAAAATAAATCTTGTAATTAAAGACTATTGAAGTTTTTATAAGTATCAACAATAAGTTTTTATATTAATGCAATCGATATATTAATGTTTTTATAATTATTCAAAATTATTAATTAGAATTAAATTAAAAGATGCATTTTAAATTTATTTCTAAAATAGAGGTTTTGTATTTTAACAACTTATTTCTAAACCTTAAAAACATCATTTAGAACAACTTATCACCATTACTGATGAATCTAAAAGCAATATTCCATGCATTATGCTGGAGTAAACAATTATTATTGTATTATATTGTATACATTCAATTTAAAAAATTGTAACGCTAAATATTATATTAAAAATTAATCTGATTTGAATAACCTCATAAAAAAAAATTGTTTATTTACTTAGTTTAAATTATTTTTAGAAGGAACATTATTTGTTATTTAAACATTAATTAATCTAGTTATCGTCGTATTTTATTTATAAATATGTATACATGTAATTAGAAAAGAATTTAAAAAAAAAGTTTATATATATATATATATATATATATATATAACTTTTTTTTTTACAAAAAAAACACCCTGTTTTCCCTCTATCTCTGTTCGGAACTGATATAAAAAAAATATATTTCCAAACAAGCTAAAATACATCTTACTATTTAACTAATTTTCAAATATTTTCACAACACTAAAAACACAAAAAATAGTAAAATTAAGAATCTTACGTCTAGTCGGTTTGAAATAGTAAAGCTTGTTATAGAAATGTCAATTCAAACACTTTAAGAAACACTTCAATGAGCTTGAGACTAAGCTGTCCCTCGAAGTAAATCCACAAAAGAGCACATTTAAATAAATGAGAAAAAAAAAACAGGTACAAATACTCCTACCCATTGAGATTACCTTCATTCCAAGAGTGACAATAAATCCCACCTACATTAAAACAGTTAAAATAAAAACAAAATACTCTGAATTAATGAAGATCAAAAGCCTTATCAATTCAGTTCCCTTCACTTTAAATATTGCTTTTTCTTCCAATTCCAATCTTACTACAACCACTTCTAAAGAATCGCTTTTCACTCGCCCCTATTAGCTTTTTCAGTTTAACTTTCAAGTAAATGTCTTGATTTACCTTTCGAGTCGTTTCTTTATTGACTCCGCTGGAGTTCACGAAATACCAAAGAGTGTAGTGACGGGTGATAGAGAGAGAAGGGACAGTTAAGATAATCCAGAGTACGTAACGAGCTGTTAAATGAAATGCCCCGTCCCTTCACGGCAATTACTCCGGGGCAGTTAATTACTCCCCGGTGGGGTGGTAGGTGCCCCTCCAATTGGAATGTTCTGGGCTAAGGAGCTCGAACTTTATACATGCAAGGTTTGCTTACTTTCAAACGAACTGGAGGAAATGATATTAGTGGATTGCCCCATAAAGAATCCATTGTATTTTTTAAAGGATATTTTAAAATTAAAAAACGTATTTAGTAAGGAATTGGTTTTATTTTCCAAGTAAGGAACTTAATCTTAATTATTCAAAATTTAAAAAAAAAAAAAAAACCATAATTATAGGAATTTAATAAGTTTTCATCAAAGGGCACGTACAATTCATTAGTTTTTGAAAACATTTTCTTTGAAAAATATTTAATTAATTAATAAATTATGATTCTTATAAAAAATAATTAAATAATTAATTAATTAATTATTAATAAATAATTAATAAATATTAATTAATACATATTAATTAATAAATATTAATAAAAACATATTTCGAAGGAAATAATAAAGTAAAAATACCGGAACAAGCTAACGTGTCCACAAAAGTAACTTCTGCGCATGCGTGTGTTTGACGAAAACCTTGTTGTCATAAAAGCCTTGAATGCCATTTTTGGTCATCGTATCGCGTTCTTATTTAGAGGTATTATGTTCGCAGAAACATACCATTATTCAAAAAATACTTCTTTGAATTCAGGACCCTTCAAACAGGGAGATACACACACACACAAAAAAAAAATTACAAAAAAAAATAAAAAAATAACAATTTCTTAAAATTCTTACATTAAACTGTGCATAAGTAACAAACTATAATAGTTTGAAAACGATAAAATATAATCTTTGGGACATGAAATTATAAAACAATATTTTTTGTGCAGTCGATTAGCGAAACTAGTTTCGTTTGACTAATACAATATAAATGAAGTCATTTCTCAGCTTATTTGGAAGTGAGCATACCTTGTCTATATAATACTTAGGCACTTTGTATCTTGGAATGGGAGTGGTGTCTTTATTTAACATCCATGAGGTATTCGTATAAAAGTTTTGATTGGTTTCGCCCACCCGAAGAGCACTAATAGGGCAATAAGTATTCCGCGGCCATTACAGCTTGCGCTTCATTTCTAATGTATTTTTATCTGTAGTGTTAGGTGGAAGTGACTGGGTGCAAAAGCGTACTTATAGTTTGGGATCGGACTAAATGGAAAAACAAATTGAAATGCAAGTCTTTATTACTGAGCAGAGATAAAGAAGCTTCATAAAATGCATACTTCTGTGCCTGAGTTAAACTATCATACAGGCAAATGAGATATATGCGTAGTCAGTGGTAGAAGTGGTGGAAAAAAAGTGGGGCGAATAAAAAAGTTTGGTGACAAGTGCAGCAACGCAGCAACCTCTCCCCCATCCCCCTTCCGCTTTTCCCCTCTTCAACGATAAATTTTATAAATTCGTAACTTATAATAAAAAATATTAACTAATAAAGAAATAATTTATACTTCTTAACATTAAACGAGGGACCAAAATTTATTGTTATTTTAATGTATATTCCGTGACTCAGTTTTTTTACTTGGAAGTAAGAGATAAAGTTAAATAATAATTCAATGTTAAATACATAACTGTTTATTTAAATTTTAATAATACTTATAAATGTGCATACTTTCTTGAAATTAAATTAATAGAGTATTCTAAGATGACTTTTTATTATTATTTTTTTTTTTTTTAACATAATTAGTTCGTTTTTATATGAAACAACAATAGAAATTTAACTTAAAAGAAAGTTCCTCCAAAGTTAAAAGCTGACCAAGTGTAACTGTATTTGTTAGTAAAAATACTAAAATCTTTATACAAAGTAGTACATTACATTTTTATAATAATATGATTTATACACCATAAATAGCTTTAAAGTTTTCAAATGTAAAATTAAATAATTTTTTCACACTGTTACTACACTTAAAGGTTAATGTTATTTTTCATTAGTTGTTTTTAGGCGGACTGAATGTTTTCAAAAGTGGGGGGATGAATTTCAGTGGTTTTAGAAGTGGGGAGACGCATGGGTATTTTCTTGAAAAGTCGGGGGAGGCGTCACTACGCGTCTACCCACACTTCTAGCACTAATTTTGAATCAAAATATTAATAAATCTCAAATCTGAATAAAAAATTCAGAATCTAAAAAATCATAATCTAAATAGTAATTTTTCATACATAATTTGAATTAACCGATACAAAGTGAAATTATAATAATTTTTAAATTTAAATTATTGACACACATAGCGAAAACAACATTGTAGATCATTCGACACAATCGCAACACCTTCAATTATACCCTTTTAAAGGTGCAACCATTTTTCTAAATTTGTTTACTTTATTAATTTTTGAAAAACACTCTTAAAACATTATATTATTTTAGGTATGTGATAGAAATATTTCTCATAATAGGATAAAGTTTCAATGAGAAAGTCACTTATATAAATATAATTCCAAAAGCACGAATGCCGATCAAACGGTACAGTGGTTAGCGTGCTAGCTTCTAGACCGCGAGGTTGCGGTTTCGAGTCCTGTGTAAGGCATGGATGTTTGTAAACGTATGATGGCTTGTCTAATGACTAATGTTTTGGCGCATTATAGCCCTCGTGTTGCTGACGGTGCCAGATAATCTGAAAACAACCAACCAAAAGCACGAATACTAACACAAAAACGCCGACCAAACGGTATAGTGGTTAGCGTGCTGGCTTCTAGACCGCGAGGTTGCGGGTTCGAGTCCCGTGTTGGCATGGATGTTTGTAAATGTATGTTGGTTTGTTAAATGACGAAATGTTTCGGCGCATTATAGCCCTCGTGTTGCTGACGGCGCCAGATAATCTGAATACAACCAACTAGCACAAAAACTTTTAGGTAATTTCACAAAATTTCTTAGATAATTTTTTTTTTCTTCTAATTTCTTGATTGTATGTCTTTACATAAAAACCAAGAAATATTTTATCGATTCTCACTGAACAAAATAACTTTCAAAATACAAATTTTTGGTAAATTCGAAATGAGTACAAAATATACTCAGCAGCATATTACTTTACTAGTAAAGATTATTTAAATAACAATGACAAAGTGCCTCGAGAAAGTACTTTTACGCATAATAATTCAACTTTTATTTGCTTACTTTTACTCTTTTGAGTAATAAGAAAGACTATTTTTTTTTCTATTCAGAGTTTGAAAAGTAATTAGGAGAGCTAACGTTCGTTTTATTTGCTGATTTATCATGAAAACTCAAAAGGAAGAAAACATTACGGCCGTAGCGAAAGGAATTTGACTGAAGAAATAAATAATTGATTATAACAAATTTCTCTCCTGACCAATATGATTAATACTTAAACATTTATCACAAAAGTTCTAATTAATAAAGAATTCAATAAACGTTCATTACTATACATATACACTACGGGAAAAAAGTAGAAGGACAGTCATATTTTGTAATTTATGCTTTGTATTTCGATCCTCCTGATCTAAATTTCTTTTTTTATGTAGTTTGACCATTTTTTCTTTTTTTTATAAATGAGTAAATTTTATCTACCACTAGTAAAAATTAAGGAAAACAACTTAACGATTTTTGGTGTGTGAAAAAAGTAGAAGGACACGTGCTAAAATAATTTGTTTTGGAATATTGTAAACCTCAAAGGTAGGAGTTTCATTCTTTTTAACTGTTTTTGTTAAGAAAAACATACTATTTTATTGAAAATACGTCGTTTTCATCTTTTTAGAATGCCTAGAGGAAAACCTTTAAGTGAGTTTGAAAAAGGCCAAATTGATGCCTACAAAAACGATGGCAAAGGTGTGAGAGAGATTGCACGCCAGCTACATATTAGTCCAAATACTGCTTCAAACTATATAAGAAATCCTAGTAGTCAGGGAACCAAAAAGAAGACTGGCAGACCTAAAAAACTGACGCAACGCGATTAAAGAAAAATCATTCGGGAACTAAAAAAAACGGATGGAAGTATTGCCAAAGCTCAAAATAATGCAGGCATCACACACGTTTCAAGAAGAACTGTCTACAACTACATAAAAAGGTCCGAAAATTTCGTATTCCGAAAAAGGTAGCACCATCCGAAATGGAATGAAAGGCACATTGAACACCGACTGCATTGGGCTAAAAACCACATGTCCTGGACGTCAGAATGGACCACCGTTATATTTTCTGATGAGAAAAGATTTAATTTAGACGGTCCAGATGGCTACAAATACTATTGGCATTGTCTCGGTACTGAAAAAAGACTTATTCTACCCGACAGATGGGAGGAGGGAGTTTAATGGTTTAGTTAGCAGGCGAATACGGAGGAAAAACAAGCTTAGTGTTCCTGAGTGGCAGGCAGAAACACACAGATTACATCCAAGTCTTGAATTCAGATCTCCTTCCCTACGTCGTTGAGCTAGGCGGAAATGACTGGATTTTTCAACAGGACGGAGCATCAATTCACACAGCTAATGGGGTTAAAAATTGGTTTTGCAGCAAATAATGTTCGGGTTTTGCCATGGCCTGCTAAAAGCCCGGACCTCAACATTGTAGAGAACATATGGGCAATGATTGTTCGTCGCGTTTACGCGGAAGGCAAGCAGTTTGAATCTATAGTTGAGCTTCGGAGAACTTTGAATTATGTATGGGACAATTTCTGCCAAACAGAAATTCAAACTTTATATGATTCGATGCCAAATCGAATTTTCGAAGTAATCAAAGCCAATGGTGGAAGAAATCTCTATTAATAAGACTTTTATTTGCATTATTTAGAAGTGTCCTTCTACTTTTTTCACAGAGTATGATGAAGTCAAAACTGATTTATTGCTGTACTTGACCTGTATTTTTTTTGTTTCAATTTTCAGATACAGTTATCTGTTTGTAATTAGTAATTTAAAGTGTTACTCATTAAATTGTTATGGAAAAAAATCAGTGTTTTTTATTTATAAAAAAAAATCATGTGTCCTTCTACTTTTTTCACGCAGTGTAGGTGCAAGTCATAGGAGCCTATTTGCGATCGGATACTGTTCGCAATATTAAAAGATTGTCGGTAAATGATAATGTTCCTCCATTTCAAAACGCTCTTATTACAATATTAAATGATTTTGTTAGAAGTCATTGAAACATTAAGCTAATGAGTTATCAAATATCAATATTTTTTAATTTTTAAAGATCATCGACATTTGAGTTTTGCTCTTGCTTTGTGGAAAAATATTAACTGAATTAGGTTTTACTTAGAGTTGATTTTGGGGTTTGGGTTGTAATTTAAAGACGTCTCAACAAATTGAAAATAAGAATTAGAACTTGAGAATACTTTCAAATAATATTTTAATTAATATGCTAATATTAGTTATTTGTTTAGTAGATTGAGTGCTTATTAACAACGACGTAACCAGGATTTCGCTTTTGCGGGAGAGAGAGGATCAACAAAGCTTATGTGATTAACATTTTCGTTAAAAAAACAGGAACTTACTGTCTTTAATTTCTTTTACTCTTTTTAGATATTTCTTGTCATTTGGGAAGTGTGAACACAATTAAAGGAATTCTTAATTACCAGATTTAATTTTAATCGAGTTCCTTTTTAACATAAATTAATAGTATATTATGATTCAAGTTTCTAGACACCTTCCCAAATCCCCCTTTTCTTTATCTTCTTGTTTCAGTCAATATCTGTCTTCAGCTTCGTTTACTATTTTACATATTATCTACATATTAAAAAAATACCCTAGAAAGATATATTCTTAGTTTCCATATTAGACGTTCATATAAGGAACACTTGTAGTATGCTCGTCCTCGCTTGTGCGCAGGTTGAATGCGCAGGTGAATGCTTTCTTTTTGTGTAGAATTTTTGTTAGTGTAAAAAGTACGCCTTCATAATATTATTCTCGTGATTTTTAAAATAGTTTAGACTAATAAAATTGTTAGTGTTAATACACAGTTTTCTTTTTAATGGTTCACCGTCTATCCAAGTGTAGTTTAACATTTCAAATTTAAACGAGTCTTAAAAATTGGATACGAGTACGAGTTCTTGGATATTTTCAAAATGGTCTCGATGAGTAATTTCTGTATTGAAAATATTTTTCGTAATCATATTGGGTACATGCAGATAAAAGTTAATTAGTAAAAACATTTAAGGCCCTATATTTATAAATACTTTTAATTGTTGTAAACTTTTCTTAATCACTATATGCATGATAAGATTGCATGCAGTTTGAATAAGATAGTATCCACGCGTCGAAATGAAAAAAAAAAAAAAAAAAAAAAACTGCAAGCAGCGGATGGATAGCAGACCATTAAAATTCATTACAATTTTTTTTAATTAATGACGGTTGTGTTTTTGGATTGTTTTAGCCTTAAAGTATATCAGGTAGCTGATTATTTAACAGATTGCTATAAACAAGGGACGTCTACCATTTGTCACGAAGAAAACAAAGAAATTCATTTTAGGGTAGTATGTATTGGAATACCCTCTCGTAGCTTGTTTATTGAATCGATAAAATATAATTTGAGTTAAAATATAGCGAGAAGACATATGTTTACTATACAATTTTTTTATTTTGTGTTTTTTTCTTAGAGTAACCAAAGATTAAAAAAAAAATGTATCCCCGTTATAATGAAGGTTTACACAATTATAGTTTGATAAACCAACATCACCAAGTACATTTTTAAAAAGTAATTTTATTTGCTGCCTCTGCGTTTATAGCCTCATGTACTGCTTTTTACATTAATTAGTGCTCTATAAAATATGTGCAATTAGCATGAAGCTAATGACGAAAAAAATTATGATACACAAATTCGAGAAAAAAAGCATCTATCTTGAACTGTAAGCTTCTCCTTTCCAGATTATTAAAAAAAAAAAAGCCCTAATTAGTTTGTTTAATTACGAAAAATATTATCCTTCGTTCTAAGAAATGACAGTTATTCATTCGACATAAGAACAGAGAACGTGCCTTTGAAGGTGATTGCACGAATAAGATAAAAAAAAAATCTCCTGAAACTTTTTGAAGTTTATACTTAAGGACTTAAATATTTCATAAGTTCATAAGTTATGAACGCGGTATTGGATTTCGAATGTTAATGTTCGTCTTTTAATAAGATTAAGGTTTAGAGTTGAATGAGAGATGAAAATGTGCAGATCAATGTTTATATTTTTTGTCATGGGGTTAGAGTGAGCTATAAGTAAGATTTGTGAAAAAAATGCATACTTAGATTTCTTATTGCGCAGAGCACTAGTTAATTAAAAAAAAATTAGGTCTCTCATAATAGCACTTTGTAAAAGGAATTTCTCTTCGTATACATTTTAATGCCTTGAGTGCACACCAGCTCGACCCGTAACATCTTCTCCCGGAAGTCAAGCTGCTAATGCATCTGGAGACAATTCCTTTTTTCAGAATTCGTTATTGAGTTTTATGGTAGACGAGGCCACATTATCTGTGTCCGCGTTATGAATTCCGCAAAAGCCATGAATCAAGCCAGAAGCCAGACATCGTCTCTTGTTGTGATTCATATGAAGTGGCCAGAGCAGAAAAGCAAACTGATGAAAAAGCCAAAAAACAAAAGAACATGATCCGAATTTATTAGCTTTGCATTTGCAGATTCAACGGTCGGTCGTGGGAAAAACATTCGGGAAACTGATTAACAAGCGTCCACTATCAGTGTAAAATGAACGGCTTATGCACTTCAATTTTCACCAGGAATGCTTGTAGAACGATGTCGCAGAGTCACGGCCTGTTTCAGATTACGGAAAGTCTGCAGCGTGGGCCGGGAGGAATTCCAGCATCTTTAAAAGGGTTGCTCTTATTACTAACTTGGAAAAGGGATCTCTTGTCTCGCGTCTAGATTTATTGTATTCTTGAAGAAATTTTTAGCAACTCTTTTCTTGCACATTATTTTTTCCCTTCTATTTAGTGAAGTGTATGCGAGCGATTTGGTGGGTTTCTTCGTGACAGAAACATTACTCGCATATCAAGTGACAGACTAACGTAGCAGCCGAGGTTCGCAAAATCACGTGACATTAAATTTGAATTTTTTTTTAAGTGCACAATTAATCATTTTGTTATGGAACAAATTGTAAAATTGAAGGAGTTGAACATACTTTTGAGTTGTAAATTAATTTTATTATTTACAAGTGTCACAATCATATTTCATTTAAATGCTTGGACTTTCGAATGTAAATACTCAGACACTTTCTTTAATAATTTATATTCCAAATAATGCGTTCATCGATGTTAGCCACACATGACCATATGACAACGTCACACAAAAAATTGCTGGAAAATGAAATTCAGCTGGGTTGGAGTGAACATTCAAGTTAGTTTGTAAACATGTATTGATTGGAGTAGGAGTAGGATCACCAGATGCTTTGAAAATAATTTCAGGCACACAGTTAATTTAAAAATAGTAACCAGTATCATCATGAAATTTCGTTTTGCAATATCCCCCATCCCTAGTTTTTTTTTTTTTTTTTTGTTTAAGCAAAGTGGAATCTATTTCAAAAATACTTATATGATGTGAGTAGATGTAACGACGAGCTGAAAGTTTTATAAAATGTTAACGGGGTATTTAAATCTAATAAAGTATAGTTTTTATACAATGCATGTACATTTCATTGACAAATACTTAATCCTGGAAAGTTTTGGTACATGAAGTAAAAATTCATATAACTAATTTTTTAATATCAATCCTTTATATGCATTGCCAACTTTAATATGCAATTGCAACTTATTTAAGTGATTTTGAGCTTAGATCGAGTTTTCATACAGTTTGACCACTATATGAAGAAAACCGTCGATACTGTGCCATAGGCTTTTTTTTAATCCAAATTTGATTGTCCTCGACAACGAGTCTATCTGTCAATTATCAGATCGATTGAATGACGGTAAGTGGGTTAATGAGCCCTCCGAATATTTGCCAGTCACAAACGCACAAAATTGGGATTAATATAAATGATTTACAAATGAATGCTACTAAACTTTTTTTTCCCCCGAAATCATCAAATAGCCGGTCTGCCAATTATAAAAATTTCAGTCATGCTTAAATCTTTAACCACTCAATAAAAATTAATGAACCGTGATACCTCATCATTTTTTTTTTATGTATTTTGTATTCGAGTATGAAATATCATACAATGTTTGGGTATGACTCTTAAACTTATTAAAGTTGGATTAAAAAAAAACACTTTTACCTTCTAAGAATTAAAAAGTATGTTTTTTCTTTTATTACTTCAGTTAGAACAAATGGCAAACAGCGTTCATAAAATATTTGCCCACTGCACCTACAAATAACTAATCAGATTACAATCTAATTCAAACTTCTGTTTTCCCAATTCGACAGATTTCTCGGCAAGCTTATGTTGCTATTAAAGATAGAGCTTTTAGTTCGTACTGAAAACATTGGGCCGTCCAATTAATATCAAGTTACTAATTGCTTAACGACACAGCTAAACATATTTCCGTCTGCAATTATCTTGGAAATGTTGATAAAGTCACGCGCGTAATAAACATAGATAGTAATTGCAATCTCATAATTGAAAAGAAACTTTCTTTACAAAACATGTCATATAAAGGCGTTATGTTAACATCCATAGAAATATGGACTTGTTTGAATGTGTGAATGAGTAACAGGGGAAAATACAATTGTTTCAAATTTTAACACTAAAAAAGTGAGTATTGCTACTTTATTTATTTAAGCAAGTTATCATTTGAACGGGTTCAGAGGTTCACGCATAGACCACACCCTCATCTTCCTTCGCTTCTGGAAATTCTGACCAAAGCAGTCAGTGGCAGAAAATGGGTATTCAAGAATGGAAAGGGATAGTAAGTTGCTATTACGACAAATTACTAAAACTAGGGAACCCCGCCCCCTGCTCGCTGACGCTCGCCAACCCCCTGGATTACTATGCAATCCCCTTGGCTCGCTTTGCTCGTCTCAAAGTGAAGCATTTAAAATATACCCGAGCAAAAAGTTATTTAAGCCGCATAATGCCATGAAACTGAAAACGTTTTGTTATTTGTGAAGAGCCAGAATACTTGCCACGTCATTATCCTATTGCTGTCGTGACGCGTTAAGCAGTGACAGTGTGGCAACGTAGTAGAAAGTTCTTGGAAAACAACAAAAACAAACACTATCGTACATATATTTAAAAAGGATCGGTTATTTCATTGAACAATTAAAATTTACGGGGTGGTTTCGTATGAAGCGCCAAAATAATTAAAGTTGCTTACCGAAATTTGTTAACGAAGCATTTATATGGTCGCATAATCTTTCTTGTGATCTTTTTGGTGAGTAGAAAATAAAATAAAACAGTGAAAGGCTAATTATCCGGCTTTCAATCAGCCGGAATATTTTGAAAATCAAATTTGGCGAGAAAATTAGCCCTTTTTCGCCAACGTTTTTTTTTTTTTTTTTTTTTCTTTTTTTTTTTTTCATATGAGATTTTGAAGTTGAGTGGGTGGTTTTATTCGTTATTTTGATAGTTTTCAATTCGTAATAGCTGAATTTGCACTGATTAGAAATGAATATAGGTTCAGATTTACTACACAATGCCTCTTAGCGACTTTTTTAACTTTTCCGAAAAGTCTGGTTTATCCGAAATTCTAACCCAAAAGAAATATACACACCTTGGATCTATTTATTCTTGCACCATCGTAACAGTTAAATCAATACGTTTTAAATAGGCTATAATTTTTATCTGTAGACTGTAATAAGAAAAACAAAATATAGCGAATCGAAGTTGTTGCTGTTGCCAGATGTATTAATCAAATTTCAAAAGATATATTGTGATTGGCTGGATTGCTGACTTTGGAAATTCGTGCATAAAGTACATTTAGAAGATTTGTGATTGGATGTTTGAAGTCGTTGCCATTCTGCTCTCAGAAATACAGCCGAATTTGGACGTTACGCAAAAGAATTATATATAGAGATTTCAAAAAGGGAGATTGTTGGTTTCCCTTTTGCAACTTATAAAAAATATGCTCTATTAAAACTAGAGGAGTGGAACATCGCACAACATTCAATTACACTATAAAACTGATCATTTTATTTCATATTTTCATCCAAAAATAGCCAGTTTGACAATCATTCTTACATGGGTCGGGGGGAAAAAATGAGGATATATCATTTTATAATAATTTTTTGCAAGTGAAACAGTAGAGAAACATTCGTATTGATGAGCAATGCTCAAGGAAATATATATTCTTTTCAACTTTTTACTCTTTTATCATATTTTTACGATAATTTCGGAGATGGGAATGTTTAGAATACCTTAAGAGGCATTACCACAGTGATTTTGATTAAAATCATTAGAACCGTTTTTTAGCAATTGCTGAAAAACATGCTTTTTTTTAATGGAAGCTACCTTATGTACATGCGCAATTTTAACGACAAATGACAGGTCCTATGGTTACCACAAACACGTTTGCAAAAGTTGAACATCTTAGGTCAATCCGTTTGAGAGTTATGCTGACCATAGACCAGTGGCGTAGCCAGATATTTTTTTCGGGAAGGGTTATGAAATTTTTATTTAGCAAATCATAACAATAATTTTTGTTACTTAAAGCAAATATCTTTAGTTACAAATACTTTTCCTACGTATGCTTAGAAATTTAAAAACATTTTAAATAAATTTACCATTTTAAATAAGAAATCCTTTGGTTTTTTTCTTTCTAATAGCAAACTGAGAAAATTCGGGAGGGGATATCTCCATATCACTCCCTTGGCTACGCGCCTGCCATAGACATACATTTTTCTAGACCACTCGGAAAAAACTTAACGAGTCCCAAAACGTGTTAAAATGCAAAAAAAATAAAAAAAAATCCGAATATAATTATTTTTTTACCCTATGTTAATGTATGGGTATGGGTAATTGAAAGTAATAATATGATGCACAATTATTTATTGGGCATTTCAAAGAGCATGTCGTATTTGTGTGACTAAGCCGTTAGATAGGACAAAAGTGTGCTAAATTTATGCTGGATGCACGTAGTGCTTTGTACGATTATACAAGTGAGAAAATTCTGAAGAAAAAACAAAGCTTCTATCCCAAACTTTTTTTCTAAAAAAAATTGAAACTCTATTTTTCAAATCTGTTTATTTCAACGTACTCAATTTATCAAATGAAAGCATCGTTCATCATGGGACTTTTTCTCACATTTTCTTCATAATTCCCTGCCCCATATCAATCACAGTTTATTTTTCTTCAGCGTGTTGATATCGCGAACTTGGATTAGATTTGTACGAGTTCTTAGTAAACTGTAATCAAATGGAAGATTTTTTTTATGTTTAGTTATAAACGTAAAGGTGAAAAAATGTGCCAAATT
This sequence comes from Linyphia triangularis, assembly GCA_963978545.1. NCBI lineage: Eukaryota > Metazoa > Arthropoda > Arachnida > Araneae > Linyphiidae > Linyphia > Linyphia triangularis. The sequence continues at coordinate 74,520,195 of OZ021725.1, read as the reverse complement.
TTTTTAAGTGAAATAAAGATAATTAGATGTTTTCGGATCTGATTTGAATAAAATAATTATTATAACTCGATCAGTATTAAAGTGCGCTTATTACGCATCTTTTTCCAAATAAAGAAGTGGAAATTAGACGAATCAAACATAAGCCATCGTTCTATCGTGTTTTTTTTTTTTTTTTTTTTTCCCTTCTAATCTTAAATCAAAAGGTCAAATTTCTACTTTCTGAAAATATGTTTTAATAATATCTTGTTAAATCATAGTTCCTAACTTTATGCATTGCAAAATTTATGAAAATAACGGAGTAAAATATTTTTTTTAAAAAAGTGAAACATTTGCACTTGCAATTCGACAAATCATCAGTAATCGAAGATCAACATTTTCAATGGATAGACGCAATTTGTTTTTTCATTTCAGGTACTCTTGAATGGCATTAAACTTAAACAATTGTTCTTTGAAATGGAAATTAAGTGAGTTAATAGTTTTCGAAGGTGAAATAGGCAAATTTTGTACAACAGTTTGGAACTTTATAATCATTCACATTTTACAAAACAAAGTTATCGGTACTTCCACTTTTCAATGTTGGCTTTATAAAAACACTACTTTTAATTAAATTCATAGTTCTAATGTTTTTTAGAACGACATTTTAAGGATAAGTCATTGATCGAAAAATATTAGATACTGTTTACGGTCCGCAAGTTTACTTATTCACTAAACACACAAGGAACCAATTTATTAAAAAATGTAAGCTCTATCACACTTCTATACACTAAACCAAAAATATTTAATGGAAAGAATTTCAGTTTAATTTTAATTGTATTTTTCTTAGAAAAATATTTTTATAAAATGAGTCAAACATATTTTTGATAGGCTGTATACATATATGATTCATTAACTTGCATAAAAAAAGTTGAAGTGAATTAGACACCCCCCCCCCCTTTTTTTTTTGTGTGTGCAAATCGTACGGACATGCTAAGTACCTTTTAAGTATTAAACTATGTATGAAACTGAGAAAAATGGATGTATAGCAGACTACAGCTGAGAGTTAATAGGCAAATTAGAGGACAAGCAATTTCATGGATATTTTCAGCTCTTCAAGTTCTAAGTAACTCAAACTAAGAAAAACTGATCAAGCAATAAAGGGTAATAAATTTTTACTTTGTTTGTGTAAACTCATTATAAACTTACTGCATAATCTCATACCGGAAGAATAAAGAAAACGCGAGGAAACAGAGAAATGACAAAAGCGGACAGTAACACTATCCTCAAATACCAACTTAAAATCAGCTCTCCCTACCGTCTTTTCAGTGGAAAAATACGAAACATTCATTATGCACAATAGGAATGCGCTCAGCTTGCATTATAGTCTCAATTGCATTGAGCTTTTGTTGACGTTTGTGGATTTCTTGTCTCCGAGTAAGGTATATAGCACCTTTCACTCTAATTTTTTCGCGGTTACGCACAATATTAAAACGCCTTTTGCCTTTGATATATTATATTTAAAAAAAACATGGCCTTGACTTCTTCCAAAGGGAAGATAAAAATTTTATAAGGAAAATCGTAAATTTAAGAAAGAGTCGACTGAATTGCACGTGTTCATTCTAAACCAAAATGGACTATCGACTTGTTTCATTGTTTATGATTTTTATATCACTTTAACACAATAAAAATGTTTGTAGTTAAAAGCTCATATTGGTTTGCTTTTTATTTTGCTGCTCTTTAAACATTTTGCAATTATGATTATTGAATATTTGGCTCTTAACGCAGAAAAGTCTGCCAACCCCCTGCCCTATGGTCTCAGTCGTACGTAAACAAAGTTTTATTATGATATGTTGATTTCTACAGGCTTCAAACTGCCTAAACAGTGTCGGTTTAATTATTACTATTCATTTACCTGTTTGTTTTACAGATTTTTTCAGTTCATAAAAAATTAGTATTGTTATTACTAATTAATCACAAATATGAATTACAAGTACAAAAATAACAGACGAAAATAAATAAATTTGCTATTTACTAGAAAATGTGTTGCTTTAATTTTTAAAAACATAAAGTAATATTATTTTTTCTGATAATGAAAATTATCAATTGATATTTATGCATTCTCCTAAATGGAAAAATAATTACACTAACACTTGCTTCTCTACTCGGAGAATATTTGCATATTTTTCTTTATAATTCATCTTTGTTTCAAAAATTCATCTTTGTTTCAAAAGAAGATCCAGAAGGGATTGTAGGATGCTGCAGCAAAGAAATGCAATTTCACCTTAGAAAATGGGGATAACTGAGAGCTCTTTCTCGTCTTTTCTTTTCTGTTCTCCTTTTTGTTATTTCAGTTGGGCTGCAATTCTCTCTCTCTCTTTCTTTTTTTTTTCAATTCTTTCCAAATAAGATTTATTTACTGTAAAAGGCTTTTTTTATGTATATAATTATCTTGAAACAATGACTATAGATGACACTTGTTGTCGTATTGCTCTAATCCATCATTTGTCTTTTGTAGAGCACTAATTGATGCTTCGGAAAAGCATATTCTAGTTTCTGTTAAAAAATTCGTTGTTTGGGAAAACCGTCGTTTCACAACTGCATTTCCATGTGATATTGCAAACTCGAACCTCGCTCAATCTTATCAGTTCAGTATATTTTTTCTGTTATAGATCATTTCTAAGAAAGACGTGGTTGGAGTAGTAATTAATCCTTCTGGGAAATACTTCCATCATCAACTTTATAGGTACACCAGCCCTTTGGTATGTTTTCACACTGCAAAACTCTCCACTCAGCAGCTACTGAATCAATATTTGATGGAGGGATTAGATGAACATTAGAGGTCAGATTTTGAAACGCTTGTAAAGATCAGGATTTTCATACATCTTTCTAGTTTCAGACACCTTGCTCCTTTTGTTACAGGTTATTAAAAGAGCCCTGAATAGTTGTAGGGTATTCACAAAGGTGAGAAGGAAGTACACCTTTATCAAAGTTAGGTTGGGCCTTTTCTGGCACATCATAATCCACAAACAATGTACGTTTTCTGAAATCTTTGGCTCTCATTTGGACAACCTATTTGTAAGGGGGTGCAAGGAAATTGAAGTTTTTATGCAATCCTTAATCTTTAGAAATTGGAAAGGAATTTCTTAATGAATTGTTAATAGTTACGTATTAATTTTCTGATATAATTTTAATAATTTAAAACCTATTCTACACGTCATATGACCTTTCTTTTGCTGTAAACTTTGTTTTTCTTTCAAATTTTTGTAATTTTCAAGAGCCAGGGTGAGAGTAACCCTCTTGCACCTTCCTTGATGCTTATGACTTATGATGACTTCTTATAACTTATGAATGGGGGTGACGGCTCAACTGAGTACCAGCACCTCGACTATTGTCTATTTCAGCGGTTCCTAACCTTTTAGCTGTGTGGACCACCTATTTTGTAAGAAAAACTTTGCGGCCTACAAACTAATAGAATGTGCGCGTGCATCAGTAATTAGTAAAATATACTTTACAAGAAGGATTGAAAAATAATTTTTGATAAAGATAGGAACTTTATTGTCAGAAATATGAAAGAAAACTAAAAAAAAAGTGGTCAAAGTTAAAAACAATGGTATTTTTATATTGTTTGTTCCCCACGAGAGGTTCAATATCTGGATTAAAACTGGATAGTTTTAGCCTCAAATAACTCTCAACTTCAATTTGTTTCTATGTTTTTTTTTTTTTTTTTTTTTTTCCCTTCTCTTTTTTTTTCTTTCAAAAAAGTAAATTCGAAAAAGCTTGTTCAGATGATAGGCTGTCTAAAAACCTATTAATACAATTTTGGCAATTACTGGATAATCTCGCCAAACATTTATTCAAAACGGGACCAATGGTGTCGATAATTCAATTAACGAGTCTTCACTTGAAGATACTTTCTATATTTTAGGTATTCTTCTTTAAATGACATTCACTCGTTAAACCATCGAAGAATACATTCGAATAATTTGATTGTTACTAATCATCGAAGGACTCTATTGTTCCCATCTCTACCCCTGAAGTTCCTATAATATTTATTTTGGGTTAGACTCTTGATTAGCTTCCACGGCCCAGTACCACGCTACTCGCGGCCCACAAATTGCCCTAGTAGCAATCACTGCATGGCGTTTCGTCGGCCAATGATCGGAATTCATCAAAGTCATCAGCGATTCCCCAGACTGATATATAAACACACCCGTATTTCCTAGTCTGCCGATGACCCTAAACTCATCGGCAAAAGATATCTTCCCAACATCGGTGGCCGGTGGAATTTCTGATCATCGTTTTTTGATCGGCAAAAGATATCGGAACGACATCGGGGACAGGCGATAAAAAACTTATGTTTCTTTTTCTTGCAATTCCACTGAATTAGAGGCGATCCTTGAATGTATTTCAAATTTAAATCAAGTATACAATTTGCTAAACATTTCGCTTTGGCAATAAGTGAAAAATATTTTAAAAATAAGTGTACGAAAAATTTTAAATGGAAAAATATATTTTGAAAAAATGCAAACCACATAATTATATATTGCTTATCTAATACGTCAATAAAATCCATAAATAAAAGTTTTTATATAGTAAAAAAATATAGGAACAATTTTCTAAAATTAAAAATAAATTCTCATTTCAATTTCAAAATATAAAATAAAAATATAGTCCTTGTTTTTAAATAGTTTTCATTATAATTTGCTGAACTCATTTTGGTCCGTTTTTTAAACATCTTTTAAATAAAATAAAAATATGTTTATATGTTTCAAAAAGTTAATCAAATTGAATATAGTTTTTAAAAAAATTTAAAAATTAAATATATTTTTTTAAATGTCAAAATTATTAAGTAAACTCTTAAATTGCATTTCAAAAAATATCATAAAATTTACACTTCAATTAGTTAAAATTTTACAAAATAGAAGGCGACACTATTTATTATGTGTATAAGAATACATAAACTAAATAGGTTTTCATATGGGATGTATATATTTTTTTGCTATAATAAATAAATTAATATCATTTTCCCAAATTTATGGAAGATTTGCTATTTTCCGAAAATTCCCCATATATAAAAAAAAAAATTCGGTCAATTTCCTTGCAAAGTCTGTATGATAGTAGAGTTTTGTACTACAATACAATTGATATACCAAGAATCACTAGTACCATCAGTCTAGTGGCCAAGTCAACGCGCTTCGGAGATTAACATCCTTGGTTCGATCCCAGGGTAAGTAATTTAGACAATTCCGGCGTGAGTAATTTGGTGGTGTTTATAACTTCGATTTGTACTCTTAATATGTCACTGGAAATACTACAATATAAGAATTACGCGCTCTGGGTAAATATTTTAGTTTTGCCTTATTTTAACTTGTCGTTTTTAATATTCAATACTTACATCTTTATTATTATTTAATGTTTATTAATTGATATTTTCGACAAAATAACAACCGTTTCGATATTTTTTGAGAGCAAAATTTTCCTCGGATAGTGCTCGTATTTCCCCCTTTTCCCTCGGCCTTCAGACCAATTCTTGCCGGCTTCACCTCGAATTCGATCAGTTTCCGGACATCGGCCAATGGCCGGCCACGGAGACAAAATGGATTAGTTGCCAAGGGAAAGATAAGTTTAGGGTGAGTTTCCGGTGAATCGCCAATCACCGGCGATTCACCTGGGAATGGAATTCCGATCACCGCCCGAGGTAAAATTGCTACTAGGGTGGCCGCGGCCCTTGGTTTGGGAATAGCTGGTCTATTGCACTGAAACCCCCTATCTGATCTAAAGAAGACCAGTTTCCGAAATAAATTTCAGTATAGACCTGATTGGAACATTTGACAGTTTTCAAGGATCGTTACAATGGTATCCCAGTTGTTCAAATTGTTGGGCACATTCACACAAAACAGGCATAGAACTCTCCTCTGTCATACGACAACTTCTACACAGTGGGTCATCTACAACATCTAACAGGTTAAGTTGGTTGTTTTCAGATTATCTGGCGCCGTCAGTAACACGAGGGCTCTATAATGCGCCGAAACATTCGTCATTTGACAAGCCAACATACATTTACAAACAGCAATGCCTTACACGGGACTCGAACCCGCAACCTCGTGGTCTAGAAGCTAGCACGCTAACCTAACAGGTTAAGATGTCTATTTAGGGTGCAGTGTCCAGTCAAAAGTCTACAGCAACCTTTATATCCGAGTTTGATAGAACTCGGCCATTAATAAATCTTTAGTAGTTTTCCTGACCGCATTGTGAGGTAGACCCAAAACAGGCTCTAGTCCGACAAAAGGCATTTCAGAACCATGTTTTGCTAATTGGTCTGCCATTTCATTACCCTCAATGTCACAGTGACCAAGGACCCAGAGAAAAGACACCTTGTTTCTTTCGGCCAGATCTTTTAGTGCATTGTGGCATTCCCACACTGCTTTTAAGGAAAAGCAGTGACTCTGTAAAGCCTTTAGGATAGCTTGGTTGCCAGAGAAAATATTTATGACTCTCTTAACAACCCCCTATCAAGGCAGTTGTAGGCACAGGCAATGATCGCTAGAACCTCAGCCTGAAATACACTACCCATCTCACCAAGAGAGAAAGATAGCCTTATTTTTCGGTTAGGACAGAAGACACCTGAACCAATGCTATAAGATGTTTTTGAACCATCTGTGTACCAAATTTCATCTTCTCCTTTGGTCAGATTGGAGGCAAATCTCCAGTCCTCTCTAGTCGGAAAGATAATGTTGTATTTGGCTCCGAAGCAATATTGCTTTAACATCCAGACAGATTTCATTATTAGATAAGGATGTTTTTTTTACCTGTGAATCAATATTTTTAAACATAAGCAGTTCATGGGATGATTTCCATAAACCCATGAGTTTGAGACGTCGTAAACACAAAATAGCCTCTAATTCTACTTGTTTGCATAGTGGTAGGAGTTCTAAGAGCATTAAAATAAATATATAATAGCGGAAAGATAATGTTGTATTTGGCACCGAAGCAATATTGCCTTAACATCCAGTCAGATCTCATAATTAGAAAGGATGGTTTTTTTTTTATATGCTAATCAATATTTAAAGTTTGTTCATATTGTTCACTTTTGTGAGCAATAAATTCCGATAACGATCTGACGATTAAAAAATTTTCGTTAGAGAATTTTAACAAGAGCAAATTTTTTTTAAATGTAATAAAACTTGATGGATTGTGTTTTAAATCGTTTGCTGTTATTTTTGCGCCTTATTCCGCAGACTAGTTTTTAGTTTTATGTCAAATATATGTTATTTTGTTGGGGGAGAGGGGGGGGGGGGTTGCAGAACCTTTTCTTTTTTCATACTTTGATATCGCTTGAAAAAATGTTTATCACTTGTTGGTTATGTAAATGAACTCAATTATGTGTTTATTATGATTTTTTGATATTTGACGCAAACTGAATCACCATTGCGATTTTTTATTTGATGAATTATAGCTAAATGATTGCCGTCAAATGTCGGTTAGTAAATTCTTCTAAACTAGTACATGCAAAATGATATTGGTTTTTGTAGTTGCATGTGATTTAATGTTCGTGCACTCAATAACTAAAGTATCTTTTGGTTCCCAGTCGAAATGTACTGCTTTGAAGAATGCATGGATACTTTATTGGAAACGTTTTCTTCTAGAATGTGTTTTAATAATTTTGTAATTAGTAATTTTGTTAATTCTTGATGTTCATATTTCTTACGAAAACTTACTTAAAGTCAACACCAACATTATCTCTATAGAAACTTGCCATCTTTAACCCAGTTTGGCTATAGTAAATGAAATCCATCGCCCAATTTATTCTAAACGACTCTGTCTACTTTGGATGCATGAAAAAAACGCTACTTTTATTAATTTTTTTTAAGAATATTGTTACGTCAATTGATATAAAACTTGTTAGGCTTAGCAAAAAATATTGGTAAATTACAAAAATAATAATATTAAGAGTGATTTTCTGAGTGAGGGGTACGCTTGTGATTATGCTAATTTTTGATTTCCCTGAAATTTTCAGGAAGTGTTCTGTATGTTACCCTGATTACAAATTTGAAAACCTCTTTAAAAAATTTCATTCCATTTTCATGTTTCAGTTGGTTTTGTAGAGGAAGGGAGGCTCGTTTTATAGCATTTTTGATGAAAAACGCTCTCAATAGAATTAATTTTTTGCCAAATTTTCTGCATGTGCCAAACTATTGATTGCAAAAATGTATAATAGACTACTAGTACTAATTGTTATCAGTGCTAATTTCTTGGCACATCACTAAAGTTTTGGTGCAGAGAGCGGACAAAAATATGTCCGATTCACTATTTTTTACTACTTTAAGAACCAAAATTTAGCTGACTTTACATATGTGCCAAACATTTGGCATTGTTGTGTGATAGTACACCACAAACATAATACTTTAGCACAAAAAAAAACTTTGACATCTATCTGAAGTTTCCAGTCAAGTCACTCCGAAATCTGAATTTTTAGACTTTTAGGCCAAAAATCTCAAAACTTCAGAATCTCTAAAATAAGGTGATGGTGCTAATAGAGAGGGACTTAAGTGTACTAAACGCTGCCATCGTCTGTTTTTTGGCACCTCTTCTCATTTTTATGAAATAACGTTTTAAATATAGTCAAAATGTTCAAAAACGGCAAAATTGATCAATGCCATTTTCCACTTGTGCCTAGGGCTTATTTTAATTTTTTTGACTCACAAAACCGTTTAAAGTTAAGAATAAGTTTTATTGCTTTGGCACTTTGCTTAAAGTTAAGCTATTTTTTAAAAAAATATTTAATGTTCTTAATATTTGAATGGAAAAATATGGATACAGTAATCATGTTTCCACAATTATTGTTTTTCATGCATTTTTTTTATGAAATTAAATAAATAATAAGTAACTTTACAGTATCTATGATATATATTTATTCAAATTTCGTATCTAATATAGATAAAACACACATATAAACTTTAAATGTAAACTTGAGGTACTCAGGGGTCGCAGACGTCCTATATGTCCTATAAATCCTATATTTTTTTAAAAATCGGAAAAAACGTCCTATATTGTCCTATATTTTTTAATTGTCCTATATATCCTATATTTCTATGTTGATTCGACCTATATTTTCTTCGAATTCGTAATAACGGCGCCGTTCGTTGTGATTTTTTATATTTCGGATTCTTTGCCGCGATCGTAAGTGAGAGACCTGAGCAGTGTTTGTAAGAGGCTGCGTCTTATATGTTGTAACGTCACTTGCTGCACAACCTACAACTCAACTCAATTCAACTGGACCGCAAGATTTGTGAAGTGTAAACATGAGATCTTTTTCATAGCGCGCGGGCTTGAATTTCTGATCTGTTTTCTCCTCCAATATTGTAAATTAATTGGTAATAATGCAGCAAGATAGCGAAAAAGAAAGATATAGAGAAACATTACTCTGCCTCGGGAACAACGGATAAAAACAACTTGCAGGACTGAAAGAACGACATTTCGAGTGATCAGTCAGTAATTTATGTCAGGAAAGTAAGGTTAAAGCGATCGGTAAAGCGATATTTTCAAAAAAGTCACTAACATTAAAAATGACGTCAAAACGTTGTGTTGTCCAAGTGCTGGAAAACCAAGTCAACGGGTTGCCACATTCGGCGCTAAATCGCGCACTTTCCGCCGCCAATCCATCCGACACCATATAGTAAATCTAAACCAATAATAGACTGCAAAGCTAACAGGTGTTAAGATTTACTCTACGGTCAACCTTGGCGACTTTTTGAAAGTTGGCCATTCGGAATGTGTTTTGACGTTATTTTGGATTTAGCAGCACAGCCTTTTGATGCCATTTTCAATTTGGAGATTATTTTTTTTTTAAAGTCACCAAGGGGGATCGTACAGTTGATCTTAACCCAAATAGGGATAAAAAGAAAATACTTAAAAGAAATTGGGATAGTTCTAAGCACTTATAGATGCTGGAAAACTCAAGATAGCAAATAATCTAATTAATAAAACTTATTTATTGATGAATACTAAGGATGTGTGTATGGGGAATATTGAGGTAATAACGAATAAAGTATGACATATTCAGGATCAGGCGATTCTTTTTTTAATAATGTGTTTTCTATTCTCTTAAATTCAGTATAACGAGTTTTAAATGGAGACAGTTATTTTCTAAGTACTTATAGATATTCCTCTCTTAAAAAGGATAATTTATTTTAATTGGCACTGTGTTAAAGACCTCCTAAGTTCGACTTGTATGTTCATTTCAATAACGTTTCACTTAAAGTTTTAATTAATGAAATATGTAATGAGTTAGTTTTAAAGTTCAGTAGAGACTGTGTGCAGTTATTTGATGTTTTATATTGTCCTATATTTTTTTTTGTAAAAATCCTATATTTTTATTTTGTCTCTTTGACCCCTGGGTACTTAAAATAATCAAAAACCATAAATTCTTTAAACGTTTCGCTCTTACTTTTAAGCTGTTTTTAATGATTCTCTCTCTGTGTAAGCAACATTTGTACAAGGTGAGACCAAAAAGTAAGGTGACTGATGTCATAATAATCACTGTATTTTATATTTGCAAATAAATACATCATTGTCCTTCAAAGTAGTTCCCGCCGTCTACAATACACTTCTGACAACGTTCGTATAAGTTCTTGAAACTTCTGAAAAAGTCCTCCTTTGAGACTGTCTTAAGTTCCTTAGTAATAGCAGCTTGAACGTCTGAGATGCTTGAAAATCGATTTCCCTTCAGTGCCAATTTCAGTCGTGGAAAGAGGAAAAAATCTGCTGGCGCTAGATCAGGGGAATAAGGAGGGTGTAATAACTCCGTAACCTGTTGCTGCGCGAGGAACCGTCAAACACACATTGCAGTATGAGGGCGTGCATTATCATGCAACAGAAACCACTTGCTTGATGCAGCAAGATGGGGCTGAACACGACAAATGCGAGCCAGGAGGCGCTTCATAACATGGCAATAAAATTCACCATTAACTGTTTGACCTTCCGCTACGAATTCTATATGGATAATTCTATGTGCGTCGAAAAAGGTAATCAACATTGTCTTAACCTTTGATTTTTGAAAACGAAACTTTCTCGATTTCGGCGATGAGGGACCTCGCCACTCCATGCTTCGGCGCATCAGGCAAGTGGTTTCTGTTTCATGATAATGCAAGCCCTCATACTGCAATGTGTGTTTGACGGTTCCTCGGGCAGCAACAGGTTACGGAGTTATTACACCCTCCTTATTCCCCTGATCTAGCGCCAGCAGATTTTTTCCTCTTTCCACGACTGAAATTGGCACTGAAGGGAAACCGATTTTCAAGCATCTCGTACATTCAAGCTGCTATTACCAAGGAACTTAAGACAGTCTCAAAGGAGGACTTTTTAGAAGTTTCAATAACTTGTATGAACGTTGTCAGAAGTGTATTGTAGACGGCGGGAACTACTTTGAATGACAGTGATATATTTATCTGCAAATATATACTACAGTGATTATTATGACATCAGTCACCTTACTTTTCGGTCTCACCTTGTATATACTTTGTGCTTACTTATATAAAACTTAGCCATATACGGTGCTATGTAATGCTTTTATTTACTTTCACAACAATTAGCTAGCATAGGCATATTATTGCTTACAAACAAATTACAATCCAAACTTTGGCATTTTGCTTTGCTTTTTTACTTCATTTTTAAACTTTTTGTATGATACACTTACATTTTCCCCTATTTTTTACAAAAGAAAAAACGGAACCACCCCAGTTACTGTCAATGGACCATAGAATATGACTTCTGAAATATTCTCCATGTCAGGTTGTTTTAACCAATCATATTGATTAGCTTTTATCTTCTGAAGAAATTTGACTTCGTATTGATGCAAGTGTTTTGTATCAACTCATATTGCTTGTATTTTTTCAATGTAGCCGGTTCTTGTATAATATACACCATAATAAGATGATATTTTAATGGGAGAATTGTATTCGCATGTTGAATTCATCATAATGTTTTGTTGAATAGCTATCAGAGAATTAATAGTATTTTGAAAATTATTTTACAGCAGTTTCTAAATTCCAATTCTCTTCGTCATTATCAGACATTTATTTCATTTAAATTTTAAGACCTTCATCTTCCTCTTTTGTTTCATATTCCAATTGGACTTAGTTTCTTTTTAACTTCAAATATGTATGAAGAGTTTGATTTTTTTAACACTGAAAATTGGGACATCACCTGCTGTTTTGTAAAGTAGTCAGAAACACTCAACATTTTTGTTCCATTTCAATCTAAAAGTATCTTCATTGAATGTACTAAACTTTCCGAACAAACTTTTCAGCATGTTTCTTCTCCTTTTACATGAAGGCGGTCTTATTTATAGGACTTTGGTGTCAATGTCAACTACTGCTTTTCTTTCTCCATTGCCCTACATAAATAGTGGGTATTTTACCAGACTTAACCAGTGGAATTTCATAGCTCTCTTGTTTGTTAGAGGTTAATGAGTATGTTATATTATTTGCTTTGGTCTCAATTTTTTTACATAATATGTTTTGGCTTTGTCCTTTGGACTTTGTTACTGCTAGTACAGTTGAGTGTTGTTCATCCAGAACATGATTAATATCTAAGTCCATAATTGAATTAAACGTTGCTGTACATTCCACTCAAGGCTAAACACTACTAATCTTTGTTTCCTAGGTTGCTTCTTTTGGGGCGGCTTCCCTTTGAAAAAATCTTCAGAAAATGGTTGTATGATTTAAATTTGTGCTTGACATCTTCTATTTTTATGTCAGTTTTCTTCCCACGTCCAATATCATGATGGTTCTAAAATGTTATTCCTTCTTAATTTTCTAGGTTAAAAGAATGGTATGACGATATGTTTTTCAAAGTGATTTTATCTATAGAGCCTTCGTAATGTTAAATATGAACAACAGAGTATTTAACATTTCTAATGATGCCATTAGAGAGAAGAGCTTTATATATCTCTTGTGATGAGGAAGTATCATAGTCATCTTTGAAACGCTGTGGTTCGTTCAATTAATTGCGTATGATCTTCAGCCCCATTTCTTGGCTTATGGTCGCTTTGCAATTACTTTGACTGTGCTACAATAACCAGCATTGTCATTTCTATCGACAATTCTTATTCATACTGCTGCCACTCAAAATTATGAATCTTATATCATACTAAAAGATTCCATCAGAAAACTTTAACATGTAAAGGATAAATATTGCGGACCAGGATGATTCTTGATAACTTTTTAGTAATATCAATAAAAATCATTTAAAAAAAAAAAAAACTTCAAGCAGGTGTCAAAGTTATAAAGCCTATTCTGACCTTTGAATGGTTTTATGAAACAAACAATGAAAGAAAACTTGGCACAAGTTTGCAGCTCACTTCCTCAATGGAAAATGGCATCAATCAATTTTGCCGTTTTTGAACATTTTGACCATATTTACATCGTTATTTCATAAAAATGAGAAGAGGTGCCAAAAAACAGACGATGGTAGTGTTAAGTACACTATAGTCACTCTCTGTTAGCACCATCACCTTATTTTAGAAATTCTGAAGTTTTGAGATTTTTAGCCTTAAATTAGGCCTAAAAGTAAAAAAATCCAGATTTCGGACTGACTTGACTGGAAACTTCAGATAGATGCCAAAAAAATTTTTTTGCTAAAGTATTATGTTTGTGGTGTACTATTACACAACAATGCCAAATGTTTGGTACATATATAAAGTCAGCTAAATTTTGGCTCTTAAAGTAGTAAAAAATAGTGAATTGGACATATTTTTGTCCGCTATCTGCACCAAAACTTAAGCGATGTGCCAAGAAATTAGCACTAATAACAATTAGTACTAGTAGTCTATTATACATTTTGGCAATCAAAAGTTTGGCACATGCAGAAAATTTGGCAAAAAATTAATTCTAATGATAGCGTTTTTCATCAAAAATGCTATAAAACGTGCCTCCCTTCTACAAAACCAGTTGAAACATCTCAATGGAATGGAATTTTGTAAAGCGGTTTTCAAATTTGTAATCAGCATGTTAGGGGAAGCGAATAGATAGAACTTCCTACAATATGCGTTTCAATAAGATGAGTAAACTCAAGACAATTGACGACATGTTAGCATTTAATATTTACAGTTATTTACAAGCAAAATATAGTTACAAGCATAATTAGCCTCTGTTATAAAACACAGCTCATATGAGGAAAAGATATATGTTCATCGTCTTATAACTGCATAAATTTATAGAACACAAGATGGAAAAATAAAGTTAAAAACAAGTTACGTTGTCCTGGCAACGCGTAACTGACATCCAGGAACAAGAAATAAACTTTGATGAGTGGAATTTTATTAGCCTCGTGCACCACAGTACTTGCCCCCTAGTGAGCTACTCGAACGATGAAGTAACTTCATGTGTAACGAGCTGGAATGCGGATTGTGCGTCCAGATCTAGTCACTTGTGGCGGAATGTCAAACTTCACTCTTTTGTTTCTCTTGGCTTTCTCTGTTGCTGTTTCAGAACTTGAAGACGATGAAACAGTTCCGGAATTATTTTCCCCAAGTGCAGGTGCTTCGTAAGTCCTTTCAGGTTCTGTAAAGTTGTCCGAAAAATAGGGTTTAATTCTATCTATGGATACGTTAACTTCTTTTTGTTTCATTCGAATAGTGAAAATTTTGTCGGTTCGCCTTAACACTTTATATGGTCCATGATATGGTTGTTGCAAACTGTGTCGAACACTGTCAGTACGGACAAATACGTGTGAGCAAGTTTTTAAATCATTGAATACAAATGGCTTCTGCTTTGAGTGATGATGAAAGGGAATGGGTTTTAATTTTTCCATTGTGCTTTTTAAATTCTTGATAAATTCTGACTGTGCTTCAGTATTTAAATTTTCGAAAAAATCACATGGTAATTTTATATTTTCCCCATACAAGAGTTCTGCAGGGGTGGCTTGACAATCCTCACGCAATGTCGTGCGTACCAAGTAGAATAATCGGAATTGACTTTGTCCAACTTGGATTTTCGTGGCACATTATACTGGCTTTCAAAGTGCGATGCCAACGCTCAATACAGCCGTTGGTTTGCGGATGATATGCGGTGCTTCTATTTCTTTTAAAACCCAGAAATTTTGAAAGTTCCTGAAACAATTGAGACTCAAATTGAGCACCCTGATCAGTTGTAATTATGAGCGGAATACCGTAGCGAGCGATCCAATTCTTCAACAAAGCGTCAGAAACTGTCTCTGCTCGAATATCAGGTAAAGGAATAGCTTCTGCCCACCGCGTGTAGCGATCAATTATTGTAAGGCAATATCGATATCCTTCCGATGACGGCAAGGGACCAATCAGGTCTAGATTAATTTCTTCAAATCCTTAACTAACGGTAGGATATTCTTGCAATGGAGAATGAACATGTCTAGAAATTTTAGATTTCTGACACTTCAAACAACTTTTAGTCCAATTGCGAATGACTTTGTTGATTGATGGCCAAATGAATTTTGATGTAGCTAATCGAACAGTTGCTTTGATTCCAGGATGTGAGAGATTGTGAACACTTTGGAACACTGCTTTCCTAAAGGTAACTGGAATAAATGGTCTTTTAAATTTTGTGGAAGTATCGCAATATAATGAACGATGAGAGCTGAAAATTGGGATTAGTTCAATTTTTATTGAAGAGTTTTGAGATGCCAGCAGTTCTTTTAACTCATCATCACTTTCCTGAGCTTCGGCTAAAGATTCAAAATCAATTTGAGGTGAAATTCTTATTAGTCCGTGGGACGAACACCAATATCGTTCAGTTCCGTTTGCCATGTTTTGTCACTACATAATTTTTTTATTAAACTATTGTACTTATCTAATTCCATCTGAAATATCAATGTTCCCGCACTTAAATGTGCACATTATTTAGAAAAAGAAAAAAACAATTTTATATAGGACTATATTTTGGTTTCTGTTTACAGCCATTAGTAAAACCGCTACTAGATGGCGCAGTCAAATTTCAGTTAAAAATTTAACAAACTGTATTTTTATAATAATTTCCTATTTTTTATTTCATTTTATACTATTAGAAATATTAATTTGGGTCTTCATACACTTAATATTTGTGTTTTATTTTTATTTAGTTCGCATAGGAATGAATTTTGTATTCTTCCGCCGTTTGTTTACCTTTCAATTCAATGTTTACGGCTGTCATCATTTAGTGATTGTCAGTTATTAGTGTTTAGTTAGTCATCATTTTATTGTATTATAAGAACAAGTATAAATTATAAAACATCAGTGTATTTTAAAAATAAAGAAAAACCTTACTGTTTTATCAGTTCAAAAAATAATAATTTGGGCAATAAAATAATAATGGTATAGAATGATAAGAGTATTAGTACCCCAATTTTGTCACAATTTTCAGTAATTATACCTAGATCGTTTTTCATACATGTATTATGAAATAATTATTTTCTAATTTTTATAATTTTCTATTTTTGATAAGCAAATGATTTTCATAAATAAAGCTTGAAATGCAGTTTTCAGATAGCGATTTGAATTCGTCTATCGTCTCTATGGCAGAATGCAAACATAACAAATGGCGGAAGGTTACAACGCATGTTTAAATATAGGAAAAATATAATCAAAAAATGAATATAAAAAGATGTTTAAGTTCGTATTAATACTTTTCATGATAATGGGTGATATAAAAAAATAACTTAAAATGTTAAAAATGCTATTTTTTAAATCTTGATATAATTTTGACTGCGACATCTCATGGCGATTCTAATAATGTCTGCAAACAAGTCGGGAAAAATAGTTCTCAATAGAGTTGTTATTTTATAAGTTATGTGCATATTTAAAAGTGGGAACATCATCATTTTCGTTAAAATGTAGTCATTAAAATGCTTAAGTAACAAATTTTTGTAGTTTTGTTTGATGGCAAACGAAATCTTTTTGTAAGCGTTTTTTCTCTCTTGTCCCAGTCTATATCTCCTCTAGTCTTGATAGTGCATCAGCAACGATGTTGTCTTTTCCCGAAATGTGTTGAATTTCTAGAGTGAATTGACTAATATACTCCAAATGCCTTTGTTGGCGAGGGGAGGTTTTCTCTATTTTCTTTTGGAATGCATACACCAGCGGTTTATGATCAGTGAATAACGTAAATTCACGACCCTCCAACAAATACCGGAAATGCTTGATAGACGAATATGCAGCTAGCAACACCCGATCATACGTGCTGTAATTCTTTTGTGCCGGTGTCAGTTTAACAGAAAAGTAACCAAGTGGCTGCCAATTCTTATTCACAAGTTGTTGCACCACTCCCCCAACTGCTATATCCGAAGCGTCTACCATAAGAGCAAGTTTAGCTGATGACACTGGGTGATCTAAAATTGTAGCAGATTTCAATAATTCTTTAGAGATTGTAAAGACATTTGACGCTTCGTCTGTCCACTCAATAACTCGATTATCATTCTTTTTGCTATTTTTTAAATAATCGTATAAGGTTGCTTGGTGCTGAGCCGCTAGAGGTATAAACCTTCGATAGAAATTTATAATTCCCAAAAATCTTCTAAGTTGTTTTGGGTTTATTGAAATCTTCGATGACTTTGATTTTTTTTCTTCCGTTGGACGAATTCCTTTTAGAGACACAATGTGGTCAACAAAATTTACCTCAGGTTGAGAGAAGTTGCATTTCCTGAGATTTAATGTTAACCCAAATTGCTGTAATCTTTCAAAAACTGTTCTGAGATGACGTAAATGCTCCTCTTTAGTGCGAGATGCAACAAGTATGTCATCCAGATAGACGAAGCAGAATTCCAGGCCTCGTAGAACGGCATGCATGAATCGCTGAAATGTCTGCGCCGCGTTTCGAAGTCCAAAAGTCATCAAGGGAAATTCGAACAGTCCGAACGGTGTACAAATAGCTGTTTTTTCTATATCTGATGATTCCATGGGAATTTGATGATAGGCACGATGAAGATCTAGTGTGGTATATACAGTACAGCCTTTAATTGGTGAGTAAAATCATGCAGGTGGGGTATGGGATACCTATCTGGTAGTGTAGCTGCGTTTAAAGCACGATAATCCCCGCATGTCCTCCATCCTTTTTCTTGACCAGATGTAATGGACTAGACCACGAGCTGCTTGATGGTCGGCATATTCCCCGCTCAAGCATGTAGTCGAATTCTGTCTTGGCGATTTTTAATTTATCTGGAGCTAATCTACTCACTTTAGATGCCACGGGAGGTCCTTTTGTAACATAGTATGGGTGACATTATGGCTGACGCTAACTTTATCTCGTTCTATATTTTCTGAAGATAAGCTTTTGTATTCTTGCAGAAGAGAATTTATAGCTGGCTCAAAATTACTACTATCGAGGGGTGTTAAAAATGAAGATGGTCCTTTAATTATTTTAGTCGGAACTGATAATGACGTTAAAGGATCAATCAAACGCTTTTGTTTAATGTCTACCAAAAGTCCATGTGCCTCAAGAAAATCTGCGCCAATTATTGGCTTCGAGACATCTGCTATGATGAAATTCCATTTGAAACGTCTTCTCAAGCCTGAATCCAAACTGGTTAGTTGCTTGCCGTAAGTTTTGATTGAACTTGAATTTGCAGCATAAAGTTTAAAATCGGATGGAGACAGCATATTTGGTTTTGGTGGTGGAATTACGGACACATCAGCTCCTGTGTCGACAAGATAGTGGCTCTTGCTAGACTTGTCAAAAAGAAAGAGGCGACAGTTTATTTGGCCGTAGTCGTTGGCCTCTTCAATCGAACGGCCCGCTAGTTTCCCGAAGTACTTGCTGGTTCTTCAAATTCGCATGGCTTTACACAGTGAAGTGCATTGCTTCCAAATTTATAATGGTACCAACATAGCTTATAACGAGCAGGTTTGGATCTCGAACGGTTGCGATTGCGAGCATTTTCATATTTATTTGGAGATCTACCCTTTGTCATGAATGTATCAAATTTCCTAGTTAATTCTGCAATGCTAATTTCCAAAGAACTAATTTTTTCGTTATTAGTATTATTCGGTTCAGAAGTTTTACTGGATGATTGATTCACTGTACATAATTCTGTTGAGTTAAATATTCCTATAATTTTATCTGCCATCTCCGCAATGTTATCTAACGGATCGGAGCTTATTGACAATATGGCTTGAACTTGCTGCGGTAACCTCTGTAGCCAAAGTGTTTTTAACAATTCCTTAGAAATGGAAGTTTCAGCCAAACCTTTCATTTGTCGTAACAAGTCAGATGGGCGTTTATCTCCCAGATTAAGTTCGGTCAATACCTTTTTTAACCTGGATTCTTCAGTATCTGTTAATCTATTCAACAATGCATTTTTTAAAGTATCGTATTTCCCATCCGCTGGCGGATTTGATAAAATATCCTCGACAAAATCTAAAACATTTTCATCCAATGACGCAACGACAATGTTATATTTAGTTACATCACGAGTAATATTTCCATTAGAAAACTGTGCTTCAAGTTGTAAAAACCATAGCTTAGGCTTATGTCGCCAAAAATTTGGCGGCTTTATCGCCACTCTGTTTACTTCTAAATTTACATTATCTTAACTTGATGAATTTAAATTATCGTCTGCGCTCTCATTCATGTTTAATATAAAGTTAAATTAGATAATAATAGTTATATTTAAATGCACAGACCTTCTTTCATCCAAATAAAATCTACGTCCTCAGGTCACCAGTTGTTAGGGGAAGCGAATAGATAGAACTTCCTACAATATGCGGTTCAATAAGATGAGTAAACTCAAGACAATTGACGACATGTTAGCATTTAATATTTACAGTTATTTACAAGAAAAATATAGTTACAAGCATAATTAGCCTCTGTTATAAAACACAGCTCATATGAGGAAAAGATATATGTTCATCGTCTTATAACTGCATAAATTTATAGAACACGACAAGATGGAAAAATAAAGTTAAAAACAAGTTATGTTGTCCTGGCAACGCGTAACTGCCATCCAGGAACACGAAATAAACTTTGATGCGTGGAATTTTATTAGCCTCGTGCACCACAAGCATAACATAGAGAACATTTGCTGAAAATTTCATGGAAATCAAAAATTAGCATAATCACAGCCCAATGCTAAGTGTACCCCGCTCTCAGAAAATCACTCTTAATAATAATAATAAAAAAAAAAATTGATTTTAACCAATTTTTTTAGTGTGAAAATGCCAGGTAAACAGGAGTCCTTAAAGGATGCACTGTTGAAAAAATCTCAGAAACTACTGCTTAATTTTAACCACATATTCTCTACACTTATCGCTATATCCTGCACCAGAGTTACTGCAAAATTTTAATTTTTACTATTTTTTTTTCTTCAAAAAACATGCAAAAAAAAAAAAGCACGTTTTTAATTTTTTATTTATTTATTTTGTAAGCCATTTTGTTATTTTTGCATATAAATTAATATTAGAGGTACGGGATATAGCAACACCACCTAAAGTACAAGGCCCAATCACTCTCACTTCTGGTTGCCGTGACGTCATCACAAGAAGTTATACTGAAACAGCTAGATCTAGTTTCTTTACTTCATCCCGATGTCAGCAGCAGAACACATTCGTATTTAGGCTTAGCAATGGCGTTGATGCTTGGTGGTAACTATTTGTGAGCGTTTTTATGTATAGCTTTCAACAGATTTGTAATTGAGTAACCATTTGCGAGCGTTATTATTTATCGTTTTTATTGAAAAGAATACCATCTATGATACCTGTTGTGTAACTAGTTGCAATGGAAATCGTAACCCAGACAGCAGTGTCCATTTTTAAGTTTCTCGAAGATCCGGAACTGCGTCAGAAATGGATCCAATCCAATACCAGAAAAGGATTGAAACCCTCAAAATATTCAAGGGTAAGTACAAATCTTGGGCGTATTGACTTATATAAATGTTTTTAATAATAAACTTGTGTAAGTTTTTATCCGAAATGTTTTAACTTTTTAAATTTAACTAAACTATAACACTGAATGTGTTCTATACAGTTTTATAGCAACCATAATTAGTATTTAACTGTTTATTTTAGCTCCAAATAGTTACTAAAAATAGCCAAGTCTCTGTAGTGCATTTCTACTATTTTTTTTTTTTTTTTTTTTTTTTTTTTTAACACATTTAACCTTTTTATTTTTAATTGTTGACCGATAATTCCGTAGTAAAAAAAATTAAAATATTGGTTGAAATTCCAAGTTCGATATGAATTTTGCGCCAAGGTGATTTTCACCAAAAAATGTCCATTTTTATAATGTCAAATGAACTGCTTATAGTTGCCATAATTTGGCGCGGTTTTATGAAAACAATTCCAAAAACAAAACAGAATCCGTACCGGACTTGGATATTTAGCTAAAATGTGTATACGAATATATTTATTTGTACTTTTTGACTTAATTATCTCATTTATATTTAAAATGTGTCATCTTTGTGGAAACGGTATAATTTATTTTGCATATATAATTTATTTCCCTACTTCTTAAACTAATTTATCGAAAACCTCAACTATTTTAAGAATGCTTAAGCTTGTTTTTCTTGATTTTAAGTATATATATTCCTAGGTGTGTATTCTACATTTCCAAAATGAGTATATGCAGAGTTACTGAGGCTTTTGACAGCAAGAGAGGAGAGAAAATATCTGCTCCGTTGAAGTACTCTAGCCTGACAAATAATGCTGTGCCAACTATTTTCCCTAACTGCCCTTCTTATTTATCATCTACTTCAAACATCAGAGAAAGCGTGGTTAAAAAGCAAGAGCGAATTGTGAACTTTAATTTGAAAAAGGCAATTGCTGAAAGTTTACAAGAGATGAAGGAAAAGCAAGCAAGGATGATATTTTCATCATTCGAAGAACTCTGTGAAAAGTAAATAAAATTTCTTTACCTGCTGGGTGGTCTCATTTGAAAGAATCTGGAATATTGATATTGTTTTAATTAATTTTAAACCCAGAACCTCTTATTACAAAATCAATAGTAGTAGATGATAAACTTTCTTCAAATACTTATATTAATAATGTTCATATAACAAAATTAAATGAAATATGCATACCTTCAAATGTAAACAGCTGTGAAAAAATTTCCACTTTAATTGAGAATTTAAATAACTATAATAGTAATGATAGAAATCAATTCTTCTCCAAACTTCAAATTATTTGTAAGCATTCTGATGACCTATTAACTAATGATTTGTTCCATAAAAATTGTACTAATTTGAAAATGCCAATGTTGGCAGGTATGTAATATATCTGTTAAGTTAATAATGTGTGTGACGTATGTGTTAATATTGTAAATAAAAAAATTTGATTACTCTAAACCCAGTTCCTTGTTCTTTTTATATGTAAACAATTAAATTGATATGAAAATTCAATATATTATCTATGTGATAAAAACTTCAATAAAATTTACACTATTGATAAATATACAAATGCAAAAAAAATAGAAAAATTTTCGGTTTTATATAATTTTATTTTAAAACCTTTTAACTTGGGAAATTTTTATTTTAGTAATTGAAAATCGAATGAAAAGCATTGAATATTTGAATGCTGTATAACAATTTGAAATTTAGCAATGAATTCTCTGAACAAAAAAACTTATTCATGTTGTTTTCAAACTACGCTAAATAATGAAACCGCAATGAACGTAAACCGTCCAACTTCTCTTGGTGACGTCACAAAACAAGTGGTAAGGCCTTGTCTTTAGGTGGTGTTGGATATAGCCACTGTCACACTAAACCTACAACCATTCAATTTTTTTTTTGTTTCAGATGGGCTGTTCAGATTTTTTCTATTTTTTATGGACTCCTGTTTACCTACCTGGCATTTTCACACTAAAAAGTAGTTGAAATCAATATTTTTTTTTTACTAATTTACGAATGATTTTGTTAAGCCTAACAAGTTTTATATCAATAAACATAATAGTATTCTTAAAAAAAAATTAATAAAAATAGCGTTTTTTTCATGCATCCAAAGTAGACAGAGCCCGTTGACGGCACAGAGTTTCACATTATGATTTTTATAACTATTGACTTACTGTGTTTTTGGTCGTACTTGTAGAGATTGTAGGAAGAAAATACCTGACAAAACCACTCGCAAGTGGTACAAAATAAATTTTACTTCCTTTGTTGAAAAGTTTTTTTTTTTTTTTTTTTCAGTAATTAAAACTTTTTTCCTACAAAATCCTTTTCCTAACATTTCCATCATTTATCATTGTAAACTTGCATGTAATCCAATATTACAAACAAAATAGAGAATTATTTAAAAAACAAAAATACATAAGTAGTTAGAAAATGCCGATCCGGGGCCATGGATCGATCGAGCGACGGTATGGTATGGGGGCGTGACCGAAAGGGGGCGTGACCGGATATGACGTCACAGGAAGTGACGTCACCGGAAGTCACGTGACCGGGAGTTGAGTTGTTCCCCTCCTGCTGTTGTTTTAGTTTCATTATAAGCTGTTTGTGTATGACGTCACAGTAGGTATGACGTCATAATGTGTTTTATATCAAAGTTTAGAGCGATGGCAACACTTTTTAGTTTCGATTTACCTTTAAGATGGAGTTGAGTTGTTCTAGGACTGCTTGTAAATGAATAAGTTAGAGTGATAGGTTTTTATTGCGTGACGTCACAGTAGATATGACGTCATAATGTGTTTTATATCAAAGTTTTGAGCGGTGGCAACACTTTTTAGTTTCGATTTACATTTAAGATGGAGCTGAGTTGTTCTAGGACTGCTTCTAAACGAATAAGTTAGAATGATAGGCTTTTATTGAGTGACGTCACAGTAGGTATGACGTCATAATTTGTTTTATATCAAAGTTTTGAGCGTTGGCAACACTTTTTAGTGTCGATTTACCTTTCAGACGGAGTTGAGTTGTTCTAGGGCTGCTTCTAAACGAATAAGGTAGAGTGACAGGTATTTTTACTAATGACGTCACAGTGGGTATGACGTCATTCTATGTTAAGATTTACGTTTTAAGTGGTGATAACATTGGATATATACCAAATTTAGTTTTCAGGTGTTGGCAACGAGTTCTGATCGGTCAGCTAAATGCTCGCTTGTGACTGATAAGTTTTAAACATGTGACCAAAAGTTAACTCCTGATTGACTGTTTGGTTTTCTAGCGAGTTACTTACATATCCTTTAGCCAAGTTAAAATACCTGCAACAAAGTTACACAAAAAAAAAAAATGTTAAATTTGAAAAGTTAATAAAAGGAATGCCATTTGCTAAGGGTCTAAAGAACCCTAACCCCGAGCTACACGTGACATTTCAATATTTTACCAAACAATTGTTAAACACACATATTAATAATACGTTTTGTATAATTCCATCTTACCGTAAAGCTATCAAGATAAATTAATTTGCATAACTTTTGTTTTACTTTGAAACTTACAATTAATAAATTTTGAAAAATTATTTATTAAAGGTGAGGACCCACCTCCAGCCCGATACCTCTTTTAGGAAGAATTGGTACCGTCTCACTCCACCCTATCAACAACAACAACAACAACAACAACAAAAAAACTTATTTCAAAGAACGTATATTTCCTTGAAATATGAGGTCACTAACCAACCATCCAATAATATCTTTTAAGAAGACATCATTACCTTAAATCCTAAACAATTTTAAATTTTAAAAAATCTGAAAAGAAGACTTGTGAGAACGTATATTTCTCTCATGAATTAAATTTAATGGTCACATACAAAATCCTGGAAAAAAAAAATTAACGTTAAATAAGTTTTTAAAAAATTAGTTAAAGTAATATTTTAGTTAAATTAAGGCTTAAAGAGATAAAAAAAAAATTAAGGATTAAATGAATGATTTAAGGAATTTTGAAGTGACCATAGGCATAGCTGGTTATGCCATCTTCCAGCAGATACCGCTTGTCGTCATAGGCCGACAAGGCTCTCTTGGTTTGTTGGAGTGAGAAGATGTTTAAAAATTCACTTACCGAATAATCGAAACGAAATCTGCGAAGCTAAAATAACTGTGAATAACTACACAAGTACGAACAAAATCGCGATGAGAAAAAAAACACGAAGTATTAAACACGTCTTTCACACTCAGGTATCTAAGTAGAAATGGCGAGACGGCAACCGGTAGCGTCTATATATGAGGGGTGATCACGTGACTTCACCGACCAATCAGGTTTCACGGTAGAGGGCGCTGCTTGGTTCTAGCCGATCAGAGCGGGTGGGGAGCGAGACTAGGCATGTTTCAACACGCTTCAACGCGTTTGCGAGTTGAGTTGTTGTGTAACGATCTTGCTTGAAACAGTTAAAGTGATAGATAATTTGTTCGTGACGTCATAGTGTAGCGAATGGGTTTTTAGCGTAGACAGTTGTTTCAATTGGAGTAATTATGAAATTTATTAAATATAAAGATAATATTTAGTAATAATTATCAGATTTTATTATTATTATTATTATAAAAAATAAACTTATAAAAAAAGTGAACGTGAAAATTTATTTTACGAATAAAAATCATGTCTTTAAAATGTGTACGAATATCACTAAATAGGAGAAAAAAGTAACATACTTAAACTCTTTACGACAAATAACTTTAAAATTAACGAAAAAAAACTTACTTTACACATAAAAATCACTTTAAAATGTGTAAAAATATCGCTAAATAAGAGAAAAAAAGTAACTTACTTAAAATTTCTAAGATAAATATTTAACCTTTACGCGAAAATTCCCTTCATGTATAAAAATCACGACTTTAAAATATAACATGCAAGAGAAAAGTAACGTACTTAAACTTTCTACGACAAATAACTTTAACATTAACGTAAAATTTTACTTTACACATAAAAATCCCGATATTAAAATATGTAGAAATATCGCTAAATAAAAGAAAAAAAGTAACACACTTAAACTTTGTACGACAAATAACTTTGACATTAACGTAAAAAATGTTCTTCACATATAAAAATCACGACTTTAAATTTGAAATGTAGGATGAAAGTATAACATACCTATAATTTCTACGACAAAGAATTCAAACATTGCCGTTCATGTCTTTAAAATGTATAATGACAACTCTAACTTTTAGAAAAAAGAAACCCTAAAAATTTACAAGGCTAAGAATTTAAAATTAACTTTACATGTACTATCATACTCTTATATCAACGATAAATAAGATAAAAAAAAGAAACTCTAAAAATTTATAAGGCAAAGAATTCAAATAATACGCGAAAATTTACCTCACATATAAAAATTATGTCTTTCAAATGTGTAAGAATAACGCTAAATTAGAGAAAAAGAAATATTAAAAATTTATAAGGTAAGGAATTGAAACAATACGCGAAAATTTATTTCACACATAACATTTTTATCTTTAAAATGTGTAAGAATAATGCTAAATTAGAGAAGGAAAAAAAAATAACATACTTAAACTTTCTTCGATAACAATTTAAACAATACGCGAAAATTTCATACACAATTATTTTCTTAGGTTAATGTTAAATAATGGGAAATTTAACAGAATAAAAATTTCAAAGATAAAGAATTTTAACCTTTACACGAAAATTTACTTCACATATAAATATCATGTCTTTAAACTTTAACGTGACAATTTACTTCTCATATACAATTAAACTCTTAGGTTAATGTTAAATAAAAGAAAAAGTAACATACTCAAAAATTTCTAAGATAAGCATAACGTAAAAATTTCATATCATGTGTTTAAAATGTAACATATAAGAGAAAAAAAAATAACATACTTGAACTTTCTATAGCAAAGAATTTAAGCGTTAGCGTAAAAATTTACTTTACATATAAAATTCACGTCTTTAAACGGGGTGATAAGCATGTGACGGTAATTAGCCAATCAGGTTAGCGGTAGGTGATACGCCACTTGCCGGCATTTTTAGACCGGAGGATGAGTCACGCTAATACTTGTTCAAACAGGTCGGGAGACTTGTACAGCAAGAACAACAGCATCGACGCGCAAGCAGCGGGTGATGCTGCGGTGTGTCAGCAGGTCTTCGAGATTATCGTTTTCCTACTTTTCCTTTTTCATAATGAAATGTTTGTGAAAACTTGGAATGAATGAAGTGGATTTCAAAGACACATTAGTAAGTGAAGGTAGAATTCGCATGGACTTTCTTCCAAAAAGTATGATTCACTTGGAGAATTTAAGATCATTTCTACTTGAAAACTTTTCTATTGTCTAAAACATTGAATATTGTTCAAACTCAGTGAGATTATATGCTACAATACGGGTAAAACTTAACAAAATTGTTACATTGAAGAAAAATAATAAGAGATTTAAAATAAATACTAGTTATAGATACTCCAAGGAAAAAAAATTCACCTCTACTTTTCAATCGGAAAATCAATGCAAGTTGGAAATTTATGTTACTTCAAGAAAGACTTAGACAATTTACTTTGTAATAATATACGTTAAGGTGTCGTATTAACTCGTGCAATACATGCTGACTAAGGTTTATTTTACTTATCTAAGAAAGGTGAATTGGGGGAAAATATTAAATAAATTGTAGATATTAAATACATTGTAAATATGCATTTAAGTTTTGAAAATCACCTGCAAGACTTTTAAAACATCTTAAGAAAAATTGAAAGAAACTTGCGAATTATATGTAAACTATATAACTTTTTATACTCTGAAAGGAAATCACAAGTAATTTAGTTAACTTTTTTCATGGTAACACTCATATTCAACGACATGTTTTAAAATTTAACCTTCTTTACATGATAATAGTTATAAATTTTTTCAATCTCAGATGCGATAATACTATTATTTCTAACATATATGTTACGAATTGTGTAAAGTTTTTAAAACTGTATATGCAAATCACCAATCAGAAACATAAAAATCTAACATCAATCAAACAAACTAAAATAATAAGATATTTTCCTTAGTGGAAATAGCTAACTATACTCATGTGATGGAATATACTTAGAAAATTTAAATACTGAAAAAAGTTTGCTAGGCAAACTTAAAGAATATTTTTTTTTTCTTGTGAAAAACTAGCATAAATTTGGAAAATGTAGAGTTTGTTACTACGTAAAATTGAACATCATCTGGACAAACTAAATTATACATGAATTTTTTTTTTTTATTTGAGAGGTGCTGACAATATATCATTAATATAGAGATTTTTAACTTCCACCCATAATTTCTAAATAACTTATACATAAATTTCAGAAAAACTGAAACGGAATGTGTTTTACAAGAGGCTTATTTTGTAAGATGAATATTCAATATTAATATAACTGAGCAAAGTTCATTCCGGAAAAAACTTGTAAAAGATACTTATATTTTGAAAATAGTTTGAAATATCCTTTTAAATTTATGAATGCTCGCTTTCGAAAGACACAAATAAAACTGATATTACTCATGATAATTAACACATACATAACATTAGTCAAACAAAGTGAAATTTTTATTGCTTGTGACCGATAACTTTTCAGTGAAGCAGAACCTACATAGGAAATTTGTGCAAACTTTTTCAACTTTTAAACCAAGTATCATGTAAAATTATAAATTACGATAGGAAATAGCATACTTCAGAATCCGAACAAGTCTTGTAGTTAAGCTAAATGTATTTCTCAAGGAATTGAAAGCATACCAGAGAAGTCCTTATCATTTCGCATCTTTTCTCATGTTGCAAGAAGACATACATTGTAAAAGATCGTCTTAGAACTTAACAAAAATCAGTAAAAATAAATATATTTTCTATGGCAAAGATAAAACTTCACAACTTAATTACTTAAATTTAGCTAAGTTGCATATGGTTTATTCACATAACTCGCATGTGCTTTGAATGTTGAAATATATTTGTCAGTTGAAATCAAACTCATCGAAAATAAATGCTATCTACATTTTCAAGTCGGAAATTACTATTAAATAAACTTTACATGTAAGACATTATCATGTTAAAAAGAAAAATCTACAAAAATGTAAATGATAATTTTACTGTTGGTACATAAATGATGAATAATTTATGATTTTATTCTAGGCAAACGTTTTATTGTCTAACAGAGAACTTAAACTTTAGCAGAAAAACGAAAAAATACAATTTTTATATCCTATCATGCTTGTCGAAAATTGAATTTATTAGCTGTTGTAATAGATTTTTATTGTCCAAATTTCTATAGTTCTTCCCAGTGCAATAATATTAAGTTCATGTGTAATGAGTAGGTTTTTTTTTTTTTGTTGAATCTTATAAATTTAATGAAATTATTATGATCTAAGAGATTGAGTGAACTGAATAAATCAATGACGTAAATTTAAACAATGACTTGAACTGATACATACTATAACTGTAAAGAAGTATGACAAAGTGATAGATGAAGTGAAAATAGAAGTTGAGTGAAATGTGTTGAAAAAAGTTGAAGACGACAAGAAATTCATAAATGAGAATTATCATTGACTTATTTTAACTTCGTTTTTCTTGCTTATGACAAGAAAATACACTCTTGTTTATTAAGAACCAACTTGATATCTTATCATAGAATGACAATGATGAAATATCTATACATTAAAAAAAAATACCAAACTTAGACATAGCAAATTTCTTGAAATTCATGTATAATGTGAGAAGTTTTACTGGAAATATAGAAGATACAACATTGAAAAATGTGAATGTTTCGAAGTACTTTATCAGAAATTAAAAAAAAAAAAAAATGCGCTGAGGTCCGCTATAAAAATTTTTAGGAGAAAGTTTAAACAAAATTTAAAATCAAACATGCTTTTAAGTGGGAACACATATATTAAAACTATAGCACATTTAACAATTTATATTATGTCATCTCAGTTGGTATCAAACTGAATAATATGAAAAACAATCACAAACTGAATAAACATGAAAATTATCAATATATGTGGAAAAGTTTCCTTTTTTCACATATAAAAAAAAATATAACACATTGACATACGTTAAGATCACGAAACATGCGTAATCATATACCGATAAGAGCAACCAATGTTGCGGGGAGATATTCACGTGATGGACAATATCCCATGAATAAATTGAGTGATTTAATTTCTAATGCTAATTGCAATAGTATTTCACGTAACTTCAACTTTATATGTTACACTATAGATATATTTATTTTTCAAATATATTGACTTTCGAAAAATCATCCTTCAATATAAGAATGATCATAGTAAGAATAAAAGAAAAGATACTAAGCATTGATTTAAAGTGTATTTATTTCAACTTAGCAACAAATCATATGCGTGAAACGAAAATTGCCTCGAACCAAAGTATAACTATCCAACTTCATTGATTCCTACAAGGAAATTTTTCTCATCTAGTAATCGATTTTTTTTTTTTTCTCGTACACATTATAAGTGTTGTCCAATCAGGTGTAGAATAGCTGAAGATATCCGACCTCTTTCTAAATATTAATAAGTCACTGTTGAAAAACTTATAAAAATTTCAATTTACACTTAAAGTTTTTTTATATATATATATTTCAAAGAATTTTTTTCAAATCAATATGTATATTTAAATACTGAAACTTATTCACTTCAATAAATGTATGTTTAAGTTATAAAACTTGTCGTATGTATTGAAAAATTGTAACTTTTCGTCTTCGTATAAATCGATAACTTATACACTAGTTCTTCATCAATTAATCTTCTAAGTAAATCTTTCAAAGGTAAAAACATACCCATAGCTTTGCATTTGTAACAAGTTAAATTGTTCATGTTTCATGTGAAAGTTACAAAATTTTATATATTTTCATGAAAAACATATAAAATTTTAATTTCACGAGAAACATGTACAATTTAACTTGTTACAAATGTAAAGCTATAGGTATGTTTTTGCCTTTGAAAGATTTACTTAGAAGATTAATTGATGAAGAACTAGTGTATAAGTTATCGATTTATACGAAGACGAAAAGTTACAATTTTTCAATACATACGACAAGTTTTATAACTTAAACATACATTTATTGAAGTGAATAAGTTTCAGTATTTAAATATACATATTGATTTGAAAAAATTCTTTGAAATATATATATATATAAAAAAACTTTAAGTGTAAATTGAAATTTTTATAAGTTTTTCAACAGTGACTTATTAATATTTAGAAAGAGGTCGGATATCTTCAGCTATTCTACACCTGATTGGACAACACTTATAATGTGTACGAGAAAAAAAAAAATCGATTACTAGATGAGAAAAATTTCCTTGTAGGAATCAATGAAGTTGGATAGTTATACTTTGGTTCGAGGCAATTTTCGTTTCACGCATATGATTTGTTGCTAAGTTGAAATAAATACACTTTAAATCAATGCTTAGTATCTTTTCTTTTATTCTTACTATGATCATTCTTATATTGAAGGATGATTTTTCGAAAGTCAATATATTTGAAAAATAAATATATCTATAGTGTAACATATAAAGTTGAAGTTACGTGAAATACTATTGCAATTAGCATTAGAAATTAAATCACTCAATTTATTCATGGGATATTGTCCATCACGTGAATATCTCCCCGCAACATTGGTTGCTCTTATCGGTATATGATTACGCATGTTTCGTGATCTTAACGTATGTCAATGTGTTATATTTTTTTTTTATATGTGAAAAAAGGAAACTTTTCCACATATATTGATAATTTTCATGTTTATTCAGTTTGTGATTGTTTTTCATATTATTCAGTTTGATACCAACTGAGATGACATAATATAAATTGTTAAATGTGCTATAGTTTTAATATATGTGTTCCCACTTAAAAGCATGTTTGATTTTAAATTTTGTTTAAACTTTCTCCTAAAAAATTTTATAGCGGACCTCAGCGCATTTTTTTTTTTTTTTAATTTCTGATAAAGTACTTCGAAACATTCACATTTTTCAATGTTGTATCTTCTATATTTCCAGTAAAACTTCTCACATTATACATGAATTTCAAGAAATTTGCTATGTCTAAGTTTGGTATTTTTTTTTAATGTATAGATATTTCATCATTGTCATTCTATGATAAGATATCAAGTTGGTTCTTAATAAACAAGAGTGTATTTTCTTGTCATAAGCAAGAAAAACGAAGTTAAAATAAGTCAATGATAATTCTCATTTATGAATTTCTTGTCGTCTTCAACTTTTTTCAACACATTTCACTCAACTTCTATTTTCACTTCATCTATCACTTTGTCATACTTCTTTACAGTTATAGTATGTATCAGTTCAAGTCATTGTTTAAATTTACGTCATTGATTTATTCAGTTCACTCAATCTCTTAGGTCATAATAATTTCATTAAATTTATAAGATTCAACAAAAAAAAAAAAACCTACTCATTACACATGAACTTAATATTATTGCACTGGGAAGAACTATAGAAATTTGGACAATAAAAATCTATTACAACAGCTAATAAATTCAATTTTCGACAAGCATGATAGGATATAAAAATTGTATTTTTTCGTTTTTCTGCTAAAGTTTAAGTTCTCTGTTAGACAATAAAACGTTTGCCTAGAATAAAATCATAAATTATTCATCATTTATGTACCAACAGTAAAATTATCATTTACATTTTTGTAGATTTTTCTTTTTAACATGATAATGTCTTACATGTAAAGTTTATTTAATAGTAATTTCCGACTTGAAAATGTAGATAGCATTTATTTTCGATGAGTTTGATTTCAACTGACAAATATATTTCAACATTCAAAGCACATGCGAGTTATGTGAATAAACCATATGCAACTTAGCTAAATTTAAGTAATTAAGTTGTGAAGTTTTATCTTTGCCATAGAAAATATATTTATTTTTACTGATTTTTGTTAAGTTCTAAGACGATCTTTTACAATGTATGTCTTCTTGCAACATGAGAAAAGATGCGAAATGATAAGGACTTCTCTGGTATGCTTTCAATTCCTTGAGAAATACATTTAGCTTAACTACAAGACTTGTTCGGATTCTGAAGTATGCTATTTCCTATCGTAATTTATAATTTTACATGATACTTGGTTTAAAAGTTGAAAAAGTTTGCACAAATTTCCTATGTAGGTTCTGCTTCACTGAAAAGTTATCGGTCACAAGCAATAAAAATTTCACTTTGTTTGACTAATGTTATGTATGTGTTAATTATCATGAGTAATATCAGTTTTATTTGTGTCTTTCGAAAGCGAGCATTCATAAATTTAAAAGGATATTTCAAACTATTTTCAAAATATAAGTATCTTTTACAAGTTTTTTCCGGAATGAACTTTGCTCAGTTATATTAATATTGAATATTCATCTTACAAAATAAGCCTCTTGTAAAACACATTCCGTTTCAGTTTTTCTGAAATTTATGTATAAGTTATTTAGAAATTATGGGTGGAAGTTAAAAATCTCTATATTAATGATATATTGTCAGCACCTCTCAAATAAAAAAAAAAAATTCATGTATAATTTAGTTTGTCCAGATGATGTTCAATTTTACGTAGTAACAAACTCTACATTTTCCAAATTTATGCTAGTTTTTCACAAGAAAAAAAAAATATTCTTTAAGTTTGCCTAGCAAACTTTTTTCAGTATTTAAATTTTCTAAGTATATTCCATCACATGAGTATAGTTAGCTATTTCCACTAAGGAAAATATCTTATTATTTTAGTTTGTTTGATTGATGTTAGATTTTTATGTTTCTGATTGGTGATTTGCATATACAGTTTTAAAAACTTTACACAATTCGTAACATATATGTTAGAAATAATAGTATTATCGCATCTGAGATTGAAAAAATTTATAACTATTATCATGTAAAGAAGGTTAAATTTTAAAACATGTCGTTGAATATGAGTGTTACCATGAAAAAAGTTAACTAAATTACTTGTGATTTCCTTTCAGAGTATAAAAAGTTATATAGTTTACATATAATTCGCAAGTTTCTTTCAATTTTTCTTAAGATGTTTTAAAAGTCTTGCAGGTGATTTTCAAAACTTAAATGCATATTTACAATGTATTTAATATCTACAATTTATTTAATATTTTCCCCCAATTCACCTTTCTTAGATAAGTAAAATAAACCTTAGTCAGCATGTATTGCACGAGTTAATACGACACCTTAACGTATATTATTACAAAGTAAATTGTCTAAGTCTTTCTTGAAGTAACATAAATTTCCAACTTGCATTGATTTTCCGATTGAAAAGTAGAGGTGAATTTTTTTTCCTTGGAGTATCTATAACTAGTATTTATTTTAAATCTCTTATTATTTTTCTTCAATGTAACAATTTTGTTAAGTTTTACCCGTATTGTAGCATATAATCTCACTGAGTTTGAACAATATTCAATGTTTTAGACAATAGAAAAGTTTTCAAGTAGAAATGATCTTAAATTCTCCAAGTGAATCATACTTTTTGGAAGAAAGTCCATGCGAATTCTACCTTCACTTACTAATGTGTCTTTGAAATCCACTTCATTCATTCCAAGTTTTCACAAACATTTCATTATGAAAAAGGAAAAGTAGGAAAACGATAATCTCGAAGACCTGCTGACACACCGCAGCATCACCCGCTGCTTGCGCGTCGATGCTGTTGTTCTTGCTGTACAAGTCTCCCGACCTGTTTGAACAAGTATTAGCGTGACTCATCCTCCGGTCTAAAAATGCCGGCAAGTGGCGTATCACCTACCGCTAACCTGATTGGCTAATTACCGTCACATGCTTATCACCCCGTTTAAAGACGTGAATTTTATATGTAAAGTAAATTTTTACGCTAACGCTTAAATTC
The DNA here is from genome assembly GCA_963978545.1 of Linyphia triangularis. NCBI lineage: Eukaryota > Metazoa > Arthropoda > Arachnida > Araneae > Linyphiidae > Linyphia > Linyphia triangularis. Next base: position 74,485,557 of record OZ021725.1, on the reverse strand, counting down.
TTTGCTATAGAAAGTTCAAGTATGTTATTTTTTTTTTCTCTTATATGTTACATTTTAAACACATGATATGAAATTTTTACGTTATGCTTATCTTAGAAATTTTTGAGTATGTTACTTTTTCTTTTATTTAACATTAACCTAAGAGTTTAATTGTATATGAGAAGTAAATTGTCACGTTAAAGTTTAAAGACATGATATTTATATGTGAAGTAAATTTTCGTGTAAAGGTTAAAATTCTTTATCTTTGAAATTTTTATTCTGTTAAATTTCCCATTATTTAACATTAACCTAAGAAAATAATTGTGTATGAAATTTTCGCGTATTGTTTAAATTGTTATCGAAGAAAGTTTAAGTATGTTATTTTTTTTTTCTTCTCTAATTTAGCATTATTCTTACACATTTTAAAGATAAAAATGTTATGTGTGAAATAAATTTTCGCGTATTGTTTCAATTCCTTACCTTATAAATTTTTAATATTTCTTTTTCTCTAATTTAGCGTTATTCTTACACATTTGAAAGACATAATTTTTATATGTGAGGTAAATTTTCGCGTATTATTTGAATTCTTTGCCTTATAAATTTTTAGAGTTTCTTTTTTTTATCTTATTTATCGTTGATATAAGAGTATGATAGTACATGTAAAGTTAATTTTAAATTCTTAGCCTTGTAAATTTTTAGGGTTTCTTTTTTCTAAAAGTTAGAGTTGTCATTATACATTTTAAAGACATGAACGGCAATGTTTGAATTCTTTGTCGTAGAAATTATAGGTATGTTATACTTTCATCCTACATTTCAAATTTAAAGTCGTGATTTTTATATGTGAAGAACATTTTTTACGTTAATGTCAAAGTTATTTGTCGTACAAAGTTTAAGTGTGTTACTTTTTTTCTTTTATTTAGCGATATTTCTACATATTTTAATATCGGGATTTTTATGTGTAAAGTAAAATTTTACGTTAATGTTAAAGTTATTTGTCGTAGAAAGTTTAAGTACGTTACTTTTCTCTTGCATGTTATATTTTAAAGTCGTGATTTTTATACATGAAGGGAATTTTCGCGTAAAGGTTAAATATTTATCTTAGAAATTTTAAGTAAGTTACTTTTTTTCTCTTATTTAGCGATATTTTTACACATTTTAAAGTGATTTTTATGTGTAAAGTAAGTTTTTTTTCGTTAATTTTAAAGTTATTTGTCGTAAAGAGTTTAAGTATGTTACTTTTTTCTCCTATTTAGTGATATTCGTACACATTTTAAAGACATGATTTTTATTCGTAAAGTAAATTTTCACGTTCACTTTTTTTATAAGTTTATTTTTTATAATAATAATAATAATAAAATCTGATAATTATTACTAAATATTATCTTTATATTTAATAAATTTCATAATTACTCCAATTGAAACAACTGTCTACGCTAAAAACCCATTCGCTACACTATGACGTCACGAACAAATTATCTATCACTTTAACTGTTTCAAGCAAGATCGTTACAAAACAACTCAACTCGCAAACGCGTTGAAGCGTGTTGAAACATGCCTAGTCTCGCTCCCCACCCGCTCTGATCGGCTAGAACCAAGCAGCGCCCTCTACCGTGAAACCTGATTGGTCGGTGAAGTCACGTGATCACCCCTCATATATAGACGCTACCGGTTGCCGTCTCGCCATTTCTACTTAGATACCTGAGTGTGAAAGACGTGTTTAATACTTCGTGTTTTTTTTCTCATCGCGATTTTGTTCGTACTTGTGTAGTTATTCACAGTTATTTTAGCTTCGCAGATTTCGTTTCGATTATTCGGTAAGTGAATTTTTAAACATCTTCTCACTCCAACAAACCAAGAGAGCCTTGTCGGCCTATGACGACAAGCGGTATCTGCTGGAAGATGGCATAACCAGCTATGCCTATGGTCACTTCAAAATTCCTTAAATCATTCATTTAATCCTTAATTTTTTTTTTTATCTCTTTAAGCCTTAATTTAACTAAAATATTACTTTAACTAATTTTTTAAAAACTTATTTAACGTTAATTTTTTTTTTCCAGGATTTTGTATGTGACCATTAAATTTAATTCATGAGAGAAATATACGTTCTCACAAGTCTTCTTTTCAGATTTTTTAAAATTTAAAATTGTTTAGGATTTAAGGTAATGATGTCTTCTTAAAAGATATTATTGGATGGTTGGTTAGTGACCTCATATTTCAAGGAAATATACGTTCTTTGAAATAAGTTTTTTTTTGTTGTTGTTGTTGTTGTTGTTGTTGTTGATAGGGTGGAGTGAGACGGTACCAATTCTTCCTAAAAGAGGTATCGGGCTGGAGGTGGGTCCTCACCTTTAATAAATAATTTTTCAAAATTTATTAATTGTAAGTTTCAAAGTAAAACAAAAGTTATGCAAATTAATTTATCTTGATAGCTTTACGGTAAGATGGAATTATACAAAACGTATTATTAATATGTGTGTTTAACAATTGTTTGGTAAAATATTGAAATGTCACGTGTAGCTCGGGGTTAGGGTTCTTTAGACCCTTAGCAAATGGCATTCCTTTTATTAACTTTTCAAATTTAACATTTTTTTTTTTTGTGTAACTTTGTTGCAGGTATTTTAACTTGGCTAAAGGATATGTAAGTAACTCGCTAGAAAACCAAACAGTCAATCAGGAGTTAACTTTTGGTCACATGTTTAAAACTTATCAGTCACAAGCGAGCATTTAGCTGACCGATCAGAACTCGTTGCCAACACCTGAAAACTAAATTTGGTATATATCCAATGTTATCACCACTTAAAACGTAAATCTTAACATAGAATGACGTCATACCCACTGTGACGTCATTAGTAAAAATACCTGTCACTCTACCTTATTCGTTTAGAAGCAGCCCTAGAACAACTCAACTCCGTCTGAAAGGTAAATCGACACTAAAAAGTGTTGCCAACGCTCAAAACTTTGATATAAAACAAATTATGACGTCATACCTACTGTGACGTCACTCAATAAAAGCCTATCATTCTAACTTATTCGTTTAGAAGCAGTCCTAGAACAACTCAGCTCCATCTTAAATGTAAATCGAAACTAAAAAGTGTTGCCACCGCTCAAAACTTTGATATAAAACACATTATGACGTCATATCTACTGTGACGTCACGCAATAAAAACCTATCACTCTAACTTATTCATTTACAAGCAGTCCTAGAACAACTCAACTCCATCTTAAAGGTAAATCGAAACTAAAAAGTGTTGCCATCGCTCTAAACTTTGATATAAAACACATTATGACGTCATACCTACTGTGACGTCATACACAAACAGCTTATAATGAAACTAAAACAACAGCAGGAGGGGAACAACTCAACTCCCGGTCACGTGACTTCCGGTGACGTCACTTCCTGTGACGTCATATCCGGTCACGCCCCCTTTCGGTCACGCCCCCATACCATACCGTCGCTCGATCGATCCATGGCCCCGGATCGGCATTTTCTAACTACTTACATAATAAATTTCATGAATATTAAGTGCAAGGTAGTAAAAAATTTTTAGTTATTAAAAAAATTAATTGAACACAACTATAATTCAGAAGTTCTAATTAGAGATCAGTGAATGTGAAATGTTCAAATACTGAAGACAATGGACGATTCCCGCATTTTTTAAAAACTATAAATTAGTATATATTTGTGAAAAATTTCTTTCCGACTCCAAATATTGAAACAAAAGTTCTTTAAAAAAATTAGTTATGTAAATATTAAGAAAAGAAAATGCCCCAAAACCGAGCCAAAACCAGTCCGATCAAAACATTCAACAAAATCCATGGCGTCAAGAATTCCTACCGTTTCTATGGTTTTCGTGAGGTTTCTGCCAAATAGTTGGCGTTGGTAGACAATTGCCATACATCCCTTACAGGTTGACGTGATTTGCGAGAAACTTGCAAAACTGGTTGGCGGGATTTTCGAAAAACTTGCAAAACTGGTTTCCGCAGCCGCATTTCAAGACAAGATGTTTGGAAAGCATTGACGTCATATTATATTCGAGCCGTGTTTATGACCTTTTCAAAACATTTAGAATTGAATAATAAAAAAAAAAAATAATAAAAAAAAATGCGGGTATTGTCCATTACAACACAACGAAATTGTATTGTATTTTACCAAAAAAGGCAATTTTGCCAAGGTGTAATAACCCGTTGTCGTCAAATTGCGCCAAAGTAGACAAATTGTGATCTTGAAAAAGAAATTAAATGGATAGGATAATAAGAATTAATAACAGTTTTAAAAATGAAAAAGACTGAATAAAAAATCATACATTTAAACGTTTTAAGAAATGTAAAAAAAATAAAAAAAATAATGAAAATAACCGGAAGTTCCATTTAATTATCATTAACCGGAAAAACGTATAATTTTCCAAGTTCTTGGCTTGGTTTGTTATTGTTGACATAGAAATAACATCCATAAGACCATAGAATATAATTTTTCAAGAAAAAACGGTAAAGTAACGAAATTCGTGGAAAATCAGAATTTATTATTTCAACTTGTATGACAAAATCTATGTCCTTATGATCTCTATAATAACTAGCTGAATACCCGTGCTTCGACACGAAATTTTACAATGTGAAATATTTTAGCCAGCTGTGAAGCCCCGCGTTGCGAAAATCCGTCATTGGTGTATAAGCCCCATTTTTTTCGCTTCACTCGCAGGAAGGTTCATTGCAAAGCAAAATAGAGCTCGCTTCGCTCGCTGAAAAAGTCATTGATACATAAGCACAGGCTTACTTAACTCGTTGAAAGGTTCATTGCTAAGCAAACATGAGCTTGCTTTGCTCGATGAAAGGTGCATTGCTGCGTAAGCATAAGGTCGCTTCACAAACTAAAAACTAATTGCTACGTAAAGCCTTAATATTAGAAGCCCCTCCCTTGTCGAGAAACAAAAAAAAAAATCCCGTTAATAACTATAATACAACATCCCTTCAAGAATATTTTAACACGTGATGTTTGTAAAAAGCAAAATTAGAAGGTCAAAACTACTTATGTTGAAACTTTCAGAGCTCTATTAGAAGTCGCTTTTTGTGAAAATATTAATTAAAATTTTAACGTTCTTTTTGTCAAAAATCTAATTAGAAGGCCAAAACTATTTGTGTTGAAAACTTCAGAAATGTAACCCAGTTAGAAATCATTTTGTAAAATATTTGTTAATTAACTAATTAAGAAACAAATAAAATTTCAAAATTCTGTTTTTCAAAAGTCCAATTTGAAGGCAAAACTACTTATGTTGAAAATTTTAGAGCTATAGCCTTATTAGAAATCCTTCTGTAAAATATTTATTAATTTATTAAAAAAATTAATTAAAAATGAACTAAATAAAAAATAAAAACTCTGCGTTTCAAAAGTCCAATTAAAAGGCTTAAAACTACTTATGTTGAAAATTTCAGGACTGTAGCCCTATTAGAAGTCGTTTTGTAAAAAAATTTGTAACTTAAGAAAATTAATTAAAAAATAACTAATTAAAATTTTAACATTCTGTTTGACATACATAAAATTAGAAAATCAAAACTTCTTACGTTGAAAATTTCAGAGCTCTACTCCAATTTTAAGTAGGTTTCTATAGATCCACAGACAGACACACAGCTTGTTTTATTATTATAGACTAGCTGAATACTCGTACTTAGCTACAAAATTTTAACATGTGCAACATGTTAGCCAGTTGTGAGGCCTCGCGTTGCGGAAATCCGTCATTGGTGTATAGGTTCCAGTTTTTGGCGCTTCTCTCGCAGGCAGGTTCATCGCTACGCCAAATCGAGCTAGTATCGTTCACTGAAAATGTTGCGTAAGCATAAGCTCGCTTCACTCACTAAAATCTAATTGCTACGTAAAGCCTTAATTTAGAAGCCTCTCCCCTGTCGAGATACAAAAAAAGATCCCCGTTAATACAATAATACAACACCCCTTTAAGCTTATTTTAACACGTGTTTGTGGAAAGCAAAATTAAAATGCCAAAACTATTTATGTTGAAACTTTCAGATCTCTAGGCCGATTAGAAGTCACTTTTTGTGAAAATGTTAATTAAAAAAAAATAATCAAAAAACAAATTACAATTTTAACATTCTTTTTGTCAATAGTCCAATTAGAATGCCAAAACTACTTGTGGTGAACATTTCAGAACTGTAGCCTAAGTAGAAATCGTTTTGTAAAATATTTGTTAATTAATTAAGAAGTTAATGAAAAAAGAACTAAATAAAAATTTAAAATTATGTTTTTCAAACGTAAAATTAGAAGGGCAAATCTACTTATGTTGAAAACTTCAGAGCTGTAGCCCTATTAAAAATCGTTCTGTAAAATGTTTATTAATTAACTAAAAAAAATTAAAAGAACTAAATAAAAATTTAAAATTCTGTTTTTCAAAAGACCAATTAGGAGGCTACAACTACTTATGTTGAAAATTTCAGAGCTGTAGCCCTATTAAAAGTCGCTATATAAAAAATTTGTTAATTAAGAAAATTAATTAAAAATAACTAATTAAAATTTAAACATTCTGTTTTTCAAAAGTCCAGTTAGAAGGCTAAAACTACATATGTTGAAAATTTCAGAGCTGTATCTCTATTTGAAGTCCCTTTATAAAAAATAAATTAATTAAAAATGAACCAATTAAAATTTTAACATTTTGTTTAACATGTATACAATTAGAAGGCCAAAACTTCTTGTGTTGAAAATTTCAGAGCTCTATTCCAATTTTAAGTAGGTTTCTATAGATCCACAGAGCCACAGACAGACACACAGCTTGTTTTATTATTATAGATTAACACATTTTCGGGAGTACAAGGACGTAACAGACATCTAGCTTTATTACTGTTGAATTAAAACCAAGTAGATCAGGTTCGAAACTTGGTATGTATGGATAACTATCAATAAAGAACTCCTTGATAAGTCATACAGCATTTTTTTCACATACACATTTTTTTGACTAACATCAGCCGTCGTCCAAACCTTTCGAAAGTGAACAGATATTACTTTTAGAACAACATATATTCTCTTTAGAACTACACCATGGCAACTCTCCGCTAACACTTCGTAACAGTTAGTTACTCATTTACCATTCCGCAACAATTACGGCAGAATTAAAAAATGACGCAAAACCAACTCTGAAGATGTTTCCGTATTCGCTGGAAAGTGAGCATCACATAGAGGAAGTAAGGTGACGGCTTTCGGCGCGAAATATTATCCAATAGGAATAGAGTTTTTTTAGAATTCTTACCAATCTTTCTATAACAACAAACATGACATTACATCGAATTTGTCATTTATTCAGAAAGAATTTACATTGAAAATCATGTTAATCCTTTGCCTGTGGAATATATTTGAGAAAAACGTGCCAAAAATAGAAATTTTTTTTTAGGTTGTTTGCGATTTAACAGCGCAAGGGCAACACGGCCATACTGAGTTCAGGCTTCGCGGAATTGAATATATATATTGCACAAATTGTCTGTATATATTGTAAATAGTGACGTATTATTTTAAAATTCTATTGTAATTTATTTTTATCTTATTTTATTTTTTATTAACAGCGATTATACAGGTTAGGAAAAGGTGGCAACACCTAAAGCAATCGAGAAAATTCGAGACGTTTCTTTTCCGACGAATTGGCTGGAAATTTCGGGAATATTCTCTCGCGCCAAGTATTTAATGACCGTAGTTCGGGAAAGTTTTCAGATTGACTTCGGACTTCGTTGAAAGCTGATCGCTTTGTTTACCTATTGGAGTGAGCTTGTATAATCGCTGAATTCGAAGTTATTTTTGTTGAAGCTTGTGTTGAAGCTTGAGAGTAATTAAACTGTTGCCTGTGAATAAATTTTGTGAGTTTTCTGAAGAGAGAATAAATATTTTTATACCGTGAAAATTGTGCCATCATTGCATCAGTGGAAAAATTCGTAACAATATTGAACAGTCGAAATTTTTTCGATGTATTCTTTTATATGTTTTAGAGTGTTTATACAAAAATTCCATGTGAACATAATGACACTATTTTTCATATTCTTTCAACATAAAATCAATACATATTAAACAAATCAACAAGTAAAATCGGAGTGATTTTAATAATATTAATAGTTAACAATCTGTAAAAAGTGTTCTTATCGTGTTGAAATTGTAAGAAATAACTATTGCAAGAAAAATGTATAAATGAAACTATAAACTTTTCATTTACGATCCTCATTAGTATAACAAAATTCAACCAGGAAATGTATAATTAAAATAATGAAATTGCTTTATAGTTATTAATTTTGAGAAATTTAATCTACAATAAAAATATTCTTGTTCTGCTGAAAATAACAAAAGTAGGTAGAATGATTACATTTTAATGTAAAAAATGTGTATTATTGTAAAAGAAATATAAATTCACATACTTTTTTAGAATATTTTATCCGCTATCTAAGAAATGAGTAAAACACAAAAAAAAAATTATTCTTCGTTTGATGTTTGTCTACCAATGCGCTTACTGTAAACGGATTGGCTAAAAAATAGGACGTGCGCAGTTTTCTGCTTCTATCAGTCAATCAAACCATTGTTTATCTTTATTTCTGCGCAAATGCCCTTCACCCAGCGCCACCTGTGTCGATTTATGGAAACATATCTGATAACTCTGTTCCTATAGGAGATTCTTCAAATCGGAGGGCATTATATACTATATAGAAGTAGGTTTGATTGAGGTCCCATTAGAAATGATTGGTTGGTTGTTTTCAGATTATCTGTCACCGTCAGCAACACGAGGGCTATAATGCGCCGAAACATTCGTCATTAGACAAGCCAACATACATTTACAAACACCCATACCTAACACGGGACTCGAACCCGCAACCTCGCGGTCTAGAAGCTAGCACGCTAACCACTATACCGTTTGGTCGGTCCATTAGAAATAATAATAGAAGATTAGAAAATTGAAATAACATAAGAAATTAAGTGAATTGAATGATTACGTGGCTGGGCGTAATATTTCTCGAATTCACGGTGGATCTTATTTTGTCAACTCTTGATTCAGATCTGCAGATACTGCTTCCGTCATCGATTTGACGCATCTGTCAACTGCTTGAGTGTAGCACTCTGGAAAGCATCAAGATCCCATCCAGCTTTTTCACCATCAGAGCGAATAAAACCATGATTTTTTTCATCTGCGATCATTCCGAGTGCGGGTAGTTGGTTGGTTGTTTTCAGATTATCTGGCGCCGTCAGCAACACAAGGGCTATAATGCGCCGAAACATTCGTCATTAGACAAGCCAACATACATTTACAAACACCCATGCCTAACACGGGACTCGAACCCGCAACCTCGGGGTCTAGAGGCTACCGAGTGCGGGTAGAGATGAAATGTTAACCGAGCCCCAGCCAATCACTTCGAAATATTTGACTGAAAATTCAGACATGGAACCTTGAAGTACCGTAAAATGGGGTGAATCGGAACACTTTTCAACTTTCAAAGTAATAATCGGTTGTAATAAGATCGTTAAGGAACATATTTTTGACATAGAAACTTGGGTCTTACCTTCTTTCAGAATCAAACCAAAAAAATTTGTAAAAACTAGGACTTTAATTTATTTTGAATTTTTTCATGGTGTTCCGATTCACACCACAGAAAGGGGTGAATCGGAACACTCGTTACAATTTATGTCTGATCTTATTTAAATGTTTATAGGGTGGCAAAAAACAAATAATAATGCATTGTGGTGAATAGGAACACAAAATTATCATAAAAAAATCATTTAATATGGTGGATAAAATTTGTGTTTATCAATTATTGTCAAAACAAATCATATGTTTGAAAGCGTATCAACTCTTATACAACTCTCCTATAACTCATCCAAATAGTCATTAAAATTGAAAATACTTTTTAATCTACTTTATGTTTGCGTGTCGTATGACTGCAAATTCTTTAAAATATCTTGAGAAAGGAGAAAAGCATCCTCATTTGTTTCAGAAAATCTCTTCGTTCATAAGCGATTTTTTTAAAACACACTTATATAGCAATAATTTTGTGGGTGTAAAACTTTTCTCAGATCGAGTCTTCATACATTTTTCCATGTAACTTAAAGATAACGAAGTCATTTAGAGAAAAAACACTGGAACAATCGGGTTTTCTGCCATGCGGAAACTAGGCTCCTCTTCTGACATTTATTCAAGCCTGCAATCTTGATTGCTATCTTGAAGGGCGTAATTAGACTCTTCTTCAGTCGTTGAATCTTGTGTGGAACATAATCTTGCCAAAAACAGCTTTTTAATATCACTTTTCAAGTGTTCCGATTCACCCCGCAAATCTCAAAATCGAGACGAGGCAAAACATAAAAATTCGTAAAATAAAAAGTTTTTAAAACCAAGTTAAATTAAGTATGGCATGCTGTTGTGGATGTTTATACTTATCTAAAAATATATTAGTTAAGTTTATAACTGGTACATGTTATTAATTACGGGATAAGTTTTGGAGAGGTTAAAACTCATTGGATTGTATGCACGCTGTTTCAAATTTTTTTTTTTTTTAATAGTGTTGAAAACCCCACAAAACATGTTCCAAGATTAAAAACATGTTAATCAAATGAAAAATGTATATATAATTAATAAAACTGCTTTATTTGTGTAAAATAATAATTTCTTTGTAATTTCATGAAGTTTCGTTCCGATTCACCCCATTTTACGGTATCTAATATGAGTCTTCAATGAGAGATTGCTTTTTCTGTCTTTCAAAATTTTTCTAAGACAGAGTTCTCGTATATGAGGTCTATCGTCATCGATCATGGAGAAAGGCAAATTCTCGGGATGAGCAAAAAAGGCATTCCTTTAAGAAGACATAACAAGGATCATTCCCTAAACTCGATGTTACAATCTTCAACCCCAGTGTATTTAGAAACTACTTTGTATAAAACCTTGAAATTTGATGAATAGGTACAAAAATGACCATTTAATGAAATGACATGAATTAAAAACTCGAAAATAGCGTCCAATATAGTTAATTTAATATTTGAAATACTTACGTCAAAGCATACGCATTGGCTCCACCTGGTTTTGTCTTTTGGTATTTTAATTTTCATTTATAATAGATAATAGACATGAAAGGGAAAAAAAATGTAATTTCATTAGGGGACCTTTTATGTACCCTCTCACCGAATTTCAAGGTTTTATACAAAATAGTTTCTAAATGCACTGGGCTAGAAGAATGTATGGGAATGATCCTTACTAGGACTTCTTAAATACGCTTGCCAGACGTCCCGGTTTTCAGACAAAATCCCTGTGTCCCGGCCGGTTTACTTCACTTCTCAGTAAAAATTAAATTTGATTTTATAGATGAACAAAAAAGTCTAAAAATAATTAACTGTGAAGGATTTTTTTGGATAATTACTTTGTCATTTATTTCTGTACTGTATGAAAAGTGAAAACTATAGAAGAGTGATGGTCTGATATTAAATAATGGTTCGTTGTTTGGGTTTTATTGGTTGAACATTTCAGAATTCTAGCAAGCCTACTCTTAAATGACAATTATACCTTTAAGCTCATCACTCATGTAACGACAAGTTACAATCTATACTATCTTTTTGCTAATTAGATAAACCATTGAAAGAAACAAAAAAAAAGAGGGGGGGGGGGAATAAAGCGTGCTGGTCATATGGTATAAATTTAAAAAAAAAAAAAAAAAAAAAAAAAATAGTACCTTTTCTACTAAAAAGTAGGATAGCTGGGAGCCCTTATTACACTTCTATCGATACTCATATAGGGAGGGCAACAAATAGCGACAGACACATGCGACCCCATGGAATTTTTTTTATCAAGTAGAATACATCATGAAAGTTAACCCTTTTCACTCGTATATCACCGTATGAGGGACATCACTCGTTTTACCATCGCGCCTGTATCTCCCCGTACAGGGGGACATCGCATCTGTATTGGGCAAACTGTGATAACTTAACCAAAACATTTCTGTTCGAAGTATTTCTAAGTTGATTTGTTTTGTTGGAGTTGTACGAAGTATTTCTAAGATGATTTGTTTTGGTGGAGGTGCCGGCATTACGTTCCGTCCCTAAATATGTATATAGTTTTGTTCATATTATTACATTTTTAACCTTATACACTCCGAATCATTATGGACGGCTACCAGCATCTCAGCTCTAGTGTTGCCCTTGCGCCAGTAAATTTCAACAAACCCAACCATCGACAAACTCTCCTTATCGCTCATTTCAAGTGACGCAGAGAAGTGCTCGGACCGTCGTGAACCAACACTTCTCACGTTCTCTTTTGACACAAAACCCCTCTGAAATGATTTCTTATATGTCTTGGTAATTTTACCATATTTTGATTCGATTTCTTGTGCCATTTCAAGAGAAAACTTCAGGGAAAGATGTATTTCTCAAAAAGTTGTGCTGGAAAAAGTTAATTCTCCGTAATCACTAATAAACTTTAATGTCCCCCGAGAGGGCACATCCGAGTGATATGCTAGATTACGATGTCCCCCCCCCCCCCCCGAGAAGGGACAGCGGAGTGCAAAGGGTTAATGCGGTGTAGTGTAATATACTTAAGTATTCTTAGTAGTTTCAATAAATTATTTAGACACGTTGAAAATATTATGTGTCAACATTCCCATCCTAGGTCAAGGGGTGTATTTAGGGGCTATATTTTTAAATTTTTGATTTAAGGATGGTAAACCTTCTAGTTAAACTGGAACACATTTCCATCAAAAAAATTCATCATGATCGAACATGAAAAAAAATTCCGAGTTATTTGCTAACTTTCTTAAGCATAATTACGAGTGCAAAGGGTTAATTTATCAACATACTATCAAATAGGTTAACTTTGTGCCAACTTTAAATACTATACATACCACAATATTTGATGTTGATTGAACATCTAATACAATGTGGATGTAATTGTGTAAATACACTACTAGTTCATATGCTACAAGTTTAAATTGTTCAAAAAGGGAGATAACATTTTTGGTATGATATATTACCTCCTCTGTTTCCTCCCTTAAAAATTCAAATCCCCATTTCTGAACATTTTAGCCCTAGATAACTAAATATTCGTCTAATGAGTGCACATCTCTGCTAGTTTCTGAATTCAAGATGTTCTCGTTGTACTTTTAACATTTGTAAAGAGTATGAATGCAAATATTTTTATCACCTTTCCATTTTTTAATTGAAATATAATACTTCTCTTACAATACAATAATTTGTTGAAATAAAGAAAATAAAAAATACACTTGTTTTTAATTCGTAGTCTGCAAGTCGAATGATTAATTACAGAGTAATACTATTTTAAGTTTAATTATCAAAGATTAAGTCCTTAGTATTGCAATCTACAAATTTTGTTTGTCACCCTTTGCAATACTTCATCTTGTTTTGAACTAGGATAAATCAAGAGTAAAAAACAAGTGAATTGAAATTTCAAGTGCCTTTTAGACAAAAATAAGTAGTTAATACAGTTCAGACCCTTGTAATTTTTTTTAGGAAATTAGTACATGTTCTCACAATCATTTAATGTATATTAACTTACCTTTATTTGTTTGAATGATATTTTCAGGGTTTTTGCCAAAATAAAATATCACAATTCCATGACTTTCCAAGACTTAAACAAATAATTTTCCATGATTAAGAAATTGAGTCACAAAATAACCTATATGAATTTTACTAACACGAGCATAGTAAGTAAATCAATGTACCATAAAATGATTTTTATAAAGTTTTATATTAAATTAAGGGAAAAATCCTTGTTTCAGTAACAAAGATTCTTCCAAATTAGAAGAAAAAGGGAAAAATAATTTTCCATTCTTTGATATTTCAGTGTTAAAAAAGCTTAGCAATCTTTAATAATAAAGAAATACTTGAAGAAAGAATAAGTCAATAATAATAAATTATATCATCAAAAATCAAATGATTTGATATCATCCATGCAAAACAGTAGAAGAAAGAAGACAAAGAAAAAATCAAAATGTGCAAGCAAGCTAATCAAATCAGTTCATATTTATGAATTTTTCTCACCTCCGAGTCCGTACTTAAGTGATTTCACAAATTTGGAGTGCAGAAATATTTTCATTAGTTGCGATTTTTAACTGTGTAATGATCATGGTGTTTACGACGTCAGTTACTTGATTTTACTTATAATATTTAATAATCCATGAAATTCACTGTATTTCCATGACTTATGGTCTTTTTTTTGCTCAACATCATGACAAAATTTACCCAAAGTCCTAAATTCATGATATACCCATTGTTCAAATTCATGACATTTCCCGACTTTCTATACGCGCGGAAACCCTGTGTCTTGAAACGCAATGACATGCAATGCTGATCACTACAAAAAACGAGATTTTCCTCTTAAGGAGACAAACATAGCAAATTTTCCCATTCTCTCCCTGCACAACGAAAATGAGGTTCCGGGTGACAGTAGGTTTTTATTTTTTATTCCTGACCCCGGCAATTTTGAAAGACCCAACTCAAACGAGGTCCTTGTGCTCGCTTCCTTTAAAAATTAGGGTTCAATATCAAAAAAAAATAATCTCAAATAGATTCATCTTGGGGAGGCAATGTGTTTTCGACCTCAGAATAACTCAGTATATCATCCTAACTGGAAGGTGGGTGTGGAACTAGTATTTCTGAGCTACGAGGCACTGGACAAATAACTGAATTAAGGTTTAGTAAAATATTTTATTTTTCGTATTGAAACCTATCACACTTATTGAACAGAAATAGCAGTTGGTAGTGGCCTTTTGCTGTACACGTCACATAAAAAAAAACTTTTTTTTAAAAAAAGAAGTAAGGATGTGTGTTCCTTTAATCCAATTAAAAAAAATTCTGGTGTACGAACAATTATGAAATTTTAAACACAAGCAGTTTTGTATTCTTTTAGTTCCACTGAAACAAAATGTTTATTTTTTTGAATTGAATAAATTATGGTTATAATCTATGAAATCATCTTATGGATGGCATAAAAATTTTCACTGGATGATAAAAAATTAATTTGTTACAGTTGTTTTAATGAACACTTAAACTTCTTTGTTTCTGGAGCCGGTTTTCTTCCTTTGAAAAAGAATGGAAGGCGTGTTTGACTGGGGTGTTGATATCACTTTCGATTACGAGAAAGTAGGGAGAGGAATAAGTACGAAAAATCCATGACACCATGCATAACCTACATTTGATGCCGTCAATCAGATTATGTAGAGACTAAACTGATTTTCTGTTTTCGGTCAACTCGGAAATTTTAAACATAAGTATTTTCACCCCTGAAATTTATTTAAATAGTCACAATAGTAAAGGTCAATTACTTGGTAACCAGCTACCCAATTGATTTGAATTTTTTTTTATTTCGTTCCTCGGTATCTTTAAAATTGGCAATCGCGTTCAGTGTTATTTAAAGCTGGCCATACACGATCGATTCATCAGGCCAATTGACCCGCCATTCCACCAAAACCGCATCATGTGAGTGAAACCCGAAGTGAAATTATTGGAGTGAAACTATTTTTTGGAATTCCAACTGACTGAACTTCCAAGTGATCCACTCCAAATAGAGCCCTCGTGTGTGGTAGAAACTGTCGCGCTACGATAGGGAATCAGGCAGGGGAAAATGATTCCGGTATTTTTATACACCTCAAAATGAGCCGGAACATGACCCGTAATATTGTCATAACACTTATTTGAAATATATACAGAATTTCAATGCATTTAGAAGATTTTTATCATGATAAATTAAAGCAAAATTAGAGTTATAACTTAATTTTTTACATTAAATTACTTATAATTCCTTTTATAAATTTTTTCCATGATTTTTCAATAAAGTATTTAGAAAATTTATAAAAAAAAATATTTTGTTCAAAAAACTGTATGAAACCCATAGTAATCTAAACTCTTAAAAAGTGTTTTTTTTTTTTTTTATAAGTAATGTATACAATTCCTGAAGACAAACTAAAGAAATATATATAAGAAATAATTGTGGAAAGTTTCATAAATTTATAAGAAGTATATTTTAAGTTATATCAATTTAAAATAAAAAAAAGGAACAAACTATTTTCGAGAAAAACAGCTTCAAAGTTTCAAAATAGGGTGGTCGAGATAACAAAGTTGTTGTGTAACAATAACTTGAAATAACTTTCAAGTTCTACTAATGATAGAAACAAAAATTTTACGTCATTTTATTTAAAAATATTTGTATTATATTTTCGAAGTATTAACTAATAAAATTTCTTGGAGAAAAAACTGCCTAATTTAAAAGAAACACAACCATAGCTTAACGGTTTTGCCCGTGGAATTCAACCTTCCAAGATTGACGTGAAGGGTTGAAAATAGAGTGATCGTGTGTGACCCCCTGTTTTCAAGCCGGTCCAAGTTGGATGGTTAAAATTGAAAGTGTGGAGTTGCGTGGAAATGGACCTTTTCAGGGTTTGCGAACGTTACCCAGCAGGGGATTTGAATATGGAGAGGCAAACCAAACGCATTATTCCACGAGTAAGTCACAAGAATTGTGTTATTAATCTGAAGCAGTTTTACTTTTTGGATGTTACCAATACGCAGACAAGGTTGGGGATGAATCCCTCTGAGGAGATCGCGTAGCGAACACGTTTAGGGGATGGCGATCGTTAACAGGCCATGAATGAAGCCCCCTAGAGCTAAAACAAAGTATTTCATACTCTTAAACCACAAATGAAGATCTTCTTCACAGAAAGTCAGACTTCAGGCTAAATAGGCAAACTTGACGTGAAGGAATTTTTTTGGTATTTTCCTTAGTTTTAGTGAGTAGAAATCTATAAGAAACAGTAAAAAAATCCAGTGCAGTTTCTTGTTTGCCTGTGTAAGGAATGCATGTGAATATAAATAGAAATCTATCCAAATGTATTTACAAGATTTAAATACTTTAATGCGAATCTACAGGTCTCATGAACTCCTTTACGGGTAAAAGGCTATTTACACACAATGTATCCTCTTCTCTGTACAAGGATACGGTGAGCATACTGTATTCTCTGAAAAGAAAGGAAATCGTGTAGAAATGAATGTTGAAACCAAGACAAATGAAACATTTGTTAAGATTGATTGCCAAATATGATTGTCTGATAAAATTTTTTACTTTTCTTACTAATATATCTCATTAACTAGTAAAAACTCATTAGATTTTAGATTAGAAAGTTAAGATTAGATAGAGAGAAAAATATGATAAAATTAGATCAGAAAAATAAGCAGAGCTTAAGGACTTTTAAGGGTAGAGTAAACCGAATTATTTTATTAACTATGTAAAACAGAACAATTGAAAAGAAGTAATTTCATTTCTAAAACTATATTGGCAACACCAAAAACAAAAATTGCAGTAATTTTGGTAAATGAAAAAATTACAGGGCTCCCACTCACTCAGAAAGATTTGGAGCAGGAAAAATCAAGTTTTGGAGCAGGAAAAATCAAGTTTTGGAGCAGGTAAAATTAAGTTTAGGAGCAGAAAAAATGACTTTCGGAGCAGGTAAAAACAAGTTTAGTAGCAGGAAAAATGCACTTTGTAGCATGTAAAAGAAACTTTTGCAACAAAAAAAGAACTAGGAAAAAAACTAAAAAATAAATAAAAAATTGTAGCCGAAAAATAAATTTTGCAGTAGAAAAAAAAAATTGAAGCAGAATTACCCGAGAAGAATGTCACTAAATTGACGTCGCAAATCTCGGCAATAGCTGCTATTACATTACCATAGGCCTTGGCAAAAAGGAATATAACACCAACGTAAATAACGGAATAGCACCCACCATACCATCGTAATCTCGGTAATATCGGCGCAAAATACCAGCAATATCGTATTTTTTTTAAGTCACCAAACAGCGTCAGAAATCTCGGCAATAGCTGCTATTACAACAGTGTAAACTTCAGCGAAAATGACTACCACACTTGCGTAAATATTAGCGAAAGCCTTTACAATACCGTCAAAAATCTAGTATATTACGTAAGTTGAAGACTCGGCAGAAATGACCATCGCTAAAACGTACATATCGGCACAAATGTCGGTAATATTGACATTTTCTTGGTAATGTTTGTGCAAGATTCGGGAATACCGGATGCTAATAAAAGCGCAGAATTTTCCAAAAATGACCGTCACACCAACGAATATATCAGCAATAGCACCGAATAAACCGAAGCAATTGTCAACAGCACTAATATATTGGTGAAAGACTCGACGAAAATGACCATCACAATAATTTGCAATAATGTCTGCATCAGCGTCGCAAATCATCGCAGTAAAGTCGACATTTTCTCAGTAATATCAGGGCAAATTTCGGATATTACAATATCGTAGCACTCGGCAATATTACCATCATACCAACGAAAACATCAGCAATAGCGCCGAATTAACTGGAGCAATTCTCAGTACAACAGAGCTATTATATCGATGAAAGACTCGACGAAAATGACCATCATAACAACGTAAAACTTGACAATAATGTCAGCATTAGCGTCGCAAATCATAGCACTCGGAGAAAATGAACACTGCACAATCGTAAATATCAGCGTTAGCGTCGAATATACAGGAATATTTCTAAATAGTAGCGATATTACAGCGACGAACAGTATCTAATTTCGGCCTGCAAAAAAAAAACAAAAAAAAAATTGCATTCTGGCACAAATATGGCTAAAATAAAGCATTTGGAGCCGATTTTTGTATTTGGCACAGTTGGGCGCAATTGGAGCAGATATGGGACCCCTGAAATTATAACAGTAATTTGATACTCATTGACCAATGATAAAAAATGAAATCTAGATCCTGATTGGTTGAAATTTATATTAAATAAGTCAACTCTTTAGAAAAGTTCCCTTTTTTTTTTTTTAAAGTTATTCAACTGTGTAGTTTATCTGCAATCCGTACAATTGTTATTTTCTAAAAATTAAATTAATGTGCTTTTTAGAATTAGTATGCTGAGAATGGGATAATTTCACTACTCACCTTCTATTTACAAGATTGTCTAAAAATATGTCTACTTTCATAGCCATTGCTCTGTACTGCTTGCTGACAGGTCCATTAACTTCCAGGCAGCTTTTGGATCTAGTTCCGTCTGATCTCTGCACAAAGCCCACACATAATGAATTCGCATTACCTTTTCCTAATGAATAAAAACAAATATGCTACACAATGTCTTTGAAATGAACTAAAATAAGAAGAATTGCTATGAGTAGCATTTCATTCTGAACTTAAGTGTCTATGAATGAAGCAAACAAGTGTGGTTTCACGAAATGTAGTCAATCGAAGTGAGGAAATGTTTTACAAATTAAGAGCTAATTTTAAGCTGTTTTCATTCTTTCATTGGCATGAAAAATAAATATGTTTTAAATTGATATGTGTGTCAAAGTATAGAGAAACATTATTTACAAAATAACAATAATTTTCATATAATGCCCATTTCAAAAATTCATTACATTTTGCTGCATTACAATTTTAACTTCTAATAAACAATTCCAATTTACATTCTTGAGTCATACATATAACTGGTGGTATAAGTTAATGAAATAGACAACCATTATTAAACTACAAAACAAAGAAGTATTTTTAAAAACAGTGCAAAAACATACAGGGTCTCCTTCGATAACAGTTCCTTTGGCATCTCTGACAGCCAGGATTTGTTGAGATTGGAAAGTTAAGACTAGCACAGGTCCCTGCTCCATCATTTTACCCATAGCAAGCTGAAAAAATTGAGTTAAATAATTGTCCCTGTCAAGAGATACTATGCAAGCATGTAAAAAGTGGGTCAGCTAAATTTAAGCTTAAATGCTCACTAAAAGTTGAACTAATAAATAAAAAATTATGTCCATTATTTTTTTAAAAATATTACTATTTATCAATAAAAAACTTACTGTTACAATATTAATAATTTAGTTCAAAAGATAACTAAAATTATTAACAATGAGAAGAAAACATGCAAGACCACTCCGGCATTACCAAATATAAAATGTTAAGGATAGAAGTATCAATTGAGTATTTATAATAAAATATTACACCACAATTTTGTTGGAAAAAACTCATAAATCAGCAATGAGGAACTTTCATGTTTTTTGGTTTTATTTTTAAATAAAAGTAGAGAAAAAATCAGGAAAAACAATACCATTCTTTCAAAAATTTGAGCTCGGATAGATAGTTAAAAAAATATTTAGTTTTTCACTTTGCGATTTGGCGGGAAAAAGCCACTTTTGAGTGAAACGTCAACGAGCAGATAATGAACCAGTGTAAAACCTGTTTTAGACGAGGAACGAGTAAGGTTTCTCCTTTTTGCGACTTTATCTCTTTGTAACCACGTCATGTTTTTTTTATGCGTTTTTGGTCACGTGACTTTTGCTTTGATTTTGGCTAATTTCAAACTCGATTTTT
This sequence comes from Linyphia triangularis, assembly GCA_963978545.1. NCBI lineage: Eukaryota > Metazoa > Arthropoda > Arachnida > Araneae > Linyphiidae > Linyphia > Linyphia triangularis. The sequence continues at coordinate 74,465,235 of OZ021725.1, read as the reverse complement.
GATTAATTGAAAGCATAAAGATAAAAAATAATTGTACTGCTCAAATATATTCATTGGATAACACTAGAAAAAACAAAAAATAATAATTTTCCTCACTTGTGCAAGTTCCTCATTAAAGGGTGTGAATACAGAAATCAAATACCATAATGTAAAATGCTAAGTTGAGGAAAGTGAAAAAGTTATTTTTAGCATTTAAGAAGAACAAAAATTCAGAAAGTTAATAATTAGGAATAGTAAAATTACAATTTATAGTAAATTTACAATAAATGATTTTCTTAATTTTTAACTACTTGTACATAAAAATAATAAAAAGACTTTTTTAAGAAAAAAAAAAAACTTATTTTACTTACATCAACATTATTAATGTCCAGAATTTTGGAATCAAATTTATAACCAAGGCTTTGAGCTTGCTTGATAGGTGTTGATAGTATATTGAAAGGCTGAAATATTTAATTGATCATTATTAAGAACATGAGAATTAATGCAGAAAAATAAGGTGAACTATTTAAGAAATAAACTACTAAAGCTAAATAATGTTAATGCTGGAAAACTTACCCCTTCATAACACCAATCTTTTAAAATTTCTAATTCACCTCGAATCATGGACTAAAATAAAACAAACTTTACAAATTAATTCAAAATATTTAAAAATTTGGTTAAAATAATATTTACTTCAAAAATAAATTTTAGATAGATATGAATATATTGCTAAAAAAAGTTTTCAGGTAATGGTGAAAACATAGGAAGATGTGTTATAAAAAAAGAGAAGTTTAAAATGGGTTAAGATTAAGTTTTGTAAGATGTCATTATCAGGGATGAGATTGGTCAATGACCCAAAAGACTGAAATCATACGCGAGCAAAAAAATTACACCATACTTTATACGCAAAACATGTTTTAAGAAGTAAATTATCAAAAAATATTAAATGAAGAAAAAATAACACAATAAAAATTACTAACTTAATTAATTTTTATTCAGTATTTAATAAAAAAGAAAAATATATTATTAAATCATTTACAATAAAAGTTTAATTATTAAACAACTTTAACACATGATCAAGGCCATCAGGAATCTAAAATTATGTATTGAAACATATTTACAACCTGAACATTAGCAAGATGCAACACTCACCCAAAAGAAGTACGAGAAGAATTATATATAACCTTTTGATAAAAATTAGTAGCTAAAAATAGTATACTTCGTGGATTTCAAGGCTCATCCCAAAAATTTTCAAGGACCTCTCCCTTAATCCTCTCCCACTCTAATCACAGACATAGCGGCTATCACCTCAGCGGAAGACTTGGCGAATAACATGAAAACGGCGTTGCAAATCTCAGCAATATATGCTTAAAAACAACTTAAACTTAGGTAAAAATTACCACTACTCCAACTTAAATATCGGCGATAGCTGTAGCCATACCGGCAAAGAACTCTACAATCATATTAAGGACTGACCATCACACTAACGTAAACATCAGCATTAGCAACCAATATATCGGTGGAAATCTCTGCCGCAGGAGGCGATTATATCAGCGTAACATTCTACCAAATTTACCATCACAACCACATAAATTTCGCTGATAGCGGCAATTATAGAGGCGCAAACCTTCGGAATAGTGGCTATTATATCGACGAGATAGTCATCGAAAATGAACATCACAACAACGTAAATCTCGGAGATAGCATTTGCCGTAGTAGTGCAAATGTCGGCAATAGCAGTCCTTACGTCATTGTAATACTCCGCGAAATAATCATCATGCACCAATGAAAATAATGCTGATAGAGGTTGGCACTTTGCAGGAAAAGTGGTCATGACATCGGAAGTTTGTGGAAGTCTGAATCGTACGTAGGTTCTACTGTTGCGAGACTTGCAAGCAAGCCCAAAAAAATTGTAATGCAGATTTGTATCAATCTTAGGAATGATCAAAACTTCAGTAAGTAAAGAACGGAAATCTACATTTCAGCTGACCGGTGCAAATATTTGCAACAGCGTCAGTGGTTACAGCGCAACACTCGACGAAAATGATTTTCATGCTACAACATAATTCTCTTTGACAGCGCCGCCATAATCGCGGAAATAGCAGCCATTTCATCACTGTATACCTCACCAAAATGGCCAACACATACCAATGTAAATAATGCTGATAGAGGCAGGAAAACTGGCCAGTACATCTGAGGTTTGGGGAAATCTGAACGTACGCAAGTTCCGTGCTTATCAAACTTGCAAGAAGCCCAATAAAATTGTAATGCAGATCTGTATTGATCTCAGAAATTATTGAAATTTTTGTTAAAAAAAGCTGAAATCAGCGTTTCAGTTTAACTGTACCATGTTGGACAAGTGCAAATCTTTGCACTAACTTCATCGAATATTACAGGATTTATACTCATTTTCAGAAAAAAAATTCTGAGTTTTCCAGAGTTATGTTTTCTATCGCAGAGGTAATTAGTTTTAGCCACTTAAATATAGTCAAACTTTGATTACACAAAATCTTCCAATAACTCGAAAAAAGTAATTTTTCTTAAAGAATAACTTTCTGCAAGTCTATGTTATCAAATAATTCTGTAACTTCAATTCCTTAAGTTAGGGTTAAACAAATGAGAAGGACTTTTTCCAGGTTTTAGGGGGGATTTTTCCCTGAGATTTTAAGGCTGATTTATTTTCACTAATTTTTCCCTGAGGCATATGAACCCTGTATTATATCGGCGTAACATCCAAAGAAAATGATTATCACACAACTTCATTATCGGCAATAGTGTCCGTCAAAATCAAGAGAATAGCAGCCAATTCAAATAGTAACCATAAAATAAAAATAAATCTATCAAAATAGTCGATCTTAAAAAGAAATCATCACATAACAATCTTACAATTTTGATGCCCAAACGATGTATGATCATACGAATAGAATGAGCATATTTTTAGAAAATTTTCTTTCGAAAATGGAAGATTTTTTTCTTTGGCGAAATTTTCGGAAAGCGAAGCAAAAATTTACAGTGGAGGAAAAAATGGAAATCCACGGGGGGGGAAAAACCCAGAAGTTCAAGAGAAAAAATTACAAAAAAGCAGATTTTCTCCAAAATTATAAAAAAGTGGAAGAATCTCATCCCTGTATTATATACTTAAAAGGCAAAAAAATTGTTTTGTGGAGAAAAATTGAGGAGACACAAGAAAATTTGTTATATAATTGAATAAAAATTTGTAAATGTACTTTTTACTACTTCATTAAAAGAATTGAAACGTTGAGAAATAAAAAGGGAGAAAGGGAACAAATATTGTTTAACAGAGTCCCTATGATGCAGCTCTCATTCTTCCCCCCCCCATTCCAAACCATAAAAGTAAAATGATATCTTTATCATTTGACTTACCAATAAAGTGCTATCATGTCAAGACATGTATAAAAAGAAAAACTAACTAAAAATATGGAATTTAACAACAACGAAAAAGTTAGACTGTTAATCAAATTGTCAGTGCTATTTAATATTAAAAAGAAATATTTTCGAGAAAGCATAAACTTATTTAGGCCATAAATAAAATTTTAATTTTTACTTACTAACTTAAAAAAAAAAAAGAAGCTATGCATAAAATATACTTAAGCTTTTGAAAGGTTTATATAATTAGGAAAAACAGACATTACCTACCTCAAGAATATTTGGTATGATTTCATGCTCACATTCTTTAAGAAATTGTTCTTTATCAAAATTAGGATCCATTTTTACAATTTCGGTTAAAACTTCTGATAACTCTGTTTTTTGAAACATACCACCTGTAAAATTTTTCATGTTTAACACACACAAAAAATCTCCTTGTTATGCTTGGTGCTTTATATGATAGCAAAGCACTGCCTATTTAGAGTTGAATAAACAAAATGTTGCAAGTAGGTGATATATTTGATAAGAAAATTTGTTAGGAACATCCAAATTTAAATCCGAAAATTCATTTTGCTCAAGTAGGTAACTTCTTTCAAAAGTTGTCTATGCCCAGTAGTGTACATTATAAGTAACCTTTCAATGTCAAAAAAATCAAATACTATACTAGTAATAAAATAGTTACAATGAAATAATTGCTGAAATAGAATTTTAACCCAGAGAAACAATGGTAAATTTGTTATGAATATTAATTAGTTCAATTTTACATTGCTTTTAGTACAAAGTTAAAATAATGAGTAATAAAAAATTAGGTATATGTAATTATATGTAGAAAAACCTCACAAAATACAAGGCACGATTATCAATTTTTATTGTACTAATTATACTTCATAAAGTTTAGGTATTTAAATACTATATAAAATATGTTTTTATAGAAACATTTGTTTGGTGAGTGAAGGTATACAAAGGTACCAAATAAGAAAACATTTTAAAATTAGGATCGATAATTTCCTTGATTGATGAATGATAATTATTAAATAGATATTCAGCCTACACAAAAACGATATGTAACTAAAACTAATACTAAAGGAAGAAAAAAAATATTACCAAAGAGATCTGTTACTTTATCAGTTAAAAGACGTGAAGCTCGAACCACAGGATTATCACTTTCATCATATTTCATTTTCCAATCAAAAACCTCTGAAAATAAATGATTAGGAGCTGTATGAATGAAAAGTTTTGGAGCAACAAGAATTAAAAGACATTTTAATAGTATTGATTTTTAAAAATTTTCTTTGGCTTAAGTTTTGTATATTTCAAACTTAACAATGCAGTTCTAATTAATAAGTTAATTATTGTTACGAATTTTTGTTTATTTGTAAATATTTCGTAGTGTTAATTTTGTAAATAGGAAAATTTATGTACATTTTGCATAAGGCAGTGCAATAGTTCGTCGTTAGTTTGTTTCCCCGCAATGTGGGTATTGATGCTTGATAACGAGTTTTACAGAGGTAACTCTGGGAAGCGAGTTTTAAGGAGCACAGCATTTAACATTATGGTAATGGCAATCTTGCCAAATTGGCGAGATAGAGCAAAAATGGCGACGGTTTTGGCGACTAATTTTTGTCGCCAAATTTGGCGAAATTTTCTGTCCCCATGTACATATAGAGGACTTTTCGACTACGATCTGGAAAGTTCTCCAAATATCTACTTCTAGAAATTTCAAGAAAGTTCGCCTCCCCTATATATAAGCCCGGCCATGAGATGAGTTAGTTGTTAGCTGAGTCCGTTAGTTGACTGGAATTACTGAGTCTCGGTGAGCATTCCGAGTAGTTCTAAAGCGAACTGTGTTGCACTGTCTTTTGTGGAGATTTAGCAGTTGTGTTGTCAAGTTTTTAACTGCTGTTTTGTGCTCTATTGTTGTGAAAAGAGCTGTATTGTGTCTACTAGAAGGAGAAGTTCTGGAGCTGTAAGAGAATCTGTGAAGAATTATATTAGAATAAATTTCTGCAAGTTTTGATCTGCTTTGGCTTCAAATCTTTCGAACCCGTCCACGCACCATTATTGTTGCAAAAGATTAACAAGGGGACCTTACGGTCTCGGAAATTCAGATCGGAATGAGACTAGGCAGATTAGTAGTATACCTTAAGGGTATCCACACAGTAAAGCAATAAAGCGCACTAGCCAGAAGATTCTGAGAAAAAAGGCTCTAAAGTGTTATGCACAGCTTATATACTAGTAGAGATTTTTGCTCTGTAGCTCCACGGTGGCTAAGTGGTCAGCGTGCTGGGTTCCCATAAAGGCGATCCGGGTTCAATACCTCGTGTTGTATTTTTTAATTTTTTTTTTGTAATTTATAAAGTCAATTTATAAAGTGGGTTGGATAGGGGTAGAACAATTGTTCGATAAGTACGGTTAGGGTTTTGAAAATTTCTGACTTCCTGCTTATGTACAATAGGACAACATTCCTACTCTTCCATATAGAAACTGGTTCTTCATGTTTATTGTAAAAATTATTTATTTCTCAACAGCTTATAATATTTCAAAATTTATAATCACTTGTTTGTGTGAATAGTAAATAGAGTTTTATTGTACCTTCATGAAACACATTACATATTTAAAAATAAAATATTATTTCTAATTCAAATTTCAGTTAGCTGTAACAGCTACTTTATAAGTGGACAAAATAAAAAAGGAAAAAAAAAAAAAAAGAAGAAAAAAAAAAGAAATAATAATAAAAATTATCTCACAAGGTATCGAACCCAGCACGCTGACCACTTAGCCACCGGGAGTTGCAGAGCAAAAATCTTTACTAGTATATAAGCTGCGCGTAACACTTTGGAGCCTGTTTTCTCGGAATCTTCTGGCTAGTGCACTTTATTGCTTTACTGTGTGGATACCCTTAAGGTATACTACCAGTCTGCCGAGTCTCATCCCGATCTGAATTTCCGAGACCGTAAGGGCCCCTTGTAAAACTCATTTGCAGAGAGGGGGGGGGGGGGGGGGGAACCGGGCGATTCTTTTAAATGTGGCACAAACTGACAAAAATCTTATTTTTATAAAAATATGCAAATAAAAAACACTTTGAAAATAAAATTTGCCTATTTAAACAACTACATTATATTGATATACAAGAAAAAACAAAAAATATATACAAGAAAAAACTAAACTCAATTTTAAAATATTTAAAGAAGTGCAAAAAAAAATAATTCCACTTTAAAGTATTATACTTATAAATTTAGCTGAAATACAATGTAAAATTGCTTGACAAAATAAATAAGAAAGGAATGAAAAAATAAATAAGAAAACAATGCAAATAAAGTCAAAATTACAATTTAAAACAAAAGGGTGTGACGTTTGCAAGTAAATCTATAACACAGGAGTAAAAACAAAAAGCACTCATTATATCAAGACAAATTGGCAATAGTTGATATCACACCAGCACAAACCTCGTGGACCACATGTATTGATGTAAAACTTGACAATAGTGCCAATCAGTCACAAATCTCAGCAGTGACTAATTACTTCAGTGAAACGAAGAAAAATCCAATTTACCATATTAATGAAAAAATTGCCAATAACATCCAAGCATGAATTTCAGCATTAGCAATTATTACACTAGGATAATCCCTTCAAAAAGATAAATGACATTCATGATGGCCTAAAACTTGGCGTTGTCTATTAAGTATTGCTTATCACACTGTTGCAAATCAAGACAGCAACAGCTGTTACTTATATAAAAGCCTGGACAAAAATGATCATCCGACTGCTGAAAATCGCACACACTCATTAATCTTTGCAATAGAGCTAACCATATCAGTGGAAGCCTCTGTAAAAGTGAATATTATACAGTAAGTCTTGGATAAGTCTGCGCGTGTGCTTTCATGTGCACATATTGTATGTAATCAAACTTGTAAGTACATGAGCCCCTCTCTTCCTCAATTATTATCACCAATATGCATCGATCTTAGGAGAAGTAAAAACTTAAGTATAAAAAAGTAGAAATCAGCATATTTGCCATGTAACATGTCTTTTGATGGACTATTATAAACTCAAGTGTGTAAATGGCCAAGTTCACAACTTCAGATTTTCGTACATGTTGTATCATTGGATTTAAGCGCCACATGATTGGATGCCGCAACTCGAGAAGATCACTAGGTTTGATGTTGAAAATCGATGCAAAGCCAATCACTGTGTTTAGATTCGATGAAGCGAATCCCTAACCGCGGATCGAACAAAAAATCCTGCAAATCGTCTCAAGTTGCTGGTACCTCCGCGCAAAAAAGACCTCAAGTGCAAAGGGTTAATTAGAGGCAATAACAGCACCTTTGGAAAAAGTGGCAAGCATGCAAACAATACTTCCTATGGTCCGGAGGCGATGATCCCCCATGCTACTCCATTAAACTTTTGAAATTCTGATAAAATTGCCCCTATAAATTAGGCGATATAAAATCCTGAAAAGCATTCAAATAAGCGATTAGTACACCTATGTACGAAATTACTAATTAGTGTAGTATTATGATCAGTAATGTTTTTTATTTCATCATTTAACCAAGCATTACAGTACTACTTGGCTACATTTTTATTATGCCGAAAATGGTCGATCGGAAATTATGTAAATACCATAATATCATTTCAAATCATAAAATTCTCACTCAATAGAGTGGACTAGCGAGTATAAATTGTGTCTAAGTTTCAGCTCCTTTCAAAGGTTCTAAATGTGCAGCTGTACTTAATGAACATTTTCAAACGACACTCAATCTCCTACTAAGAACAACATTTAATTGAAATCAATCAATTGAACAGTTAATAACATCTAAAATATATGGGTTAGGTATGGAAATTGAAAACAACATAAATCCTGAAGATATTGCCATTCAGATTATCGAAACCCACTGCCATAGTAGACATGTTTGATAACATAATATTGAAAAATTACTGTATCAAGAGTTCTTTTTGTAAGTAAAAAGTAAATATAAAGAGTTCTTTTTGTCACAAATTCTTCTAATCTGTCATTATCTTCCAACATTTTTAATAGTTCGCACCTTTTTATATTCTGGAACCTTTTGAGTTATTCATATTTGCAATACTTTTTAATTTTTCTTTTGTTGTAATTCTGGGTGAAAATATGGCCTAACCAATCAATTCATTGAAAGATACCATATAAGCTTTTTCAAAACTTTTCCAGCTGCAATTCCAATTTTGGAATCAATTATCTTATACTTTTTAACGACTTTCCACAAGTTCAGGTCACCTTCAGAAGCAAGTGGGGGCTTCTATCCATGTCTTAACTCTACAAAAAAAAAAAAAAGCATTGAACTGAACAAATTGCTGGAGCTGCATTTCTTCTCTCTATCAGTTATATGGAAAACCTCTTGCTGATCTCTGAATTGATGGATCTAAAAATGTATAGGAGTTTAGTTATCCACGGTGGGTGACGAATAGCACCTGCTGCTCTCCAAAGGATTTTTTCTAGTAGATTGCCTAAAACGATTAATGTCAGATAGATTACTTTTTTATAATCATCTCTAATCATCATAGATTTATCCACAGTTGAAAGGAAGGCTACATTTGAAACTTTAAACTCTTTAGCATCTTCTTTCAGTTCTAATTCCTGGAAATTTATGTGTGCAACTCTTTTTCAAACGATTTTAAGTCTGTTAAAGAGGGAAACTTCTGGGGAACATGATGGCCTATAGCACAACTTAAATAACTTTGCCAATAGTAGTTCTATGACATGGTGCCGGCAGGATGGCCACAACAGTTCACTTTCGATTTTTCTCCAAATTAATGCATGCCTCTTATACACAACCAGTAGTTATATTCGTAGTATCAAAACTGTCCAAATTTAATTCTCAACTTGCCATTGGCTAGCATAAAAACAGTTTTTCAAATATATTCTGTTGTTCTTACACCTATCAATTTTGAGACACTAAGAAGTTTTTCGATACCATCTACCGAAACATATAGAGGCAAACGATCAATCTGTCTTAATCCAAAAGATTTTGGCAGAAGTTTGCCGTTCCAATAAAAGACTATAGGACAGTAAGATTTAAATTTACCTAGTGCTTGAGTCAACGCATTCTTTTCTAGATTTTTGACCCCTCTTTAAAGAGGAAACGTTCGTGGAACATGCCCTAAAGCTGCGACTACTGGAACAATCAAATGAAGTGCTTCATGATCAGAAGGTGTTTTTGATAATATGGATGTTGCCAGATACAGAAGATAACTGTTGCCAAACTATATTGCATGTATTAAAAACCCATATTTTTTTCCCTTAAAATGTAGACATGCGTTCTTATCAGCATAAAACTCGAAAATTGGGCGAAATTACAAAAAAGTGTAAAAATGAATGTTCATTGAGCGCTACCTTCTTATAGGAGTAGGAAGCTAAAATTTTAGGAGAATAATACTATATGTAAATGTAAAAAAATTAGGGGGTGTCTTGGTCTGTAGCTGAATTTTTTTTTTTAACCACCCTAATATTCAATGGATTGCTTGAATGAATAAGGGTGGTACTGTGCTGGAATATAGTTATAAGGTTTGGCCTACTAATTAGTTTGAGACCATTAACATAGTGACGCAATGTGGAAAATGTGTCTATTGTATCATAAATATACTTGCCATTCTAATTCATACTTACTATTTACATATTGATTATTATCTCTGAAGTTCTGCCAACTTTGGTACCATTTTGAATCTTTGTGCAGTTCAACTGTAGTGGCTTCACTGGAATAATGAAACTTTTAGAATATTTTTAACATTAAAATTTAACCGATTGTTCAAAACAAAAAAATTAATATAGGACATTACGTGTTAGGTTCAATATTTTTCTCTTCTTCAGAAGTTGACCTTTCTTTTCGTTTGTGCAATTTGGCTAGAAAGAAAAAGAACAGAACTCTGATGAGATAATGTGGCATTTCACTAAAAAGTTATGATGGAAAGTAATAAGAAACACCTCATTTACAAACCTGGTGGCTGGTACACTCTTGGTCCTGTCATTTGTGCTTCTTCTATCTGTTCTTTTACACTTTTTACACCCTACAGGCAAAATATGCAAATTAGCACACCCAAAACAATGTTAGCTATATATGTAAGAAAATCAGACCATGTATGTGGTCTCGGTCCAGTCTTCTTAATCAATCAATGTACCCTTCAAAAATTTGACATGCATATATTTTTGAACACAAAAAATTTTACTACGAAGATCCCTAAGGATATGAACTCAAAATTAATTTGGAAATGGGTTATTTTACTGATCCTCATTCAACAGAATGATATTGTTGGTTGTTTTCAGATTATCTGGCGCCATCAGCAACACGAGGGCTATAATACGCCGAAACGTTCGTCATTAGACAAGCCAACATACATTTACAAACACCCATGCCTAATACGGGACTTGAACCCGCAACTTCGTGGTCTAGAAGCTAGCACGCTAACCACTATACCATTTGGTCGGCACAGAATGATATCATCCTTGGACAATGTATCCCACACTTTCCTTACTAACGAATTTTGAATAAACTTTTGCCAAAGACTATTTTAAGCTAAAAACGATAGATAATTCAAGAAACTAATTAATTTCTGCTCCAGTCTTTAAATTAGAAGACATCATTGTATGATATTGACCACAGACTTATAGGAAAGTAGCAATTCATTTTTACATTGCATTTGTGTTAAACGTACTAATTAGGGTCTGCTTATTTAATGTGTCTACCATGGATGAATTATGCATTAAACCATGAACTTAACTCTGTAGTCGTATAATAATTTCTATTTAATAAGCCAATTATGTTTTTAAGTAAGTAATATAGTCAAGTGAAGAAAAATAACCACATTTTGCATTACACCCTTAAACACATAAGAGTACTTTTAACATTCATGCACAAGAAAACCAAATTCATTATGAAGAAAGTAAAATGTTTACCTCTGCAACAGCTTTTAAGGGTGTGCTTTTTCCAAATTCTTCTCCTTGCTTGGCAATGGCTTCAGCTGCATTTTTTGCGGACTTCGTCCATTCTTCGGTTATTTCACGTCCCCTTTTACCAAATTCACTTTTTTGAGCCTCTTCTAAGCCCTAGTGAAAAGTATTCAATTAACATAAATTTTAATGTAATTAAAATTACATTAATACTTAAAAAGATCAACATGATTTTTTTTTTTGCATGCGTTGAATACATAAATTGGTTGAATAAAAGTTACTTATTGGTTATTCCATTCCAAATCAACAAAATGCCCACATGTCCTTTTCATGATTTAATGAAATTTTGCTACTGTGGGTTTCATCGATAGAAGAACAATTACGAACATATTAGGTTTCAATCTCATTTGGTTTTTGAGATATAGAACTTTTTGTATTTTTTTGCTTTACAAAATAAATCCTCATTTTCACAAAGCATTGCTATTGAATTTAAATTAAAGTTTAGAATTTGGGCTTTCTTATGATGCTTCATTTGCATCTATTTAAAAAAATTTTCAATATAAATAGTTTGACTAAAAATAAAAACATTTTTATTTTAATAAAATATGTTTTGCTGACAAAAAAAACAACAACTCAAGTTTCATTTAGGGATGGCCATATGAAACTAAATTATAAATTTTATCCACATTTATCCCATTTAAACTGTTTATAATGTACAGAATGTTCACAATTAAAGTTCTCGTGTCTAGAGCCATGTGTAGTCCATAGTATAAAATATAACTTCATATTTTATTTATGTACTAATAAACTCATAGAAAAATATCTAAAAATACAAAATTAAACAAAATGTAAAATTATAAAAGTTGAAATTTTTGCAAAAAAGACACTTCCTAGTTAATAATCATAGGTCAGAACTTATTAATTTTTCCACCTTTTTTGTCTAAAACTTCATTTACAACTATCTATACTAGAAGATACCCTGAGCTCCCTGAATACCCTACAACAATGGGGAACCTATTCCTACAGCGTATCCAGTGAGATCAGGGTATGTTATCTTTTAGTATAAATAAAGTTCAACTTGTCAAATGAACTTCCTTATATTAGTTTAAGTCCTTTAAATAATAAGTCCTTAAAGCAAATGGAGAAAATTGACTATGATTATTAGTGATGTTTTTGTTGTTTTTCTTTGCATTTGATTGAATGAGTATCACGAACATGGGAATTTCCAGTTTGCACAAAAAGGCGATTATTGTGTGAAGTTGCACAAGGATTTACATTTAAATTTATAACTTTGACATTTCATGGCAGCAAAATTTGTAAAATGAAAATTGTTTCAAGTAGAGGCAAGTGTGACCACATAAGAAAGCATAAACTCTAAACTTTATTATGACATCAATAAAAGTGATATACGAAATTATGAACAAATTTAAAAAGCAAGATTTTGAACTTTTGGGTCTATTTCTGAAACTCTGTATTTCGAACATTAATGACCTAATATTGATATATTTTTCTCTATGAATATAACAAGTAAGCAAAATTAATTATATTCTAAAGGTGTCAGGGTCGAATTGTACTTTATTGTTCATATGGAATTAGCTTTATAAAGTACTATAATTACCTCTTTTATTTTGCCTTTTAAAGATTCCAAATGCTCTTTTATTTGCTCAGTACTCTTTGAAGTTTCCTTCTCAATTAGTTTCTACAAAATTAAAATAAAATGTTAATTATCTAGAGAGAAAGACAATATTAAAAATTCAAAGCACAGACAATTAACTTACATATTTCTGCCGCGCTTTTTGCAAAGCTTCTGATTTTTCAAATTTGTCAGCTTCTTCTCTAAATTTTTTTAAACTTTCCTGAAATAAATTATTACACATTAGAGAAAAGTTTACACAGAAAATGATTACCTAAATAGTTCTAATAGAGGCAAGAAAATATATGTTTCATTAATGAATCCATTAAGCTTTTGTAGTTAAGTGTATGAAAGAGACCTGAAATCACTTAACAGTTGCGCTAATTTTATACATAACACTTCAAACGAGCAATTTAATTAAAATCATAACTGGAGAAAAAAAATTGTTTTACATATGGATTGGTATTTGGGAGCTATTCATTAAAATGTCCATTAAATATAGCTTTTAGATATTTTTCCTCCCAATTTGTCTTACTAATAATGTAATGCTTTGATTAAAAACATAGAAAAAATCTACAGCAGAAAAGTTAATCTGACATTAAATTAATAAAGTTACTACAGGTTAAACATTCAATAAAAACTCAAAATAGAAAAAAAAAAAAAACTTTAGGCAAGATGAGGGCTGCAAGCACTAAGGGGACTGGGATATTTATTTCTCATTTTGGTAGAATCTCTTTTTAATGTTTAACTAATGAATGAAAAAATTTCCTCAATATATTGTAATTGTTTTAAAAAAAATTCCCTGACATTTCTAGGTTTTCAATATGTCCATGTTGCTGATCACCATGACCAGCGATTATTATCATCAGTGTCATTTACCTATAGACACAAACAGTGCACTTCACATGCTTGCTTGGAAGCTTCATAAATTACAACAAGTCAAAATCATTTATTTATTTTAAAATGTAAAAATTATTAACAGCAATTAGCAAATATTTAAACTAGCAATTCAGTATAAATACCTGAATCGCTATGAAAGAAAATCAAAACTTTTTTGAAGCAAAACATAGCAGAAAAAATATGTATATAAAAAAATAACCGATTTGAAATTACCTTCATTTCCTTATTACGATTCATATCTTCTTTTATATTGTCTACTATCTGGGAGAAGAAACTTTTTCTTTGTGGTGCTGAATAGCAACATACCTAAAAATGTTTTTGTTGTTTAAGTAAGGGTACTCATTATACAAAAAGCATAGGTATGCAAAATATTTTTCAACAATTACAATAAATTAAAAGTTTGATTAAACTCTGGACAAAAAATTCATCTTACAAATGTCATCACTTTAATAAATATAATGTTTATTGTTGTAGTATCGGATTAATATACAGAAGCAAATATAAATGTACATTTAGAACTTAACAAAATCATTCATGTTTACACAACAATTTCTGATCATAAAGTAATCAAGTACGCTGAATAAAACTTTAAGTAGATAAATAAAAAGTAAACACAGAATTATAGATAGGTGTCTTTTGGTCTATTACCAAGAAGAATAAAATTGTTTTTCATGCAAAACTATTTTTCACTACATTACTTAACAATTTACCTATGTAACTTCTGCACAATTCACATTATAAACATCTTTAATCCTAAAATTTTAAAACAGTAGTAATAAAGAATTTTAATCAAGTAAAAAACCTGTTGTATTCCATATCCTTCGTGACTTCTGAAATAAGCAGGAGCACACCTTCCCCGAAGCCTTAGACATAGCTGTACCTACCAAAAAAGTTAAGTTTGAGTTAAATAATTAGTATTTAAATTCATTATAACAAACAGGTTTGCATAAATGTTTGACTTTTCAAGTACAGATGTACTATAGAAACCTGGCAAATTGTTAGTAACACTGTTAGAGCTGAAGCAAAACAACTACAGCTGAAAACTAATTATCGTTGCAATAAAACCGTTGAATAAGATTGAAGGGTTAAGTTGAACATATTTATTTTTTAAATAACAAGAAACGTAACAAAAATACAATGATTTTTGTTTGTAAATAGAAAGGACGTTGCACCCAACAAAGATCTCAGTGTGTATATGTTTAAATGATTATCAAAGCTAAATTCTTAGCCTTCTTTAAAACAATAACTGATAAATGTTAAAGAAAATCAATATAATAAGTAATAGTACTGTAAAGTTACTAAAATGTTGCTGATAAGAATTAAACTCATTTGCCATACCTTGCTTAGAACTACTGCATTGTGAGAAGTATCATGTATAAACAACTCAACTTTAGTTTACATAAGTGGTTGGTTGTATTCAGATTATCTGGCGCCGTCAGCAACACGAGGGCTATAATGCGCCGAAACATTCGTCATTAGACAAGCCAACATACATTTACAAACACCCATGCCAAACACGGGACTCGAACCCGCAACCTCGCGGTCCAGAAGCTAGCACGCTAACCACTATACCGTTTGGTCGGCAGTTTACATAAGTGATTACTAATGATCTATGCAAACTAAGTTGAGGAAGTGCCGGCTAATACAAATCAAGTAATTATGACGATAATATACAAATAAAACTTATTATAAAGCCAAATAATTTTAGGTAAAGAAATCGTTAGAATATTTTAAAAAGAAATTCTTTTAAAGAGCAGTTAAATACGCCTTTAGTTAGTTTCACACTAAGAAATGATGACTAGGTGACACAACATTTCATCAGAATTTTTATAGTACAGTTCATTAATATACTATCGATTTAGATCTCTGTGAGTCAAACATGGTAAAATAGTTAAACATGGTAATTCATGAGTTTACATTCAAGGATGATATTTAACAAGCAGTTTACCTTTCGAGAAGGATACAAGCATGTCAACTTCATGAGCGCAGACATGTTTGCAAAAGAAATTGCCATTGCCATCTTTGGTTAACTAAATTTTTGTATAGAGAAGTTTTTCCCTCCTTTTCCATGTCTTCTCAGCCTAGGTACGTTCCTGGTGGGCAGATTCCGAAAGTAAATAAAGGATTTTCACCAGTAAGAGCGGTCAACTTGCTTGCTTGTATTATTATATAAGGCCCAAAATGACTATTAACCCTTCGCACTCTAGCCCTTTTTCGCGCGGAGAGACCAGCAACTCGAGAAATTTTTGGTTCGGTTGGCGCTTATGGATTTGTTTCATAGGAACTAAACACAGTCATTGGCCTTGCATCAAATTTCCGCATCAAACCTAGTAGTCCAATCGTGTTACGGCATCCGATTGTGTGGCACCTGAGAGGCGCCACTCGAGCCCAAAGGGTTAAATGCCAAAATTTTACCATGAAAGTTAGGGAGTAAAGAGAACTTGGTAAATTCCTAGTTCACGTTTATGGGTTGGCGCACTTTTGAAAAGTTGGCGACAAAGCCAGAATGTCGCCAATTCGGAATTCCAATATAACAAAGTGAGAAATGAACCAGCTCCATGATTTGTGGTATAGAAAGGTTGAAACCAAAGCACGTCAATAAAAAAAATGGGGTTGCCAAATTTAGAACTTTATCGCCTACAAAACAGCGCCAAATCGGCTTGGCGATATTTTAACGTCAACTAGGAATAGACCGAGAACTTTGTTTAACTATTTTTCAAAAGAGAATAAAGAAATACCAATTACACGTCGAAACAAATCATGGAAACTTGTGGAATATGTCCACTGATATGTTTTAAAACCATTGCCAGAGAGCGCTTTCTTGGAAAGAGTCAATTTTTATAATATTACTATGGACCTTATTTCTGTAGAACTTTTTTCAGATAGCGCCACATTTGTAAAGAAAGATTTTTTTTCCCGTCGGAAGTAGCTTTTGCATGGTATCACCGGGTGAGTTTTAGAATTAGTGTAAAACTGGTTAATCGGCATCGGAATAATTTACTTTTTCTATGCTTGATGCCCTGATTGTTAGCTTTTACAAATTTTCAGAGTTATGACTGCACTGGAAGTAGAAAATTCGAATATTCCTTTTTGGAACGTTTGACCTCTTTTCAATACTTAAAATTGGTTAATCGACATAGAAATAGCTTATTTTTTCTATGTTTTTTTCTTTTCTTTTTTTCCCCCTTCTATATTAGTACAAATTTTCTGAGTTGTGACTACATTGGAAGTGGGACATTCGAATTTATTTAATTGGGAATGTTTGATCCCTCTTCCACCACAAATTTTTGCCAGAAACCTTTGCATGTGCGTACTCAACAATTTCCAAAAGTTTCATGGAGATCGGATGAATGGTGTAGTAATGCATAAAAAGGATAAATAGCAGACTCACACACATACATTCGTCCATAATAATAAAACAAGCTGTGTGTGTCTGTATGTTTGTCTGTCTGTGTGTGGCTCTGTGGATCTATAGAAACCTACTTAAAATTGAAGTACAGCTCTGAAATTTTCAGCATAAAAGTAGTTTTGGCCTTCTAATTGTATACATGTCAAACAGAATGTAAAAATTTTAGTTAGTTCTTTTTTAATTAATTTTTTAATTAATTATTTTTACAAAGCAACTTCAAACAGAGATACAACTCCGAAATTTTCCACATAAGTAGTTTTAGCCTCTTAATTGTAGTTTTGAAAAACAGAATTTTAAAATTTTGATTAGCTTTTTTTTAATTAATTTTCTTAATTAATTAACACATTTACAAAACGATTTCTAATAGGGCTACAGCTCTGAAACTTTCAACATAAGTAGTTTTGGCCTTTTAATTGGACTGTTAAAAAACAGAATTTAAAATTTTTATTTTATTCTTTTTCAATTAATTTCTTTAATTAATAAATAAACATTTTACAAAACGACTGCTAATAGGGCTACAGCTCTGAAATTGTCAACATAAGTAGTTTTGGCCTTCTAATTGAACTTTTGAAAAACAGAATTCCAAATTTTTATTTAGTTTCTATTTAGTTAATTTTTTTTAATTAATTAATATTTTACAAAACGATTTCTAATAGGGCTACGGCACCAAAATTTTCAACATACGTAGTTTTGACCTTCTAATTGGACTTAAGAAAAACAGAATTTTAAATTTTTGTTTTGTTCGTTATTAATTAATTTTGTTTAGTTAATTAATACATATTTTACAAAACGATTTGAAATAGGGCTACAGCTTTGATATTTTCCACATAAGTAGTTGTTGCCTTCTAATTGAATTTTTGAAAAACAGAATTTTAAGATTTAATTTTTTTTTTAATTAATTAACAAATATTTTACGAAACGATTTGTAATTGGGCTTCAGTTCCGAAATTTTCAACACAAGTAGTTTTGGCCTTCTAATTGGACTGCCAAAAAGAATGCTAAAATTTTAATTTTTTTTAATTAATTTTTCACAAAAAGTGACTTCTAATAGGCCTAGAGCTCTGAAAGTTTCAACATAAATAGTTTTGGCCTCTAATTTTGCTTTCCACAAACACGTGTTAAAATAATCTTAAAGAGGTATTGTATTATTGTATTAACGGGGAATTTTTTTTTTTCTCGACAAGGGAGAGGCTTCCAATATTAAGGCCTTACGTAGCAATTAGATTTTAATGAGTGAAACGAGCCTATGCTTTCATAACTATGAACCTTTCAACGAGTGAAGTAAACCTGTGTTTATGTGTCAATGACCTTTCAGCGAAAGAAGCGAGCTGGATTTTTGCGTAGCGATGAACGTTCCTGCGAGCGGAGTGCCAAAAACTGGGACCTATATACGAATGACGAATTTCCGCAATGCGAGACCTCACATCTGTCTAAATTATTGCACATTTTAAAATTTCGTAGCAAAGCACGGGTAATCAGCTAGTTTATATATATATATATATATATATATATATATATATATATATATATATATATGACATAATCAACAAAAATGAAAACTGACGTAGCGAAATAATTAAATTAACTGTGACTAAGCTACACGAGGACAAAGGGGACGATCGCAACAGTGCTCAACAATTGAGGAAAATGTATATTTTAGTCCCCGCACCAAAAATTTGTAAAAATGTGTTTTTCCATTATAAAATATGACGTAAACAGGTATGGAAAGTTATTTTAAATAACATGATCAGCGACAAAATTATTTTCAGGGGGATACACAAAGCACCCGAGGAGTATAAGCCGGTTATTTTTTTTATTTTGGTTTAATCTGGATTTTTCAATTTCTCTATCTTAAGGACATTTTACTTCGTTATTATCCAGCAGAGGGGAGGGGGGGGGGGGGCAAGTGCACCTCCTTTCACCCTCCTGGGGGCGCCCATGTGTGTAATTGCCCTATCGCCTGTCTTCAACTAATAAACAGTCAAACTCCGTTAATGCGAAATTGCTTAACATGAAATCCCGCTTAACACGAAGTTAAAGCAAGTCTCTGTAGTTAAAACATAACATTAATTTATTCACTTAACACGAAATTCGGTTAAAGAGAACAATTTCATCTGCCCCATTGATTTCACGTTAACGGGGTTTGACTGTAGCATATCACCTAAGTTGAATTTGGATTTGAACCGGACGTATCAAGGACAACAGTGTAACGTAGTCAAATGGAGTCCTTACGCAAATCATTTTTCGATCCAAAAAACTTTTATGCTTAGCAATTAAAAAACATTAAAAAAAAATAATAATTAAATTTTGGATTGAGTAATTAATCTCATGGAAATAAATAAACTTTATTCAAATTGTACTAACTATAAAAATTTATAAAGCATTTATTTACTTACCAGTCAGAAGAGAAAATCTTTCAACTTAAATGGAAAAAAATCGTTTATATGTAATCGTTTATACGAACTAGAGAACCAACTGTCCATGTGCTAGTTCACATTGATTTTGGCAGATATAACAAACAGCTCATATTAATAAATAACCAGATTAACTTAACTGGGTAAAAACTATACATAAATTACTGCGCCAGAATACCACAATCTCCTTGCGTTAATATATAAAGCAAAATAAAATAATAGCAAGATAAAAAAAATCTTGAAGTTAATATAAAATATTGCAAAATACAAAAGTGTAATATTTTATTTCTTCCAAGTTAAAGAAATAATAAAGGGGGGAAAAAATCAAAAATGAAACACAAAAAGTGTAGGAAATGCTCAATTGAATTCCGAAAATAGACATCAAGGTCTTATATCTGATGATTATTAAATAAAAATCAAAACGTTTTCCAAGTCTTGAGAGAACAACATAAATAATGTTCAAACAATAAATCGAATACTTCTTTTATGGAATCTCCAATATTACTAGACTGCTGGCGTCACCTCGCAATTTCAATATTCATCCCACATGCGTAAGTGGATACAATTACCACGATACGGTTTTTTCTGATGAAATATCGGGCATCCGCAAAAGCAAATGGAAATCGTCTCAAATGGCCCGATATCGACGGTATCACTATATTTCTATACAATATTGGGAACATCTCTCATATGCAAGGCAGGGTGGATACGATTAGCACGATGTGAGCTTGCCGATGAAGTACCGCGCAAAAGCAAATGGAACTAGTTTCAAAAGGCGCAGCGCGGTGTCAACGGTTTCAATACGTTTCTATAGTGCTTTAGAAACACCGGGCATGAATCGTTGCCACGGTTCTTCGTCCTTGAAGTGCTAGGCAAGTGTCATTCTCTCGTCAAAAGAGATCGCGATGTATCGGTTTGGAGAAAATAGTGACACCGGTTTGACGATGTTGATTTTATACCGGTTTTTTCCGATATATCGATACATCGCCCAAGCCTATATGGAGGTAAGTTCAATATAGTCGGTAGGTATAATCATGAAAGTATAGTACGTAATATAGTGATGAAAGTAGTCATGATACATGATAGTAGTAATATAGTAATGAAATAAGTAAAGGTGTCCGGAAATCCTGAGCCAATCTCTACCACCTCTCTCTCCCCATCGAGGTTAATACTGAGCCTCGCCCACGTAGTAAAAGTGAAACATTGGCGTCTATGTTTATGTATAAAGAAGATCCTGGCTAGTACCCTGGTATGACCTTGTTGTAGAAAAAAACCACAGTGTAAGAAAAAATGTATGATTGTTTTATTGATACACTTATACTGCAAAAGTTTTCGGGATACAACCCAACAGGATGCTACATATATAAAGGTTTTAGAAGTTGCAAGGGAGTAAAAATCATTACCAAGTAATTTGAAAAAAATTATTAAACAATGATAATTCAGAAGCTCTAATTAGAGATCCGTAAATAAAATGTTCAAATACTGAAGTCAATTACAACACGACGGAATTTTATTGCAATATACCCAAAAAAGGCAATTAATGCAAGTATATCTGTTAACCCGTTGTTGCTTAATTTCGCCAAATTTGTCAAATTATGATTTCGAAACAGAGATTAAATGGGAAAGAGAAGAAAAATTGCCCTAACAGTCTGTAACAATTTTAAGAATGAAGATGATTGAAGAAAAATTGTACATTTGAACATTTTAGAAATATAAAAAAAGGTATTGAAAATCACCGAAAGTTCCATTCGATTCTCATTAACCGGAAGTATGTATTCATCCTTGGCTGGATTTGTTATTGTTGACAGAAATAACGTCCATACGTACAAATACAGTAACATAAGAAATTCTGCAATAATATTAAGCTAATAATATTAGTTTTTTGACAAAATAGATAAAACAAAATATGCTCCAGTAGCTCCACTGGGACGAACCATAAAACAAACAGACAATTACAAAACATTTAACAACAAAAAAAATTTTATGAGCTAAAGACCTTAATACACCTTTAACTGCTGTGACATTAACTGTTGCATAACTAGTGTGAGCGGTCTCTCAGACCGCTCTTCCTAAAATGCAATTAAAAGTGGACTGATATGCTAAATTGATGAAAATTATTTCACTACGTATAATTAACAAATATTAAAATCACATAATTAAATTTTAAAGTTATTATATATGCCATTTTTAATAATTATACAATTTAAGAAAAAATAACTTTCTCCAAAATGAAAATATCTATTAAGGTTTCGTTTAATTAACTAACTTACAGTTCTGATAAAATCATTTCTATGTTATTCTAGTTTTAAAAATAAATACCTTTAGTAATATCAAGCATGATATTTTGAACTGCAATTAATACATAATTTTCGGGTACATTGAAGACAAACTGGCTGAACGCATCCCAAACATTTGTATGCAGTTTTCCTCTTTTTGCTGGAAGGACATAAATTGCAAGTTTTGCGTTTTTCTAGTTTATCATCATGGGTGAGATTTCTTAAATCTTGACAATCACTTTGTCCTAGAATTTGTTCAGTTGTCAGTTTCATTTCTCTAGGTAATTGCGTTGAGGGAATTCTCCGTTTCAAATGAGGCACTACCAGTTCTTTTGCTAAGGAAAGCATGAATTTTGTTCGCTTTATCTTCGTAGCTTCGGGAAATGATTGAAACAACACAAAGGCATTTACTGCACATATATCTTTCCTTCTACATGAACTAATTTTCACGTTAGTCCATTTCACTATAACTTCTACGATACTTGCATCGAAAAGTAAATTCCAGATCTCCTCGGGCTCTGCTTTGGGTCCAATTCTTGCTGGACGTTTCAATCCTGGCAATTGTACAATTATGTTATGTTTTGCAATTCGAACGGCTCGATTAGGTTCTTGAACACACCATTTGAAATAGTTTTTTCCATAAAAATTGTCTTGAGTAGAAGTGTTTGAAGAGACTTCAATCTCATCCGCAGATATTTCGGAATGAGTGATATGCCCTTTAAAAAAATCCGAATTTTCAGTATCTGAACACTCTACATCAGACCAATTATTAATGATATCTTCAATTTCTTCTTTCGTGAGAAAAACGGGGTGTTTTTTAAGAACATTTACAGCCATTGTGAGCTTTCTACGAAAAATAAATCATATGACAACAGTCAACTTTGTCGGACAGAAACTGTGACGCATCTGCTGTGAGCGGTCTCCCAGACCGCATGAAACTGGAAAATGGAATAAAAGTAAAAATAAAAAGCTAGCTGGACCAGTTGTGGAATGTGACCTTGGTGTCCCCTCTCAGGAAGGTAGTGAAGAGGGCAGAGACCATTATTCATTTTAAGGGGTGCAAACACCCCATGAAAAATGCTTTGCGGTCTGTGAGACCGCTCACAGCAGTTAAAGGTTAATACAGAACCGATCTATGACAATTGTTACCGAAAATAATTTACAATAATGGATTGAAAATGCTAAACTATTTGATTCATTGAATAATTTTATTTTATTTTTAATGAGTATTTTTTATTATTATTATTATTTCCAAAAAACTTATTTAATTAATTTCAAATTATTATTTTTTTAAGTTTTAGCTTTAACGTCAATAATACAGGTGATAAAAAAAAAACGGATGTGCCTGTCATGTACCATGTTAATATTCTTATTCAAAACAAACAATTGAAAATTATTTTTTTCACCAAAATTATTCTCAAACTTGCCAATCCGACAAATTTTTTTTAAATAAATATTGTCAAGAACTCTAAATTTGTGAGTTTGTTTCTGTCCTATAAACATCCCATGTAACACAGCGGCATTGGCCAATGAGGAAAACAAAGGTTCTGGGAAGACTGAAAAATTCCATGCCGCATCTCGAGCATCGTTCCAAAATACATGATATTTTTTTAAAAATAGACATGTCAAAATTTTAATTTTAAAACTCTGCATCAACATTTTAAAATTTCCAGTATATTTTACCCAGCACCGGACGAGATCGTCCAAGATCTGTAGCGATAGTCGGTCAGCGGATTTGTGCTACTGGGGACATTCCAATGGCGGATTCAGCCAGGGGGCGCGGGGGGCGCCCCCCCCCCCCCCCTCAGGTGGAGTCTTTTTTTACAATGTACAGAAATAAATAGTAATAATAATAAAAATATATATATTTTTTCAAGTTTTTTTCGATAAGTTCACGCAACAATTATATTTCAACCTTCATTTAATTTCCGAAAAAAGCAACAAAAAAAAAAAGCTTATTTTTGTACCAAGGTTCTATTTATAGCCTTCTCTCTTCCGATTCAAACGGATGTTGGAAGACAGTACAAGTATTCAAACCTCCCTCATCTTGACCTTGAAGATATCGTGGACCCCTGATACCCGATCCCTTTTCTGTCGAGTGGGAGGAAGAGATTTTGACTCACATGCGTAATGTCCAACGCCAACCAGGGGGAAAAAAAGAATAATGAGAGGTTGACTATTTGGGTTACTCCCGGAAATGGTCACCCCCTTTCAACTGGACATGGTAATAGGCTAAACTTAAAACTTTTGAAAGAAAGGAAGAGGAAGGTTATTTATTAACTGCATAAGAACTCGTCCAGCTCTAATTTTTGCTTCCGCTTGTAAATAAGCGTCATATTTGAATTTCGATTAACAATCCTCTCTTGCACCACACTGGAAAGGTATGCCAATTTTTTTTTTACATAAAATACTTGTAAACAATTTTGTAAGAAGTATTATCTGTGTAAAGTAGCAGAATTATTTAAAAAAATATCTCTTTCAAACCCTGTACGAAATTAAACGAAGGAATTAACAAAATAAATGTGTATGTTTTTTACGATAATTTGAAAAGTTTTGTACAAATATTTAACTGGACATGCTTTCAATTTTTTTTCCCTTTCCCCCCCCCCCCCCGTTATTGTAGAAGTAATGCAAGAAATATTCCACTTTATAAGTAATTATAACGCTTACGGCATAATATCTCGACATACTTTTAGAGAAGGCTAAGATTACTCTAATTTTATTCTAAGCCTTTTTTTCTAAAACATATTTTTTATGAAACTTATGATTCTTGTTCAAAAGTTTCGTGAAAGAAGTAAAATGATATTGCGACTCAAAATGAAGTTCTTAAAATTTTTTTAATACAGTGATCCACCTACAATCTCTCTCTTCCAGTTAAAATTGAAGAATTGGAACAAAATATTTCAGTATGAGATGTTTTTTTAATTTGTCACGGATTGATATAATTTACCTATTTTGTTTTCATTATTTAAAAAAAATGCCCAGTTTGGCGATTATTCTAAAAAAACGCCGCTGAAACGGTGAAAATTGTGATATATTTTTCAATAAACACTGCATTATCCTTTCTTTTAAGTGCAACAGAGCAGAAACAGTCGTTGATTGGCGTTCGCCATTATCTCATTTCTACGGAGGTGGGAATGATTAGAACAACTTTAAAGGCATTTTTATAGCGATTGTAATCAAAATCGTTAAAACCATTTTTTGGTAATCGCTGAAAAACGTTATTTTTTTCAATATCAGCTACTTAATGCACATGTGCAATTTTGACGAAAACCTTAATGCCAGGTCTCATGGCCATCAATAACCTGTACATAAAAATTGAACATCGCAGGTCAATCCATTTTGGGAGTTATGCTGATAACTAACAGGCACAAACATTTTTTTGAAATCATCACGTTCCAAAATGTGTAGAAATGCAATAAAATCGATTTTTTTTTACCGAATTCAATATTTTTACACCATACGGGTAATTGAAAGTAAAAAAAAAATTATGGATGTATAAAATCGCACCAAATATAAATACTAGTGCTGGTAAAATAGTACCTAAGACCATAAGAAAAACAAATAAATTGGTTCGTTGATCAAACTTGGCAAAAATGTTCTATATTTGTCATGAAAGTGTTGAGATGAGTCTATAAAAATATCTAGCAAAGAAGGTTTTTTTTTTGGGGGGGGGGGGGGTAGGGATCAGGGGGTTTTGTGGCTGAAAATTAATTTTGGAGCAATCTAGGCATGTGACACATGTTTTTAGAGTACTTTTTTTATGCTGAATCAAATGAAAAAAAAGCAAAACGATATAACTAATCTAAAGAAAGTTGCATTTCTTTTTTATAAACGAAAACACATGCAAAATCCAAGGAAAGGTAAAATACGAGATTAAAAAATAAAAAATTGGTCCGTTCATGAAACTTTGCAAAAACGTTTTATTTGTCACGAGTATAAAGAAACAAAGGAGTTCATAAAAATATCTAGCATAGAATGTTTTTTTTTTTGGAGAAGTGGGAGGGGGAAGTTTTTTTTTTTAAACTGAAAAGTAATTTTGGTATAACCTGGGCATTTCACCTTACGCTAAGGTAGTGAGTCAGAAATGTGACGAAAAGGGGGGGGGGGGGTCAATCAATAAATACGGATTATCTTGAAGTATATTTTTAGAACACTGCATAGATTTTTTTAAAAGCTTTTTTTAAATTTTCGATTTCAACCTGGCTAAGGCACAGCTGTTGCTCCCCTTCCTCAGGAAAATCCTAGATCCGCCACTGGGACATTCTAGAATGTGAAAGTACAGTTTCTGCAGACAGCAATGTATTTCGGTCCAATTTTGTTGGAGTTTATCATGTGAAATGTATATCCAATTATGTATTGTATAGATTCTCACCTTTATATTTAGGCTACACAGGCCACAACTAAATACGAGCTAAGGCGAAAAGTTATATATTTTTAACCGCTTTTGTATCATGCTTGTTCGATTGCAAGATAGAAATTTTACTGAAAAATTATGTGTTATTTTCAGTGCTTTTTCATGTCGATTGATGATTCCTGGATGATTTTGTAAAGTGTAGGCTGATGGCATTGAAAAATATTCTTTATTGCACTTATATTTACCAGATAAAATTTTGTAAAGTAATAGGATGATATAGTATTTTTCTCATACCAAATAACTTGATTATAATGATAAAAAACTGTTAACATAGATTTATTAAATGTAACATGAAATTGATTTGTTTTGCTTAGAATAAGAATCTAATTTATTGGTAGATTTGCGTGTCATTTATTTAATGGAGTCAAACTCGGAAATATTTTATTAATAAACAATAAGTAATTGTAGTTTCGATTAAAACTATAAATAAATCTTTACGAATAGGAACTATTTCTCCTACAGTCAAAAATAAACCTTGGTGAAAATTTAAAAGAAGTTCAATTTTTTGTATGGTTGAACTTTGGTCTACTGGCATCAAATAAATGATGCTACTTATACTTCAGCTACTAAACTTGGAATTTTAGAAGCAAAGGAAAGAATTTTAAAGAGAAAAAGTGCCATAAAAAAATCTGTTTACAGCAGAAATTGGCACTTGTGATGTTATGGGTAAGCCTACCAATAGAACGTCAAAAGTGTTAAAGTATAGGACAGAGGAAATATAAAGAATAGCTATGTACACAAGAGCTCTCAAAGACTTGTCGGTATAACTGACCAAAAAAAATACTATTGTATACTCGTGAACAGCTGGAAATATTCAGTGTGGAAGATTTTAGAAAATCTGTAAATTTTATCAATATTTCTTTTAAATTCCAAGTTATAGTTATATACAGAACTACAAACAAGCAGAAAGGAATCATATTGTGAACATACGTCAATATTATCGTTGTCCTCCACAAACAGGTAACAATATGAGGTGTGATATTTTTAAGAATACTTTTCTCAGTAGACAAAGACCCTTCGTAAGAGATAGGTTTTTCCAAAATAAGACTAATGAACAGAAAGTTCAGGAGAAACATCATTACCAGTATCTGTGATACTATATCAAATATAAGCATTGCGTAAACTTTTCCTTGCTGTCACTACGACTTTCTTTCGAACAATTTTCACCTCCTTAAATTCGCTGATGATCTGTTATAAATAAGCTATGGATTTGGCTTTCTTTTGCAGTGACCATCTGAATACAAATCCAGCATAAAAAATTATAAATGCTGATGAAGTATTTCGAGAAGGATATTGCAGTAACGAATCCAAATAAAGAATACATGCCATTGCAAAACCAGCATTTGAAATGTAAAATAAGTGTATACCCACATAAATGTAATGAGTTTCGTTCTTCTGCATTTTTCTTCAGGAGAAATGTTTAGTCAAACTAAAATTACCATATTTAGTGTTGGATGATATATTTTTGCGTACTGAGTCGACATTTTTATTGTATCTTTATCCTTTACTACGTATTATTTAATCTTTAGAATATTAACAATTTAATACATATAAGTTTTGTTGAGATTGAATTTGCTTATTCTTGAGAATGCTTCGAGTAAGTAACCTTCTCCTTATTTTTCAAAAGGGGCATACTGAGTTTATTACATATACTTTCAAATTCAAAGGCCATTTTATTTAATCAAAGGATTTATTATTGGATGCTTTGATGCTATTTTTACTTTTTATTATTCATGGTGATCACAATGATGCCTTATTAATAAACGTGATTAATTTTTCTTTAGAACGAGAATTATTTACAATAGAGTTTTCATTTTCAGATGATAGAAATACGATAAAAAGTATTTCTTAATTGAATAAAGTTGATATATCGATATAAGTTGCTGACAGACTCTTATTGATTGGAATTTATTTATAAAAAGGCTACACAAAGAAAATTTTAGCGATTATAAGAATATATTTAACCTCATTATAGTGATTAATAAGCAAAAAAGTTTAAAAATGGGAAAAAGGTTGAATTGATAATTTTTCTTTCATTAGGATTATAGGATAAAATGTATTTGCTATTTGTTAGTCTATTGCTGAAATGTAACTTTCATCATCATTTCTTATTCAGTGCTGAATTTTTCTCAATTTGGAAGATAGGAAACAAACCTCTCTTTTAAAACATATTAACTTAATATGTTTTCATCAAACTGAACAAGAATAGTATATTTTTATATGTAATTTGCCTCTAAGTCCATTAATTGATCCAAGTAATCCATTATGTTTTGCAGTACCAAAATATTAAGATAAAATCTAAAGTACTTATCTATATTTCCTTAAACGTATTGAGAGCATTTTCATATTGTATTAGATGAAATGAATGATAAAAAATAATTCTTCAAATTTACTTTCAATGAGAGTATTCAAACATAAACCTCCAGTTCGAATTCCGAATAAGGTTATTCGAAATTCGTTATAGGGCTTTTCCAATTTCGAGCCTTTACGCTTCTCACTGCAATGTTAATCTCTTGTGCAGTGTGGAAGTAAAAATTTAAATATCAGAATATTGTTTGCAATATTCACACTTCTTCAAGAAGTTTATTTTATAAATAGTATCTAGGAACGCGGCAGTCACAATCCACCTCCAAGTCTTAATGTCAAAGTGGCAGAACCTGCAGCTACAAATGCGTATGATGTTAAACAAGCTCAGGTTGTTTTTCGATACCTCATAATTCAACTTCTACTAAAGCTAGAACAACGAATTTCTTGTCATCATGTTTTCCAAGAGTGCAGAAAAGAAAAAACAATCCTGGGCGCCCCCAGAAATATTTGCAAGGGGGTGCAAGACTAGATTTTTATAAAAATCATTAATTTTTTTTAGAAATGTTAGTTAATAATTATGCATTATAAATTATACTCTTTGAGAATAGTTAAAATTCATGGTATATATGAAAGCGCAACACTGTTCAAGAGAAAAAAGTACAAAATAAGTAAAAATATTAAAATATATATTTTTAACGATTTTTTTTATCATCCAACTAGATCTTACGGCATTCAAGAGACAGTTTTTAGAATAGAGGACCTCGAAGATGCAAAAATACAGAAGAGTAGCACTTTTTTTTTTTTTATTTCTTCCAAGTTTAGAATACAATGAAGAAAAAAAAAAAAAAATTCAAAATGAAACACGAAGGCAGTGTTGGAATATGTTCAGTTGAATTCTAAAAATAGATTTCAAGATAGTATATCTGATGACTTAAAAAAACACACACATTTTCCTATAATTTTGGGAACTACTCAGGAAATGATTATACAATAAAAGGAATAAATTCTTCTACTCATCAGCCTCTAATAATCTTAGACAACAAGCGCCAGAAAATCGAGCAAGTAACTATAAAAACGACAAAGAAAAGAAACAAAAGACTAAATTAATTAAAAAAAAAAATTCATTGTAACGTAAAAGTATAAACGGCATATGCGCTTTTTTTATCTTGGAAATTACATCTTTTAGCTAATTTTTTTTTTTTTTAAATTTTTAACAGCCAGGAGGTGCAAGTGCACCACCTTGCACCGGGGCGCCCATGATAGCAACATAATTGTCAACATGTAGGTAGGTAACCGATAACGATAGCTTACCAACTCGATAATGGGTAATTAGTTTGATAATCTTATCTTTTCAAATGTAATATGTACGTGATTGGCATACAATACATTTGAAAACCATAATTGTGCAGTTGACCATCTTTAATATCTTTATTTGTAAAAACGCTTATCTATTGAACTTTAAAACTTTCTTCATAATCATCGGTAGCGCTTGAAACTCTTTCAAAAAGCTCACTCTTTTATAACTTAATAAAATGATAATTTTGTTGATTTATTACCGTTAGTAGATTATTTCAAGTATCACGGGGCAAAAGAGAAATCATTTCAAGGGTCAAAATCTTCTTTAAACCTCCAGAAAAAATCGTTAATTTTTATAGGATTCCAAACTAGCGGAAGAATAATGGGTAGGAAATAGTCTTCCTAGTTTCTTGTTGCCAGACGCTTAGTTACCTAAGAAGAAACACGCCCAAGTTCCATCTAATCTTTACATCAGATAACACGGAGGCTCGATTTTATCAAGAGTCGACTGCAAAGTTCATTTTTATAAGGCAAAAATTACTCATAATTTTGACACTTCTTCCATCACAGTTTTCAAAACTAGACGCCATGTCTGTTCGCTGTGTTGTGAAACTTTTGCATGTACAACAACGTTCTATAGTAGGATTCCCGATAAGTTTGAGCAGAAACTGCTCCGTATATCCAGGGTATGTCTTCAAACAGAAACCAGTCACTTTGAACGACCAATCTGTTTTATTGCCGGTAAGTGAGGCAAATCTTTCTACGAAACTTATAAGTTGAATTGATATTATCTATTCAAATGTGATATCATAAAAGCTACTTTTTGGAATAAATACTATAAATATAGAATGCGACTATCATCAATTTCCTAGATTTGGCAAGTAATCAGGTTTAATATTGGTGCATTTTATTCACAAGATAAGAATATTGCTGATGTGTGTTTGCATTTAGTATTACTCAACAAAATGTAAAAAGTTTAAAATGGCATTTGCTTAGTCCGGGTAGACGTGATTAATGATTTTTTTGTTGTTAAAAATGGCTTCAATAGATTATGAAACTTTTACAGTTAGTCATGTTCAGTAAAAATATTCTCAGAAATATAATTTTCGAATAAATTATGGTAGTTGTAGAATTTAACATTTCAACATATATGCGTTTATCAGTAGCGTAACTATGTTGGTTTAATTAACCTACCGCAAAACAATTTTGCTCTTTCCCAACTACCATTTTTTTTATTATCGAAATTGAGTATTGTTAGTTAAAAGAAGCGTAACATTTTTTTTTCTTTTTTTTCTCTTCTCTTTTTTCTTCTTCTTTTTTCTTTTCTTTTCTTTCTTTCTTCCGTAATGTAGTTGAGAGCAAAATCAATAATACTGTAGAAATATGTTAAAATATGGCTGTCTCTGGGAATTAGAAAAATTATTTTTTCAGTTTACAAGGACCATTATGAGTATACAAAAAAAACAACCTCAAAAAACCTTTCATAAAGTTAAATTATTAGAAACTGTTATTTTATGAAAAATGTTCCCGATTCTTCCAAAAATTGCTTTAATCCTGAGTCGTCTCAAAATATTTTTCTGTTCAATCAGTATCATTTTCAATCATTTTCTGTTAAATTCCAGAAGAAGCTAAACACATCGTTCCTATTACATATTTGTATAAACAGTTTCTTACCGTTTTTGTTTTTGAAGTGATGTTTGGTTAATTATAAGGCTCTACTTAACTCTGCACGAGCAATATTAAATTATATTAGAAAAAATGGAATAATCCATAAAAACGAAATGAATCCTAGACAGAGAAGTGCTGATGAAAAATGTAACACTCAAAGAAGACCCAATAAATCCACCAAAAAATTTTGCAAGGCCAGCACCCTTTCCTTTCTACCATTAGGATAATAATAACAATATAAATATATAGTTCACATCATACACTATATACTACTATTTTTAAGGTTTAAGAAATCACTTGCTCTTCATTGCGAAATAAACTACTTGTTTTTTCATACTATAAAACATCAGGTCGAAAAATAACTTTATTTGTAATTAGCTATCAGCAAAGAGTTTAAGAATTGCAATTTATGAATTGTTTCACCGACGCAAACTATTTTGAAAGGAATGGCTGGGGGTGTCAACATTTTTAAAATCAGATTTAAATATATTTTAATGATTTTTATTGAAATAATAATTTGTGAAGTATAATTTAACTATTATAATTTGGTTATCGTAATTTTTTTTATAGTAATTTAAGAATATTCCTTGCATCCTCGCCCCCTCCCCCTGCATGATTTTTAGTCCCTGCGGGTCAGGCAGTTATGCTACCGAGGTTTGTAAATGAACTAAAAAAAAATTATGCTCTGGTATATTTTAGATATGACTTAATTCAAAAGAATAGTGCCGTTCCATGTGTACATTGAATATTATGGAACAAAATATGAAAATATTAAAATTGAGCTTACGGAGTGCTGATATAGACTTGAATTAAGAATTTATGTTAGACATTGTTTCTATTGGAATTTCCAACGTGACAACGTATCGAAATATACAATCGACTTTGAAAGTATTTACAACCCATATCTTTATTTTCTCATTTTCTAGGGCAACGAAAGAATCAGATCTTCGAAATTGTTGGACAATCCTCACGAACTCATTCGACAGATTCCCTGTTCACCAAATATCAAAACAGTTTTTGATGTTCTTCATCACGGATTCGAAATTTCAGGTAACTTAAAGATTTTCTAAATATTGATATAATTAAAATCAATAACTGCTTACTTTCTTTTCTTTTGTGGATTTTTAAGGGGAAGTTATTGTTTTTAACGATATGAGTTTCACATTCATGTATTGCTCTTTAATTGAACTATTCTGTTTATAAAATATGCTGCCAGTTTTACAAATTTAGTTACCATCAGCGGTTTCTTCTTTTGAACTTTCCAAAAAGTGGAGACATTTATATTAAAATTTTGTTGATTGATGTATCATTCAAACTGACAGAATGATATACCACGCTCATGGAGTATTTAAAAATTTCATATTTTATGTGATTTGTTCTGTTGTGTAGAATATGAAAATTGTTATAAAGAAAAGGATTTCAGAAATGATATTATAAAAGTATGGTATTATAAAATTGCTTGAAAAACACAATGAAATAAAAATTCGCGATGCAAAAAAAAAAAAAAAAAAAAAAAAAGTTTGCGAAGACACAAGAATGTAGACAGCCGTAACTACTATGGAAAACTATTTTAGTGGATGAAATTGTTTTAAGATGTTAAAAGAGACTCAATTTAAGATTGCGTAAATAGATAGGAGGTAATGTCTGATTATAAATGAAAACGTATTATATTCAAAGTTGAGATAGTATCGTTTTTATTTCAATACTAGAAGTGTCCCAATCAATCCATCATCTAATTTTTCTAAGTACTTTTCAGGAGATGGCCAATGCTGTGGAACGAAAACTGATAGTGGAGAATATAAATGGCTGAGATTTTCAGAAGTAAGGAGGATATTGTAAACTTACGTCTTTTCTCGAAAATAATTAACAAAGTTGTATTTTTCTGAACTTAAATTTAGATATGACTTATAATTGAATTGGTATCTTCTGCAAATTAAAAAAAATATATATATTGAGCATTATAGTTATTTTTGTAATTGATTAATCATTTCTTTGAAGACATTCTCTTACACGTTTCACAAATGTTTTCCTGCAGGTAATTTCCAAATCTCAACACATTGGTTCAGGATTTATTCATTTGGGCATAAAACCTCGCTGTGAATCCTGTGTTGGAATATTTGGCGTGAACCGTGAAGAGGTGAGTAATGTATTGAAATCTAACAGTAGAATGGTGTGTGAAACAATGAATTATCTTTTAGGATTTTGTAGACCACTTCGGAAAGCCACTGATCACAATAAGAAAGTGTGGAACCGCAGTGAAAATGTATACTGAGACATCATAATATTAAACTTCCCTATAGAGTAGGATAAGGCTCTAAATTTCGAAAAAAAAATATTGTATGCATGCTATTGTCGATCAGCTTGCTTTTCAGCGACTCTTTTAAGGCCGCAAATAAGTGGAAAACCGAAATCATGACGTGGTAGCAGTGACTACCATTGGGTGCCATAAGTGTGGAGTAAAATACTTTGTGATATCTGACTTGAAGGGAAAAAAAAGTGATTTAAAAAAGAACTGTGATACATTCTTGTTTGAATGTCGCTTTGCCTAGTGATTTTCCAGGTTTTTTAATACTCAGGATGAAAACGAAACACAGTTTTATCTGAAAGAACCCCAAGAACTTGTTTCCAACCTTTACGTTAGGGCAACTCTCAATAATCCTGATCTTTCGTAAGGATCCTCTGATGTTTCGGCAGGATTTGGTCCTCGCGTAGGCCCTGCGTTATGAAACTTTGCAACCAACATTAAATCTTTGAAGTATTTTTTTAGTGGAGTAGAACATATATAAGGGAAAAAAATGGAGATCAAAAGTATAAGTTTTGTATAATATACTAATGAGATACTAACTTAAAAAAAAATGGCCAGCACTCAATTATATATATATATATATATATATATATATATATATATATATATATATATATATATATATATATATATATATATATATATATATATATATATATATATATATATATATATATATATATATATATATATATATATATATATATATATATATATATATATATATAAGTTTATAAATGTTTTTTTCTTTTAGTTTCTGCTAACTCTGTATGGTTGCTCTGCATACTCTATGGTGCTTGTACCAGTTTACAAATCACTTGGGATGGAATCAATATATTTCATAGTTAATCAAGGTAAGAAAAAAATTAAAAATCTTTTCAATAGGCCTTGAATCATTTGGTTATGAAAAAAAACCTGCCTAATAATATATACTTTCATGTCAAGCTGTTCTCAAAAAATGGAATTAGTTTAAATGAAACTAGATGTTTACGGTTATGAAACAATTTTAAATGTGATCATAACATATTTTTTTACCCCATTATTAAATATATATCAACCATTGTGTAGGGCAGAGGCTGGCAAACCCTGGCTCTTGAGCTGCATGGGGCTCTTCTCATGGATATTCATGGCTCTACAAATTCTAACTCATCCTAAAAATAAACTTATAAAACAATAAAACGTAAAAAAAATGTTCGACAAATGCCTTATAAACTTACTGCGTAAACTAAAACAGAAGAATTAAGGGAAATTCAACAAAACGCAGAGAAATGAGTAGGGTGGACTGGTAACACTCTTCTTAATTTATCAACTTAAAATCACCATCCACAGCACCTTCTGGCATCTTCGCAGTCGAAACACGAGACAATCGGAATACACAATAGGAAAGCGCCCAGCATGTGCCACAGCTTAGATGCATCGAGATTTTGTTGATTTGGTTGTTCTCTCATTTCCGACTGAGGTACCTTTCAGTGAGGTACTTTTCCAAGAAGATTGCATGCATTTTGAAACTGTATCAGTTTACGTGTGAACTACTCAAACTAAGTGTATACAATGGATATATATGTAACAAAATTGAGAATTATTAGATTGTAACTATACAAAAGCATCCTCCATTGGAACTATTTTCAAGTGATGGATAGTTCTGAACTCATAGATTTGTGCCACAAGACACCCGCCTTTAAAGCATACCTCACAAGTAGGAATTATGTCCCCATATTTAATTGTCCATAGCATTAGTAAGAAAAACTGTCCTAAATGTCCACGAATAAAAATTCGAAATTAATGTGTTATCTAAATATACTTATATGGAGCTTGGTACTCGTAATCGGATTAAAATTTCTAGTGTAAGTACCTCAAGCGCTCGCGGAGAGTTCAGTATGGCATTTCAACATTTTTGCATTCCAAGACAAAAACCCTTTCAACCCAAATATTTGGATTTCATTGATATTTACCAGATAATATTTGGTTTCCCTCTTTCCACAGACCATCTGACGTCCAAAATCACTCATGAGAATACATACATTCTAATCAATAGACATTATCTAGTGGTAAAAGAATTTTGTGTGGTATTGGAATCGAATATGTAGCATCCAATAACTGGGATCCTATATGATTTTAAAATTAAGTACATAATATTAAGTATTTAAATGAGATAATTTTCTTCTTCATGTAAGCCTGTTCTATTCATTCTAGCTTCATGTAAGACTGTATCTCACATTTTATCTCACTATTGCTATGAATAAGCTAGTAAAAAGTGAGGACATCTCTCCTAAATATATGTACAGCAAAACGCTCCTTTGATCTGAATTCGATATTCCAACTGAACCATTCATGGATATGATTTATGGTAACATTTTGTTAGGAAATATTCTTTTCTTGAAAACCGTTATAAAGGTAAACTCACTAAGTTACCATCACATCACATAAATAACTTAAAATTAAGTAATAATTTTGCCAAATTGATACGAGTTTCATGAATTTAAGCCTCTCCATACAAAGTTATTTGATAAAAACAAAAAGTAATACATCTAATTTTGAAAACTATTATTTAGTTGTAAAATTTCTCTTAAAAATTTCTTGTTTCAGTAAAAAAAAATTATTTACCTTATTTCTGGATACAGGTAATTTGCCGCTACTAGTTGTGGATAAAGTTGAAAATGCACTGAATATTGTCTGGAATATTAAGAAACTACCTTCTCTTCATACTTTGGTTATGATGGATCCAATCACACCAGAACTGTCGCAAGCAGCCAAAGAAGAAAATATCAAACTTCTAACATTTCAAGAACTAGAAGTAAGCTTTTATTATGGTTGCATAAATTTTCAATAAACTTTAATAAAAAGTAAATTATACATAGAATAATATTTTTTTTTACATGTGTCTTGTTTTCTTCTTTTTTATCTTCCAGGCTCTAGGTAAAGCTCACAAACAGGATTTAATGGTAAGACATGTTTTCTAGCTTATTTAATACAAAATAAACTGTAGTTTGTAGATAAAAATATGTTATATATTCCACTTTTAACTTCAGCTTCCAGATCCTGAAGATATCTTTTGTATTCCGTACACAAGCGGGACTACCGGTAAAGTAGTTTTTTTCTTCTGAAATTGAAAACAATATTGAAAAACAAAATTCTTAGAGATAGAATAATCAGTTATAAAAATTAGCATGAATAATAGCAAGTTTAATACACTTAGAGAGAGATACTATAATATAGTATTGCATATGTGCAAAAATGTCAAAAATTTTAACAAGTAAGTTTACGTCAGTGTAGATTTGAAGAATTTTTGCGAATCTGTAAAATAAAATTTCTTCTAGTATTTTGGTAAAGAAACAATAGTATCCTTGATGAAAGTTTTAAAATTTGTTACCAACTGTGATAAAAGAATTTTAATAATACTGAAAGTTCCAATGAGTGAGTTTACGTTACGGTGAATTTTCTGCATTATACTCAATTTATAGAATATGATTTCTTAATATTTATTGTTATAGGAACACCAAAAGGTGTGATGTTAACGCATAGCTCTTTGATATCTTATGTGGCAGCAGCACTTGTATCATACGGTGTAAGTAAAATAATTATCTTTATTTAAAGACAGGCTATCTATTATTGTTATGATGCCACATTTTGCCTTAAAAACTCATTTTGTAAATTCTTATAAAAAGTATAATAAGTTTGAATGAAGGATAAGATAAATGAAGCAATAGAGATTAAACTAAGTGATAAATATATTTAATAATCTCTTCTTTGAAATTTGATTTTGAAATTCTTAAGGAAGATGTATACTTAGAGAAAAGAAAAACACTTGCAGTTAAAAAAATTTCTTAAATACAATAAATTCGTTATAAGCATAGAAACAAATTATTTTTCATTCTAATAAAAGATAAATTTTCAGTTCGAAAATTTTCCAGTCACTTCGCAGGACATTACAAAGTGCACTTTAATACTGAATTCATATTCTTATTTATGAAATTCTTCCAATATAAAAGCTAGTTCATAGAATTTTGTAGAATTTTTAATGTGGATTACAAGCTTATGTTGTTTATAAAGAGAGTTAAAAATAATTCCCCCCTATTTTCATATCAAAGCATTATTTTTAATCAGTAATGTCTTTATTTATTGTAGGAGGCTGTGCATTATGGAGGTACTATCATTTCTTACCTACCCCCAGGTCATATTTACGAAATAGTAAATAATGTAAGTTCTTAGTCACTGTGTGTGGTTGAACTATTGTTTTAATACTCAATTATTGGCGTAGTGTATATATACATTCATGTAGTTAGTGAATGTAAAAAAATATATATTAGAATTTTAATCCATTAGGAGTGTTTAAAAATTAAAATTCTTCAAGGATCATATTTATTAGTATTTTAACTGTGGCCTGATTCATTTTAACTTTGTACTCTAAAAAATCCGAAAAATATTGTAAACCAATCCACTAAATTTAGTGGAGTGGTATTACCAAGCACTGTGAACATTTGTTCTGCCATAATACGATTACAGGAAGTCGACTCAGGACTCCTACATATACGTATTGTTGCACAAATTGTCTGTATATATTGTAAATAGTGACGTATTATTTCAAAATTCTATTGTAATTTATTTTTATCCAATTTTATTTAGTAATTAATAGCGATTATACAAGTTAGAAAAAGGTGGCAACACCTAAAGTAATCGAGAAGTTTCGAGATATTTCTTTTCCGATCAATTGGCTGGAAATTTCGAGAATGTCTCACGCGCTTGTATATAAAAGACTGGAGAACGGGAAAGTTTTCAGATGGACTTCGGACTTCATTGAAAGCTGATCGCTTTGTTTACCTATTGGAGTGAGCTTGTATAATCTCTGAATTCGAAGTTATTTTTGTTGAACCTTGTATTGAAGCTTGAGAGTAATTAAACTGTTGCCTGTGAATAAATTTTGTGAGTTTCCCGAAGAGAGAATAAATATTTGTATTCCGTGAAAACTGTGCCATCATTGCCTCAGTGGAAAAATTCGTAACAGTGGTGTCAGAAGTGGGGTTTCGTAATTTTGAATGCCGACAACTAGAGGAATGATGGAAGATCAAATGAAACAATTAATGGAAATTATTGCTGGAATAAAAGCCGGACAAGAATTAACCGCCGCTGGTCAAGCCCGTCAAGAAACGACAAATGCCGAACTCGCCGCTGGTCAAGCCCGTCAAGAAGCGACAAATGCCGAACTCGCCGCCGCAATTGCCGCCAGTCAAGAAGCGACATCATCAGACATTAAAGCTTTACAAGAAGCGACATCATCAGATTTTAAAGCTTTGCAAAATGCAACGTCATCTGACATGAAAGCTTTGGCCGATAAGTGCGAGTCCACATCCGCAGCCGTAATCAAAATCAGGGAAGAACCGAGATAGCGTCAATGGTAGAATCTACTATTATGGAGACAACATCATCGGTCCTGCAATCCGTGAAGAAAAATGGAATTACGCTGAATTTTGAGAAAAGCAAGCTGCAAACATGGAGAGGCGAAGTTCCTTTGCACGATCTAGACATGAAAGAGCGGTGCCTATATCGGATTATGGCTCATGAAGACAATGTCATAGAGAATGCTGAAGAGTCCACATCTATGAAAAGTACCTCTCCAGCCTCGGAAAGAGAACCGAAGAAAGCGACGTTGATGAAACCCTCCCAGGAAGTGGCTCATGTGGAAATGGACAAAGTTAGTAAAGAGGGAATCGACATCCGTGCTCCTGTTACAAGCATCGAACGGAGGTCCCGGGATCTATCAGCTGCACCCTCGGATGATTCGGACGCAATCACAGAAAATCTTACTGAAGATGATGTTTGGTTTAATAGGAGAGGGAACGGGAACGCTCTTTCCGGAAATTCATGTCCGGAGAGCAGACGACATTCATCTAAAACGGAGTTCAAATCTTATCAACAACCAATCTCAAAATCATGTAACCAGCAAGATGGGGATCAGAAACTTTCACCGCTTCTGTTGGCATTCGGGTGTGCAACTCACGAGACCACCGGATTTTCTCCATCTCTAAAGATGTTTGGAAGAGACCTTAGGCTCCCCTGCAACCTCCTCTTTGGACAACCACCGGACACTCCTTCCTCGCCTGTCCAGTATCTAGATGATCTACAGGCACGTTTGGAAGCCGTATATCGGTTCGCCAGAGAGAGAAACAACATCATGACGGAGCGCATGAAGATCCGGTACGATGCCAAGGCCATGGACCGTTCATTCCAGGAAGGTGACAAGGTGTGGTTATGGAACCCTAAACGTCGGAAAGGACTCTCCCCTAAGCTTCAGACGAACTGGGCAGGGCCGTTTGTGGTCCTTAAGAAGATCAACGACGTCGTGGTGAGGCTTCAAAGGACACCTTCCTGTAAACCTAGGGTTGTACACTACAATAGGCTAGCCCCATATTATGTAAAAGTCATTGAATGGCTTAAGGACTTCACTGCCCGGGACGTGCAGTCTTTAAGAAGGGGGAAATGTTGCACAAATTGTCTGTATATATTGTAAATAGTGACGTATTATTTCAAAATTCTATTGTAATTTATTTTTATCCAATTTTATTTAGTAATTAATAGCGATTATACAAGTTAGAAAAAGGTGGCAACACCTAAAGTAATCGAGAAGTTTCGAGATATTTCTTTTCCGATGAATTGGCTGGAAATTTCGAGAATGTCTCACGCGCTTGTATATAAAAGACTGGAGAACGGGAAAGTTTTCAGATGGACTTCGGACTTCGTTGAAAGCTGATCGCTTTGTTTACCTATTGGAGTGAGCTTGTATAATCTCTGAATTCGAAGTTATTTTTGTTGAAGCTTGTGTTGAAGCTTGAGAGTAATTAAACTGTTGCCTGTGAATAAATTTTGTGAGTTTCCTGAAGAGAGAATAAATATTTGTATACCGTGAAAACTGTGCCATCATTGCCTCAGTGGAAAAATTCGTAACAGTATCAAGTAGAAAGGGTTTTATAAACTCGTGGCAAAAGATCAGTCTCAATCGTCATCGGGATGTCCCGGTTTTTAAAAAGTTTTTAATCATACCTGCCGGTTCCGGAGGGCAATGTTATGTTATAATATATTGAGTGATTAATTATACTTGTCAGTATATGCTTATTCCGCTATGTTATCGCGATATATGCATATGCCGTGAGTTTCCATTGATAAACTTCCCTGAACTTGAATCCCCCTCCCCCCATTGAAATCTGACATAATCCATATAATTTTTAAATCCGTTCAA
Organism: Linyphia triangularis; assembly: GCA_963978545.1. Taxonomy (NCBI): domain Eukaryota; kingdom Metazoa; phylum Arthropoda; class Arachnida; order Araneae; family Linyphiidae; genus Linyphia; species Linyphia triangularis. The sequence goes on along the minus strand of OZ021725.1, from coordinate 74,424,095 downwards.
ATAAATTTTGAAAAATAGAAAGCAGTGTAGTAAAACATTAAAAATTTAGTGCACTTCTGAAGTAATTTCCATTTTTGTTCTTGTTGAGATATGTTGTAAATTTCAGAATTGTGACTATATGGGAAGTGGGACAATTAGTGATAAGTGAGTTAGTCAGTGAGTGAGGGCTTTGCCTTTTAGAAGTGACTTGATGACTGGTTAGCTCTAATTGAATCGATAAAGTCGCTGTTTTTGCACTACTGTGTTCCACTCTGTACATCAATTATAAACAATATTCTGTTCTAATAGGCTGTTGGATACTTTCTTTATACATATACTCACATAAATTACATATTACATGATTTTGTGCCCGAGTAGGTGATAATTTATTCCTCGAAACATATTTGATTTTAATATTTCCTTGTTTCGTGATTTTTATACTAGTAAAAGAAATTCTTTCTTTGGGTTGTGCAGGTTGCGAGTATATATTTTGGACGCCGCATCGCTTTTTATACAGGGGATGTAAAGAAGCTGATTGAAGAGGTGAAGCGCCTGCAACCCACCGTATTACCACTGGTACCGAGAATCATGAATGTCATCTACGGGAAGGTAATTATACATTAATTTAAATCATCCTTTTCATGCTATACAGAAATAATATTTTTCTAAGGTACATTACATGATTTTATGTGGAATTATATTTTTCACAGAAAAAAATCTTTTTTAGGTGATGCAAAATATTCAAAGAAGCATATTGAAAACCCTTTTGTTAAAAATAGCTCTATGGAGAAAGGAAAAATTAATATCAAAGTGAGTATTGGTAATTTTATTTTTAAAATAGTGTAAAATACTTAACAATTAATTGAAACAATTATGTTAATAAATATTTGAGTATCCAAATTACAAATATATCTGTGCCTCTAGCTTTTATGTTGTCTCGATATTTCTTTTCCCGTTAGTCTATTGTATTTTTTTTTTTTAATTTTCATCCTTTCACATCATCTAAGATTGTTGGGAGAAGGTTGATTATACCCTCGCCTCTTTCTAGATTCATGCTTGTATTCTGAATTCATAAGAGTAGACCAATGTGATTGTACAAAGAACGAAGACACTTCCAAAAGTGTAGCACAGTTATGCTCTTGAGAAGATCCTCTTTCTCATGGTTGTTAATTTAATGTAGTGTTTATCAATCAAACAAAATGCGGAATAAAAGATAGAGATATTTTAGCCTAGTATAAAAGTCTTAAAACTGTATTCTGTTTTTAAATAATAGATTTAAAGTTCCCAGCTCCAATGGAACGATGTTACAATAACCTTTTGTTGAGATTGCTGGTGAATCATTTAGACTTTACTGTAAATACGTGTTTTATTTTATAAATAATTTTCTATTTCTTAATTTAGGGGTAAGGTATTGCAGAGATCGATATGGGATAAACTGGTTTTCAGGGAGTTTCAAAAAGCCCTTGGGGACAACGTTCGAGTTATTACCGTCTCATCTGCACCTGTTCCACCTGATGTGATGGTTTTCTTTAGGCGTGCTTCTGGTGCTTATGTAAGATCTTCTCCCATCCTTTTCATATTGACTGAGGTTAAATATATGTAATGTATTCCTATTGGAACCTTCGATTTCTGATGTAGAATTCTCTAGTATTTTCTGGTGTTTGCGGGAGGCGCCTTGAATCGCCGAACGTCACTAGGAAACCTATAAAAGCTCCATACTTCGGTCTGCCATGCCTTTTGGAATAATTAACTCTTGGCGCTAGCCAAACGTCACCCTTGCCTCACATCTCTCTGGCAATAAATTTTGTTTTTACTTGTCCACGATTTGCTTACTTATAACGGTCAACATCCAATGTACCGTTATATGTAGCCTACTAATTTTACTACAGATACTGAAATGGTTTAATGTCAGCGCCTTAAGTCAAATTTTGCAAACTGCCACTTTGTTCCTTCTACAAGAAACCATTTTTGTGGGAAAGAAAACACAAGTGCATCATAAGTTTAAGTAATTTGTGTATTAATCCCAATTCAGAAAGTATCTTGAGGAATCGATCATAATTTTTTTAGAATGTATTATTGCATATTGTTGAGAAGTAGTTAAATTTGCTGCTATTAAATTCATCAATTTCATCAGGTGTTTGAAGCTTATGGTCAAACAGAGGTGCTTGCTGCGACCAAGACTTTTCCCAGAGAAGTAAACGGAGGTTAGTACTGACTGGCTGTGCAACCTTTAAATAGAGATAATTGAAGAAACGGCCGTGTTTTCAGTATATTGCTAAAAGTAAATATGTTAGGTCTTTTATCTGAGCACATTGGTGCTACTGTCTTCAAACTTTCTATATCTTGTAAAATATATACCTTTCTATATTACATAAAGATCCAGTAAACGTTTTTCAAAGATAATTTTATGATTGTTATTATTTGGGACCGAATAGAGGAATTCTTAAACGATTAATATGGAAAGAATGTCAAGAGCACAGGACTAGAAACTTCATAGAAAAATAATTTTTTTTATGCTTTTTCATTTCCTTTAATCAAAATAATGTTTTATGTAAGTAACTATAAGATGTCTAGTAAATTAAAAGACAAAAAAAAAAAAAAAAATCTGAACTCTGCGTTGACTGTATTGCGTGTTCGATTTAACAATAAATAAATAAATAAATAAATAAATAATAAAAATTAACTCATTGTTTTTATGGGAAAGTGTTTAGAATAAATACTTTACATGCATTGCAAATTTTTATGAGCAATTGCAACTTATTTAAGCAAGTTTGAGCTTAGATAAATTTTTCGTGATGTTTGGCCATGCAATTCGTGCCCTAATTTTTTGGCCCTAAAACTTTATATGACTATATTGAAAGAGGGATATTGAATATCCCTGGTTTGTTACTTTTGACCCCTTAAAGTTGGTTAATCGAGATAAAAATGCATTGCCAAAGAGTTTATCTGCCAAGTTTTAGCTCAATTGAATGACAGAAAGTGCGTTAATTATACCTCGAAGATTTCGCCTTGTTAACTCTAACAGGGGGAGATTTAAGTCATTAAATATGCAAAGATTGTGTAAGCTTGAATATGGTTTGTTATCTAGATTTGTAGCTGAATAATACTGCCTCTGTTAGTTAAAAGGCCCCAAATCCAAACAAATTTAAAGGCATGTTTTGACACTTTCTGATTAGTCCTTAGAAAATAATAATTTTATTTTATTGAATGTCTCAAGTTCATATTTCATACAAACCTATACAATAATAAAAAAATTATGTACTTTCAAAGGATGAATGCAAAAGGGCAATATGCATTTGGAATTTTTTGGATTTAGGGCTTTTCAACTTATGACAGTAGAATAGAATAAAAACATGTGTAAACGCGGAATTTTAGTGACAGTCCCCAAACTTTATCGAATGCATTGTATTCATTGTTATTGGCAAAGAGTCAATCTGCCAAGTTTCAGCTCAATTGAGTAATAGCAAGTGGGGTAGCATTCCACAGATTTACCCTCTCCATTCAAACACAAAAACACGCAAAATTGAAGTTGATATAAGAAGTCAACATAAAAAATTTAAAAGGCTATTTTTAATTTGTTGAAGGGTTTTATAAAAGTGTTTTTTAGTTATAAATGGTCATATAATTTATTAAAACAATTAAACATTAAACGTAATGTTTCCATGTTTGAATTCAGAACTTAAACAATTACTGAATTACCAAGTTTCATAAACTTTCAGTGAGTGTTTTTAGGGATTTATTAGGAAGCCATCAAAATAACTGATTTAATGTTACACGAAACATCATTTTCAAGGCATGAATAGTTAATTATTATATTTTAGCTATTTTTATTTCAAATTGTAGCTTGTTAATAACCAAACAAAAATATCATATATATTTTGAATTAAACGATATCTGAAATTTTTTAAGCAGAAATATGTAACTCTTTTGTTTTGTTTGCATGTATAGTTTATGAAATTCTAAAAATTTGATCGTATTTGTTTGTTAAACTCCTAGGGAAAATGCTGTTTCCAATTTGAAAATCGGCTGTAAGTCAACTCGAGTTATAAAAATAGCAATTTACAATTTTTTTTATTTAATCACTGGTTAAATAATTTTTTTTAGCACAGTAGCCGGTTTGTACATAATAAGAGGTTTAAAGTTACGTATAATTTATTAACACGGCTAGTGTTTTTTTTCTACCTTCTGAAATTTTTTTTGTATATTTTTTTGGTATAAATAATTTGTATATGATGTTTTATCATTTTAATAATTTTAAAAATTTTAGAGTTTATATTACATACACCTCCATACTGAAAAAGCATTTGCAAATAAATGCAAATGGCTAGAGCATAATTGTATTTACGATTATGTAGCTGCCTTCGTATCACCGTTCCAACTTCTGAAACAGTTATTGACTGAATTGTAGAGTTTTTTATATTTTTTTTTTGTCAACTTTTATCTTTTGTAAGATTTTCTTTTTCGCTTGCAGGTCACGTTGGTCCTCCGATACCTAATAACCAAGTAAAGCTTGTAGATGTTCCAGAGATGGACTATTTTGCTAAAGACGATATCGGTGAAGTAATTATGGATTTAATTATATTTGCCGTACAACATGATTTAGGTTATCTATTATCTTTTACACAACACATACATTAAGTTTTTTAAATGATAAAATTAGAGACCAATCATGGTTTTTACATAGCTTATAGTTGTACGTAACATAGGTGGAAAAAAAAACCCCAAAACAGTTAAAGTTCAACAAATTTGCAAAAATTTGAAAATGTAATTTGTACAAAATCGGATAGTAGAATATCGCAAAAATGCACTTAAATTATCGGTATTTTACAAGATAACATCATAGACAAATATTTTTTTTTTTTTTTTTTTTATATATATATATATATTATTGGTTATTTCAAAGAAACTGCTTACGAAAAAATTAAAAAGATAATTTTTACCTCGTTCCGACTTACCTTTCAGTTTCATCAGAGATTTAATACACAATAAATAAATTACGTGTCTAGAATATGAAAATTAGAGTTAGGGTCACTTGATATACATGCCCTTGATTTTTCAGATATGCGTAAAAGGTCCTGCTGTATTTAAGGGATATTTCAAGAATGAAGAAGCCACCAATGAATCCTTAAAAGATGGATGGCAACATACAGGGGACATAGGTAAATGGCTTCCAGTAAGTTTCCTTCCAGTAAATTGCAACATTTTCAAACTGCAACGTTAATAAAATTAAAATTAAATATAAGTTTAATAAAAGTGAAATATTATTATACTATATCCTTAGCATTGTTTAAATATAGAAAGTTTAACTATATGAATTTTTTTTCTCTAATAATGGACCCAAGTACTTACTGTCACTTGCAAGTGCTCGCAGTCACTTGCCCGGTAGTCACAAGGCCGGTAGCGATGGCCACTTGAAATAGAGGCACCCAGTGGGAGGGCCATCGTTGCCTCTAAATTAGAACATCCACGTCTTACATCCATGTCTTACCCCGGATTCGAACTGAAACCCACCAGCGTGGTAGTCTGATGCGCTAACCACTATACTAAATAGGCGACACTATTTGGAAAATTGAAAATGTTTCTTTATTTTTTATAATTTATATATTATCTATGTTAATTTTGCATATTAGCATTTTATTAATTATATTAGCGTTTTTCAAAGCGTTTAAATGATTAATTATTGTGGGGTTTATTCAAAGGTTTAGCGAATTACACTAGTATAGCTAAAGCTTCAATAGGACTTCGTCCTCAATAAGGTTACATAACCACTCGACAACAGGAAGATACCCTCTTAAAACAAAATACATTATTACTCTCCCCCCTCGACATAATGACTACCTCCGTCATGTACTCCACAACTAATTCTTTTATGCAGATGGTAAATATATTTTCTGTGGACATTATTCTAAATATGTATATTTTATAAGTTAGATGTCCCAAAAGAAATTTTCGGCCTATACAGAAATGCTATAATTCCTTTCAGAATGGAACTTTGAAAATCGTCGACAGAAAGAAACATCTTTTTAAGCTATCTCAGGTAAGAATTTTTCATTTAAAGTTTAATTGGAAACATATTTAGAATTATTTAATTGCAGCATATTTAGAATTACGTACCATATATTTGCAGAAAGTTCAAAATTAATCAGCACAATAAAGAGGTCAAATAAAATAAAACCATGAGCTTTTCTCTGGAAAACACCTATGTCAGTTAACAAACGCAGTAATGATACTGTATGCATCTTTCTTGACCTAATTAGCTGTATTTTAAGTCAAGCTGCTTTATATGTAGGATTACAAAGATTGCTGTTTGAAATTTTTAGATCAATTTTATTTATTTAAGATATAATGATGCAAATAGATCGGTATGAATCTTTTCTCGTTTTTTTCCCCTTGATATTTGTTTACATAAAGACCATATTCGCAGTTGTTTGCACCCAACAATTTTGTTCCATGTTTCTGTAATAAGCGCCTGTATTTAAATTGCAAGGATGTGCCGGATTTTTTTCCCCTATATAAGGGGTATCGCGATCGAGCCTCGCCTGTTTTCTGTCGTCTCTCCCTTGAAAGTGAGTAGACGAAGTAATTACCAAGACAAACATTCGAGTATCGATTTTCAGGTTGGTCAGTGTAAGTGTACTCCCATTCGACATTCGAGATGCATGTACAGTGCAGTTTACCTTTAAACGATCACCCGGAAGGCATTCCTTCTCAGATCATGAACAGTTTTCCGGCCTTGTATAGCGCTCGTGTAGCTCTAGTGTGAGAAAATCAATATAATAACCAATTTAAGGAGTTCATGTGGTGACATCAAATAACAGATAAAACTTCTGTGCACTGGAGTACTCTTTAGCACAGCGGTAAAGTATCTGTCTCGGGATCCAATGGTCTCGCGATCGAGGCCCGTCGCCTGCAACGAAAGCTGCATACGTTTTAATGGTGACCCGGACTAAAACGAATCATGCTGCCATCTATCGGCGCTTCTGAAAGGAGAAACTTCATCGCAACAAGCGATCAGACGCAACTCGCGTGCAACACCGCAACAAGCGGGCACAACGATGCGACAAGCATCCCAAACCTCCAACTCCGATCAGACGTTAATCTGAACTACAGTATCGCTCCTTCGTCGCTGGGAGGAGGCTATGTGGCGACATCAAATAACAGATAAAACTTCTGTGCACTGGAGTACTCTTTTGCACAGCGGTAAAGTATCTGTCTCGAGATCCAGTGGTCTCGCAATCGAAACCCGTCTCCCGCAACGAAAGCTGCATACGCTTTAAGTTCCATTAATTTTTTTATGCTAAATTTAGTTCCATTGTCTTAACTTCAACATCATTCAGTACAGTAATGACTGGAGATTCCTCTATCTGTAGTCAGTGTCTTCTTTGTAACATACAAGTGTTAGTCCGCTGAACTGAACATCAGGATTTTTGGAAAGTCCAGAAAAAAGCAAGAAAGTCAATTAACACTATCGCAAAGTCTCGGCCGATAAAAGGGTCATTTGGAACATATGATAGCGGGTTACTTTCAAAAGCCCGGGGATGCAGGGAATTTCTAGGTCAAGAAGGTCAGTTAGGTATGCAAAGGCAGGAGACTTGAAAGGGGGGCTTACATTCAGTATTTCGAGAGAGGCGGAATCGAGCCAGAAGCCAGACATCGTAAATACTCGGAGGCTTTTCAATTTTAGGTGAGATTTACAAAGAGTGGCGCCGGACTTGACAGTAACTTGACAGCAAACTGGGATTCAAAATTATTGAGGTCCAGGTGTCTTGGCATTCTTTTAGATTTCTAGGCGGCTCTTGGAATTGACGTCACAAGGTCCGAGTCCAATCTCTGACGCTTATGGATCAGAGGCGGGAGCTCCGTGATGTTAGTGTTCACGATTGGTTATAGTTCAAAACCAGAGATTTAAGCCTACCGATTCCAGGACTGGCTGGACGTGGATTTTGACCCCGCCTTGGTCTGGACGTGAAAAGGGGGACACGAGAGCCCGAGGGGACATTCGGAGTTTTTCTTGAAGTTTCAGAGGTTGGAGTTAATTAGCGAACGCCGCAAGCACTGTTGGATATTTAGGTTTTCTTCCGAGGATGGCAGAATACTCCATGCCGAATATGGCCCCAGGTACCGTGATGTCAATTATTCCATTTAAGGAGATCTTTCAGCCTTCTGACTTTAACTTTTGAGTTATTTAACATTAAATATTAACCACAAGGTAGCGAGGGCAACTGAATCCTGACCAAATGATTTATTTAAATATAATGTGTTTGGATATGTGTAAGCTGTACCCGATTTTGGGTGTTTTAATGTAAAATTGATAGGATTGGTCATTTAAGATCGACTTCATAAAGTAGATTCAATGTTTAATTGGTAATAGAGAAGCGATCATTAATCGTTAAACGTAATATTCTATTCTGTAAAGTAAACCTAGTATTTAATAAATTTGTTTGTTATCACTTTAGTTATGTTTATTGAATAGCTTTTTCAAAACCACACTCATCAAAGAAGTTTCTACTATGCGATATTTCGGCTGATTTAATTACTAAACATTTCACCATTTAAGGAGTTTTTAACCATATTTATGTAAGAACCTGAGGACTGTCTGCAGTTTAACTAACGATACTGCAGCAGACCAAGTACACGCTTCTTTACAACATTAGAAGATGTGTTGGGTATTTTGGCGAATGCTGCTCAGGATACACTTTTTGATGATCTCTAGACATTTTCAATTATAAGCCAAAAATCTATCTGGTAATCAAAAGTGACTTCTCATGCCATATAGATAAGTTTTTTGAGCTTCAGTGGATCCCAACAATTATGCAAAATAAATACTTTGGTGTTGTTTGTCCGATAGACTGGATGAAGTATTCTTGGTTATTTCGAAGTCAAATGTAAATAATCTTTAGTTCTCTTTGAAAGAACTCAGTGGAGTATGGTCTTTGTATTGACTGGTGTGATAAGATTTGTAAACTGGTTTAACTGGTAAACTGTGATGGTGATACTGATTTAGTAACATGGAATTTCTATACAAATACTATATCACATTCCAATATTATTTGAGAAATATTTAGAAGTAATGAGTAGATATGGGTATCTTTTGCAGGGAGAGTACATTGCCCCAGAAAAAGTTGAAAATGCATATTCCCGATTGCCGCTTGTTCTTCAGATATTTGTCGACGGATTTACAGATCAGGTACTTAGTCTCAAATAGTACAAGATACCAACCTCCTACTTGTTTGCATTAAATTATCGTTTTTTTTTATTTTCTTCTTCAGAATTACATTGTTGCTTTAGTTGTTCCCGAAAGGACCGTTTTGAAGTCGTGGTTAGAAAACAAAGGCCACAAGATTGCAAGTGAGGATTTGAATACATTTCTTACTAATAAGGTTAGTATAATTTTTTGTTTCATTAAAAACATCTAATAAATAATAGATTTTAAGTTCTTTAATGGCTTTCAACTAGGGATTTTTCTAGTTATAACTCAAACGCGGTTTTTTATTACTAACGTTCATTAGCGTACTTTCTTTTTCTGATGAGAGCCAAACATGATTTTTATACACATAAAATGTATATATTTTATCCAAATTATGAGGCATTTTCAGAAGGAAAGAGCCGTTTAGCCATCGGACTTGCTACCGTTGAATGTAATGTAAGATCTTGTTGTAAAATATTTGAGACAAGAGCGACAGAACTATAAAGTTCTTACTTTTCACAGTGCATTTGTTTCGAATCACGAATGCATTTAACAGTATTACATTGTTTAGGAATAAATATAGGTATGTAAAAATTAACATGTTTATTAAATTAGATTGTATGATGATACTACTTCGATGTGCAAGCTTATACGTAAACTTGTATTGGACAATAAAATTATAATTAACAAAATTATTTCATTCATATATTTCTAAGTATAGTTCTAAACTATTACCTCTAATTTATGTGAGTGCCACAACAATTTTTTTTCCGTATAGGTAGATGCACCTTGTTTTGAAGAGGGATTGTAACTAAAAAATTAAAAAAAAAAAAAAAAAAACAAAAAAAAAAAACATTCTTCGAGTTATTTTTCTGATTTTTTAAGAAGATCTGCATTATACTTTGCATCCGTCTATCCACCCTTCCTTCCCTTCCTCCATTCATCCATCCATCCTTTTATATACGCTCTCAAACAGAAAGAAAAGTTCCAATTACATGGCATGATAAGAACAAGTGGGTATAAACTGAAGAATTAAGCAGAAAATATTAATGACAATTATGAAAATAAAGATATAATATGGTATTTCAGCTTAAAAGAATTTATCAAAAAAAAAAATATCATTATGAAAAGCAAGTTGATTATTAAATCAATAAATTGATGAATGGTTTGAATATTAAGATAATTTTTTTAAATAGAACGGTTTACTGCATATATATTTAGCAATTGTAGTATAGTGGCACAATTAATACTGTTATTTAATAAATGCAAAAAATTTCAGTACAGATCAATTTAATTTATATTAAAAACTGTCTTCATGACTTTTCAATAAAATATAAAAACAAATTAAAAAGATAGATAGTTCAAAAATATATAAAACCTATAGTTTTCTGAGTTCTTTAAAACAGTAGAAAAAAAAGTTAAATAAAAATATACAATTTCCGATGACAAACTAAAGAAATATATAAGAAAAATTATTAATGAAAGTTTCATCTGTTTATAGCAAGTAGTTTTTAAGTTATATCTATTTAAAATCCAAAAAAAAAAAGGACAAAAAACCATCACAGAGAAATACCGCTTCAGAGTTTCTAAATTGCATGTTCGAGATACAGATGTCATGTAACAATAACTTGAATATTTTCAGTTCAATTCATGATAAAAAGCAGTTTTTTTTGCGTCATTTTATTTAAAAATATCTACAATAATTTTACAATAATAAAATAAAATATGATATTTATTTTTCAAATTTTCAATCTCAGGTTTACTATAATGTCACTTAGTCCAATACTTATTCTGTCCATGATCCCCCCCCCCCCCTCCCCATCTCCCTCTTAATCACCCTGGCTCCAACCAATATTTTTTAAAACTTTTCGAAAATGTGTGTAAGCTTTTTAATGTGATTCTGTTCCAACAAATTCTTTCTTTTGTACTCTTTACGGAAAACTGACATTTAACATGCATTTCAAAACTCAATGAAGCAAAAACAAACATACGTATGAAATAAATTCCGTTACTAGTCATAAGAGAAATCGCATTTATTACACAAGGCATTTTTTAAATATGAATTAAGTAAGCCCAAATTTAAATTTTTTTTAATGAATAGATTTGTCGCCCTAACGGTTTTCTTTCTCAAATATGTTCTGTTTGCCGTCTCATTCCATCATTAAGTCTTGTATAAAAACGAAATTATATATTTTACAGCATCTTGCGCAGTTATTTAAATAATAATAGGTAATTAAAATAAAAATTTCTTATTACCTTTCCTAATCTTTAAATTTTCAAATGAAACTGCCATTTCAGGTTGAAATGTTAAAATGTTTATAACTTAAACTAAAACTGTTCGTTCGGAAATTAGTCTTTGCTGTTGTCTATCTGTCATGGCGGGATCTGAAATAATCGTTATCAATTATTGGAAAAGTTAGGTTCAAATTAAAAAAAAAAAAAGCGCTCAATTAAATCCCTTCCAATTTTAAAATTCTTCTCAAACGCACTGTATCTATAAAAAACGAAAGAATTTTAACATATTTAAAAAGTATTTGATTTTCTCCTTTTTAAGTTCATTTAAACATTGATAGTAAGGACGTAGTCCACTGATTGACAAGCTATTTAAAAAGTATAATGCAAATTTTATGAGTGTGATATACTGATTTCCATTATTACTTTGGTCGGTTACGATATTAGCACTAGTCGTGTTAATCCAAGTATAAGTTCAGATAACTTTTCTTTAGATTAAATAATGACATGCTAAATAAATTTTAAAAATAAGTCAATTACTTTTGCAGGAAATTAGAAAGGAGTTTCTTAAGGAGTTAAGGCAAATAGGGACAAGTGAAGATCTCAATTCACTCGAACAGGTGAGTATTTTTGAATCAATTCAAATCGAACAATTCAATTTTAATCTTTTGGGAAATTAGTATTATTTTTTTGTTACCTGATTGAAAATTCAAATCGAATTCACATTCTACAGAATTGTTCTCGTTAAAATATTGTACGTCTGCATCTAATTTATCTCGTTCAATCCTTTCTGACATTTTGTAAAACGGACACTAATTTGAATGCAAGGGTACTTGGCTTTGGAGACGATACGCCTTTAAGTATTCAGATGTGTCAATTGCATGTCAGCTGAATAAGTAAGATAAAACATTGAACGGTAGGAAGTTTACTTAGCGGTTTGAGATTCTAGACAGTTTCACCAATTACAAATTGCATTTTCTGAGGAAATTCTATGCATATTTTTACTTTTAAAATTTTAATGCTGGCACTAGTGACAGTTTTTATTCAGCATTTTCTTCATGTATTTTTTTTAAATAGCTCATTTGTTTCGAAATATCTTTATGAAAATACATTTTTGATGCAATGTTTAATTAATTGCAATGTTTAATTAATTGCAATGTTTAATTAATTGCAATGTTTAATTAATTTTTTTTAATATTTCTATTTAGATTTGAAAGTTAGCCTAGAATGAAATTCGTCAATTGATAATGTCTGATGTTAAAGAAAAACCTTATTCATCATGCTAAACAAATTTGATTTTTTGAATAATTCTGTAAAAAAAAAAAAAACTTTTAAGAAGATGTCCACAAAGTAAATAAATCAAAATCTTAGCTAGAAAAAGAAGTGATATTTATTTTTCTAAATGAAATTAATACGAGTTAAATGGATTTGTAACAGAAGGCCTTTATATTGAAAATATTCTTTGCTTCGGTCCGGACTTTATTAATCTAATTTTTGTATATATTTATAATATTAACAATATAATTTGAATTTCAAATAATTTTTTAAATGTTATTATTTTATTCCATGAGATAAATTTTTAGTTGCTTTTTCGGAATCCACTCTTCCGAGCTTCTTGATTATGAAATTTGTTTGCATCAATTTATATTTTTTAATTGTGCTTTTTTAGGCTAAGAACATGTCTTTCATATTGGAGCCATTTACTTTAGAGAATGATCTTCTGACACCCACATTCAAATTGAGGAGAAACCTAGCAAGGAAGAAATTTGAAAAAGTTATACAACAGTTGTACAACGAAGGACCTCTCTTGTAAATCAGAAAAATCAACTAAATATAAAGTTACAGTATCTACGAAAATTTCTGTGATACATTTTTCAGTTGAAATTATCATATTCCTTGATAAATCATAGGAATCTAAGTAATAAATTTATTTCATGTAAAAAAATCGTAGAAAAAATAAACGTTTTCTATTTCTTTATTATTATTATAAATTTCTTATCTTATAAAAAATTAGTTATTTAAAATATAAAGGAATAACTTTAGGCTTAAATTTGCTAAAAGTAATTTGCATCATTTGAGAAATTTCACCTACTGAGGAGAGAAAATACCCAAGAATTTTTTTTCTTAGAATTTGTAAAAGATGTAAGCAGACTTTCCCTGACTGACGCACCTGTACCATTTACATGCTTTAGAATTTTAAATTAATTAACTTAAAAGTGAGCATGTCGCTCAGTTTTTTTCCTCCCCCCCCCCTCCCGCATGAGACAGATTAATTCTATAATTCTTAATTGAAACCAAGAGTATATATTTTTAATTTGTCGGAGAAATCGCTAGAAATCGTACTTAACTTAACGAAATTTGTTTTCATGATATTTAATAGGCTTTAAAAGTTTTAAGCAACTAAATGTCTTATTGAACAAACTTTTTGAATTTCGTATCAAGCATAGTAATAATTTCTTCGTAAGCTGATTTGGAAAGTATAACTTACTCTCTATATCTTGTATCCTAAGTGATAAAATAAAAAGAAGAAAAGTTCTGTTGCAATTCGTAGAAAGATTTTTAATAATTGTATACAGTTATTATTATTATTATTATTATTATTAATATTATTATTATTATTTTGTTACAAGCGGGTCATCTACTTATTAAAACTAAACTAAACTTTAAAAAGTTCAATGACAACCCCATGATATTATGCCGTATTTAGATTTCAAGCATCCAAAAAACATCATATTACCAAATTTCATAATTTCCAATGTGTGGTGAGTATTTTAAATGATGACAAGAAAATGACATAGTACTAAAAAGGCAATTTTGTGGATGACTCCCGGAACATTTTGCGTGTTTTTTCTTAGAATTGCAAAACTAAGATGAATCGAGTAGAAATAAATTAGAATTGCAAAACTAAAATGAATCTAGTAGTTATGTTTTTGTTTTATATAATATTAATTGGTTGCAAAGGTATATGTAAAAATAATTAATTTAACTAAGTCAAATATACATTTATTAGCCACCGATGCACGGGATATGCTTGTTCCCTGTGTCATTGACTAATAAATGCATAAAAGCGGTTATTATCTATACAAATGTTTCAAACTGGATGTTTATTTATTTTTTTTTAATATTTTTTTAAAATCACTTGTGTTCAGCAAGATTTCTTTTTTATCACTAATTTTTATCAAACTCAGAGTTCAAAAGAGGTCATTCATTCCAGTGACAGATACGGTCACGGGTATAATAAAATCTTCTTTTCTTTTGGGCTCTTTTTGGGTAAGGGGGAAGATAATTATAATTTCCCCATAAGCTCTTTGGAGAAGGGGAATTTGATGTTTCAACAAGCAAATTGAACACGATTTTTTTTTTTACTGTAACAGCCTGGCGACCAGAACTTGCATAAGAAAATCATCAAATACCATTTTTTATAAACAAATTAACTTGACAAATAATCACGTTGCTCATATCGCCACACCCGATCGAACCACACCTAATTTTTTTTATGAAATTTTTTGAGAACTCAGTAATAGACACAGCAACATATAGAGTTTTCGAATTATGTTTTGTCTCGCGTTATCTGCCTTCTTCAGGCAGATAGAGATTACCAATAATGGTAGTTATTCTTTATCTGTTAGAGATAACTGGGCAATATAAATGGAAAAATACTCAAAATAAGGTAATAAAAAAATACTACATTAAGAAAAAAAAATTATCCTCTTAATTTACAAAAAGTTAGACTTTTTAATTTTTTTTTTCGTACGACCACCTATGCAAATTTGGTTAATAAGAAAGACATTATTTTTTATTCATCAAGACCATTAGGAAAAAACCCGCATAACTGTATCTTTAAAACCAAATGAATTATGATATAGAAAATATTGATTTTTTGCAATTTTTCTGTATTACTAAACAAACTTTTTCCCGAGGATAAAATAGGGATCGTATACAAATTGATAATGAAAATTGGTAGATCAAAAATACTAGAGCATGTGTCGTCAGTTTCTTGGTCTTCAGTGAACATGAGAATTTACAAATGCCTGATGTCTTGAATGGTAGTGTTTAATCGTCTCATCCGATGAACAAATTTACCAGAAACTTGAGACAAATTAAGATATCACCGTGCAATCAGTTTCTACCTTATTTCTAATGCAAATAGAATAAGTCATAGCTAATTCAAATAGCTCATTTGTTAAAAATAACATAATGCACAATCAGTTATATGCTCTTAATTCGAGAATGCGAAACTAAACATCGCTGAATGGTTTCTAATCTTTATTTTAATGTGTACAAGAAAAGTTTGGTTGAGTTCAACTAAAAAGAAATAATACTAATAATAAATGAGTAAATTAAAAAAAAAAAAAAAAAAAAAAAGTATCTACGTTTCATTATGCAGTTTTTGAAAATTATTTTAACACAAAGATTAGAAATGGCTAAATTATACTTAAATAAAAGAAGAAAATTGAGTTAATTGTTAGAATCTTTATTTCGAAAAATTATGAATATATTTTGAAGATACAGAAATACTTGCACATATTTATTTATTTACTAGCTGAATACAAGTGGCTTCGCTACGAAATTTTAACATATGCAATATTTAGCTAACTGTAAAAGGCCTCGCGTTGCGGAAATCCGTCATTGGTGTATAGGTCTCAGTTTTTGGCGCTTCGCTCGCAGGAAGGTTCATCGCTACGCAAAATCGAGCTCGCTTTGTTCGAAAAAAGTTCATTGACATATAAGTACAGGCTGACTTCACTCGTTGAAAGGTTCATTACAATGCAAGAATAGGCTCGCTTCTCTAGCTGAAAGGTTCATTGTTGCGTAAGAAAAAGCTCGCTTCACTCAGTAAAATCTAATTGCTACGTAAAGCCTTATTATTAGAATGCTCTCCCCTGTCGAGACACACACACACACACACACACACACACACACACACACACACACACACACACACACACACAAAATCCCCGTTAATAACATAATACAACACGCCTTTAAGATAATTATAACACGTGTTTGTGGAAAGCAAAATTAGTAGGCCAAAACTACTTATTGAAACTTTCAGAGAAAAAAAACCTATTAAAAGTTGCTTTTTGTGAAAATATTAATTAAAAAAATTAATTAAAAATCAAATTAAAATTTTAACATTCTTTTTTGTCAATAGTCCAATTAGAATGTCAAAATAATTTATGTTGAAAATTTCAGAGCTGTAGCCCTAGTAGAAACCGTTTTGTAAAATATTTATTAACTAATTAAACAAATTAATTAACAAAAAGTAACGCAAAATTTAAAATTCTGTTTTTCAAGAGTTCAATAAGAAGGCCAAAATTACTTATGCTGAAAATTTTAGAGCTGTAACCCTATTAGAAGTATAAATTGTTAATTAGAAAATAAATTGTTAATTAAGAAAATTAATTAAAAAATAACTAATTAAAATTTTAACATTCTGTTTTTCAAAAGTCCAATTAGAAGGCTAAAACTACTTATGTTGAAAATTTCAGAGATGTGTCTCTGTTTGAAGTCATTTTGTAAAAAAAAAAAAAATTAAATATTAACTAAAAAAGAACTAATTAAAATTTTAACATTGTTTAACATACATAAAATTAGAAGGCCTAAACTTATTATGTTGAAAATTTCAGAGCTCTACTTCAATTTTAAGTAGGTTTCTATAGATCCACAGACAGACAGACACACAGTTTGTTTTATTGTTATAAATTATTATTATTATTACTACTATTTTTTTTCTTCTTTCAAATACAAAATGCCAGTCTGAATTTAAATAATAATAATAATAAAAAATAAAAAATTTAAAAATACGTGACATCATTATCAATCTACACTAAACGTGTAAAAGTAGTTTTAATGCAAGTAATATCATGTTTTTATCTTTCTATAACATGCCATAAGCTAACACTTCTATTTTAGCACATGGCCCCTGTGCACAGCATTCAATTTTCCATTGAGTGTAACTCACTCAGTTTTAAAAATACTAGTATGCGGTTTTTTGTAATAATGTTGTCTTATTAAAAGTAAAAACTTTTTAATTCATCAAATTTATTTTACTGGGTCGTATTAAAATTTAAAATGTGCAACTTTTACAAAATTAATGACAAGAAATTTGTATTATTTGTCTGTCTTAATCCACCCCTAATTTTGAACTCTTTTTGGAAGCCTCCAAAATTTTACATTGCCCACATATCGCAAATAGGTAAAGAAATAAACAGCGTTTTAATTTTTTTTGGGGACATCTTGTATCTTCAAATGTAACATGCACATAATTGATTTGCATAACTAACATTGCATTGCATTGATTAACATTGATTATCGTAAATTTTGCTGTTTGCACAAATGCTAGTCTATTCTGCATTAGAACTGGCTCCATAATCATTGGCTTTTCGCTAGCATACACATTTTCGAAGTATGTGAAAAGTGAGCAAGAATATCGGTAAGAAACATATAGGCGTCCGCAGGAATATTTACCGGGGGTGGGGAGGGCAAGAGTGTAGATTTTTGTGAATATCATTAATTTTTCAGAAATATTAATCGCATTAAGAACAATTGAACGGAATTCACAATACATATTTTTTTGTAGCTTTTATTTGATACCAAACGCAAACCTGTTATAGGGAAGAAAGAAAATAATAATAATAATAATAAATAAAAAATAGTAAAAAAAAAATCCTTTTAGTGATTTTCTTAAGCCTAGTAAGGCGCGGATTTTAGGTGTTTATAGGAGTTTAAATTTAAATATTTTAGCCTAAAAAATTCAAAAATGAAACACAATGGCAGTTTTGGAAATGGTTAATTGAATTCCAAAGATAGTTTCAGGATATTATTTCTGATATCTAAAAATTAAAAAGCAAAGCATTTTTCAGGAATTAAGATGTTAACATAAGAAATGCCCCTCTTTGCAATTCGCAAAAAAGGAATAAATATTTATTTTCATATCCAGTCCAAACTAGATACCACCACACAAGTACAAGAATCAGCTTGTAAAAAATACACAACAGACTTATAAAGAAATAAATCAAATGCTCCCAAAAGCAAAACAAATGCATTTATGCTTTTTCCCCCTGTAAATTTACACCTTTTTATCCAATTTTCAAAAGCCAGAGGTTTGCAAGTACGACATCCTCCTGCTGGCGCCCATGGAAAGAAATAGTTTCCCTTGTTTCTTGATGCCCCAATTACTAAGTGCTAAAGAAGAAACACGTCGTAGTCCCTTGCCATCTTTAATCAGATAACACTGAGGCTTGCTTTTATCGACTCTACTGCGAAGGTCATTTTTGCGCGCTAATACTGACTGTCACATCATTTTGACATTTCTTCCATCCCAACCGCACGCCATGGCTGTTCGCTGCGTTGTGAAAATGTTGCATGTGCAACAACGTTCCTTAGTCGGATTCTCCATTTGTTTGAGTAGAAACTGCTCTATATATCCAGGGTATGTGTTTAAGCAGAGACCAGTCAATTTAAACGATCAATCCGTTTTGCTGCAGGTAAGTGAAGACATTTTTCTACAAATTTTCAATAAGTTGAAGTGAATTTATTTATTGATATAATAAAAGCTACTTGTCAAAATAAATAAGAGACTGTCGAATGCGACTTTCGACAGTTTTCCAGATCTGGCGAGTAATCAGGTTTAATATTGGTTGATTTCATTAACAATATATTATGATTGCAAGTGAATTAATATAACATTCAAATTAGGAATTTGCATTCGGCATAAAAAGATGCCCTGATTCGATTCATAAAGATATTACAGATCCATATTTGCATTTAATATAATATAACAAAATGTAAAAAAGATTAAAATTGCGTTAACTTAATTCGGATGGATGAGAGTTATGAATTTATTTGTTAGAGACGGTTTCCAGTGAGCATCAAACTTCTACAGTTACGTTTAGGAAAAATATTAGCAGAAATGTAATTTTCAAAGAGAATATTGTAGTTGTACTGTGAGTTTAACATTTGAATAAATACATTCGTAAATGAATTAAACAATTTATGCTGTGGTACACTTCTTTTCTTCTTGTGTTTGTGTATGAAGGCCACTAGAAGAAGTTAAATATATGATTCTTATTCGTGTGAAATGATGTATCATTTTGTGCTAGGTATAAGCTTTTCCTAGGAAGACACCAAACAAATTCGAAATGTACATCTATATCTTAAACAGTATTTTTTTAATAGTATATTCATTTTCTAATTAAAATTAATTCCTGTAACATATTATTCATTAATAGCGTTTCTTGTTTTTAGAAAAAAATCACTTAACCGTAATGCAATATTTGCAGACAGGTATTCTTTCTTTTCAGTAGATGTTTAAGTGAAGCAATTATAAGCAACATTTTGCACGTCATTGTTTTAATTAGCTGCGTTTTATGGAAAACCTCTCAATTAAACGATGGTGCGCACAACAATATCTAATATTTAATTTTATGTATATGTTGCATAGCAAGAGGCGACTGTCTATATTTTGAATATCATCAAACATTCATCTGAAATTAATTTGTATTAAAAGGACGCTAATTAATATTCATTAGCCATTGAAGTACCTTTTGACCTGAAAAATTTGAATAACTCATATGGGAAGATAAGTTACCAAATATTACCGATTTTAAAAATTAATGATTCACCCTTCCAATATTTTAGAAGCTCTATGCTTCACTTTTTAATTAGAATTTTTAATTTTGTAGCCCAATTGCCCTCCTTAATAAAAAGCCCACGAATGTGAAGTTTTTAAAAATGCATATTGTTACACATTTTGTTTTAGAAAATTTCGTAAGTAATTTTATGTCATTCGACTTATCGACCTCACAAAACTTTTCATGCCACTTGAATTATTTACATTGTTTTGGATTTAAGGCATTTTAAAGACATAATAAACTTCTTTTCTAAGGTTAATAAGAAAATCTAAAAGTGTATACGTTAAAAATTGGTATGAGGGGATTGTATGAGGGTAATGCTCGAGTCTAAGTTGTTGGTTGGTTTGTACGCTCCCCGACTTATTTTTGTGAACAATAATGGCTAATCAGAGAGCTTAATGTGGATTTCAAACCACAAAGAACATCCATGCGTTACCAAGGGCTCGAACTCGGCACCTTTAAGATGCAAGCTAACTGCATGTCAAAGTAGTTGAATAGCCCATATTCATCATGATACTTCAGTATCTGTATAATTGGCGTTATGTGAGATTGTGTATCAAACCACGGTTGCGTACTTTGGAAACAAAATTTGCATACATAAGTTTCTATAATCACTTAAACTTAAAAACAATGTTGATGTTACTACAGTATGCTAACGATGAGACATTTGTTCGTATATAAAACTCCAAGAATAACTTTTCCCGATTTCGTTCCTGTCAAATGTGCTTAGGCTTATCAAGTGAGTTTAAATCTATTAGTATTTCTCGTAATTTAATATAAACTTGCAACGTGATTTCGAATGTTTCAAAATATATAGTCAGCGTTAGGAGTATTTATAGCCCATATTCTTATTTTCTCTTCTGTAGGGCAACGAAAGAATCAGAGCTTCAAAATTTTTGGACAATCCCTATGAGCTTATTCGACAAATTCCCAGTTCTCCAAATGTCAAAACAGTTTTTGATGTTCTTCATCACGGATTAGAAGTTTCAGGTAAATACTTAAAGATTTTCTAATATTGATATAATTAGAATTAATAAAAGCAGTATTACCTTTTCTTTTTTGGAATCCCAAGGAGAAATTATTGCTTTTAATGATATGAATTTAACAGTCATGTATTGCTCTTGCATTGGACTATTCAGTTTATTAAACAGGCTATTACTTTTACGAATTTAGTTAGCCGCTGTGGTCTTTTCTTTTCAACCTTCCAAAAAGTGGAGAAATTTATATTAAAATGCTGTTGATTGAGTGATCAATTAAAACTGAGATAATGATAAATCACGCCCATAAAGCCTTTCAAAATTTCATTTTTATGTGATTTGTTTTGTTGCGTTGAAAATCAAAATTGCTACAGGTAAAAGTTTTTCCGAAATGTTATATTGTATGAGCATGGTAAAATGAAATTGCTTAAAAACCAATGACATAAAATTTCGGAATGTAACTATGTAAAAATTTTATGAAGATACAAGAATGTAGAAAGCAATAATTACAATGAGCAGTTATTTTATTGGATGTAATTGTTTTAGATTGCTAAAATGGGCCCAATTAAATATTTTGTAAATAGGTTTTGTCTGAAAATAAGCGAAAATATTTATAATGTTCGAAGTTGCAACATCGTTCTTGTTATAATACCTGAATTGTTTATAAACTCTATTCGCATAGTTGTTGTTTTATAATTTTCAAAGTGGCCACAGAACCTGGAAATCAGGGAAATGTCAAGGAGCTTTCTTATACTAGAAAAAATCAGGGACTTGTCAGGGAATTTTTTTAAAATTTCACGAAAATCGGGGACATTTCCTGTCGTTATTTTGAAGGTACGTATCTCCGTTCATCTGAATTTTGGCACCATTTACCAGGAGAATCGTGGGAATAAACGTGAGAAGTTTAATGTTAAGGAGTAATTTAAACTTTTCATTAAATCCAAAAATATTTTTACAAAATTGATATATTATCTCTTTGGCATAGAAGTGCTATTTTATCTAGAGGTCGGAAATATCGATGAAAATAAATATCGATACTATATCGTTGCATAGAAAAAAATATCGATAAAATATCGATACATAATTTTTTTAATTTAATTTTAAATTTTGCCAGAAACGAGTTTTTCGTGGCAAATTTCTACTTTTCGTGAATTTATGCCGAAATTGTTTTAATAAATAAATTATAAAATTTTTTAATGAATAAATTATATTATCAATCAGGAATAAAAAAAAAATACATTTGGATGTCAATGCTTAAATTCCCATTTATTTTTAAAGAAAAATTTTTGAAAAGTAGTTTACCGCATATTTTCTGATAGAGATGTTTTTAATATTTAAAATTAGTTGCAAATTCCAGGCACACGTTGGCAACAGAAAAGCGGTATGTTAACGACTACTAATAAATTATCTTATTTTTCCATTACATTGTGTTTTCTTTTTGGTTAGGGAGCCATTTTAACAGTCTCTCAGCCAAGTCAAAACTTAAGTTTTGAAGTTTTTTAAAAGGGAATAAAGAAAATTGAAAAAACACATGTAACTACAAAACGATCATCAAAAAACTAAAAATGTTTGAAAATATTCATATATCGGTGAATTGTATCGATATTTTTATCATCGATATTTTAAAAAAAATATCGATAAAAATACCGTCGTATCGATATATCGCCGACCTCTAATTTTATCAGAGTATCCACAGATCTGGAAAAGTTGGGGAAATTTAAAAAAAAGCTTGCTGCAAATTCAGGGAATTTTTAGAAATCTATCAGGGAACTTTTTTCTTGAACTTTGGGACCACCCTGATTTTGCATTTGTTTGTTGGTAAAAAAATGACAATGGAAATTATAAATGTATAAATTCTTTATTTTTCGTTAATATTTGTCCTCTCCCATTCACCTAACAACTTATTTCTCGAAGTATGTTTCAGATGATGGACAATGCTGTGGAACGAAAACTGGCAGTGGAGATTATAAATGGCTAAGATTTTCAGAAGTGAGTATAGGATAGTAAAATTGCATAGTTTTCCCCAAATAATTGATAACAAATTAAAGCTTATATATACCTGAAGAATTTTGTTTTTAAACTTAAATTTAAATTGGCCTTATTATACAATTGTTTTGCATTGTAAATTAAAAACAAATTATTATCGTTTTTGTAATGGATTACCCACTCCCTTTGAATACATTATTTGTTTTGAACGTTTAAGAAACTTATTTTTCATGCAGGTAATTTCTAAATCACAACACACTGGTTCAGGACTGATTCATTTGGGCATAAAACCTCGCAGTGAATCCTGTGTTGGAATATATGGCGTGAACAGTGAAGAAGTGAGTAATATATTAACATCTAAAAGCAGAATGGTGTATGAATTGTGCAATGGTATGCCATTTGGAATTTTGTAGCCCTTTCGGAATGCTGTGATCATAATAAGAGAGTCTCAAACCTCAGAGAAAATACACACTGTGCATCATATTACCTTACTTTTTCTTTCGTTGTAGGATACACCTCTAAATTTGATTAAAGACATTGTTTCTACTTTATCGATTAACATGACTTTCTGCAACTTCTTTGGGCCTTAAATAAGTGGGAAGCCAAAATCATGGCTTGACAGCAGTGATGGTTGGGTGCCACAAGTGAGGAGTAAAATTGCAAAATTAACACGACTTGGCAGTCAAACTTCTAAAATTTCTAAAAATTAGAGGAACATTCCCCTCACTCTGCAATGATAATCTCCGTCACTTCACAGAATTCGAATGCTTGCTTAGCATTCATAGGATTCGGAGGCGATTCCAAGTAGAGTAGGTACTTTACTTTATGTTTTTTTTCTCCTTTTTTTTTTTTTTCTTTCTTTCTTTTTTTTCTTTTTTCTAAATAGATGACTGTTATACGTTCTTGCTCAAATGTCGGTTTGCCTGGTGATTCCCCAGGTTTTCTAATATTCGTGATGCGTACAAGCGCGGGCAGTTTTTTCTTAAAGATCTCACGAAATTTTTCCTATCCTTGACATTTAGACAACTCTCAGCAGTCCTAATCTTGCATAAGAATGGTTTAATTGTTCGCCATAGTTTGACCATCATGAACTTGCGCTATGAAAATTCCATTGCAACCAACAATTAATCACTGCAGTAATTTAACCACGGAAAAATATAAAAATGCTGAAGATTAAAAGAGTAAATTTTGTAATCAACTAACAACAGAGATATAAAGTTTTTTTTTATAAAAAAAAAATTACCAGCACTCAATTTCTTTGATTTTTCTTTTGTCGAATGGAAAAAGTCAATGAATAATTGTGAATTTAGAATTGCATTTTTAAATTTATTTTTTATTTATTGAATGCAATAAATACAAATTTCTATTAGTTTCTGCTAACTCTGTGTGGATGCTCTGCATACTCCATGGTGCTTGTACCAATTCACAAATCGCTTGGAATGGAGTCAGTATCGTTCATAGTTAATCAAGGTAAGAAATTTAAAAATAGTTTCAATAAGAATTGCTTATAGTAAAAAAAAAAGAAGCTGTTAAATACTGAATAGTTTCACATTAAGCTAAGTACTCATTAAAATGTGATTGCTTTATTACGGTTATAGAGCTTATAAAACTGATTACAATATATATTTTCCTGTCTGATTTTATGCTTTTTTATTTTGGAAAATTAATTTCTCATCATTGATATCAACTATTGTGCAGGGATATATTAGCAGCACAAATGCTTCGATTTTTTTAAAACGCTAATCTCACTATAGAACGGCTAGTTTTCATTGAATAGAACAAAGAGTACTTTATTTAAATTAATTATTATTTTTTTTTTTTTTTTTTTTTTTTTTTTTGGTTTTATGCAGATAGAAAATGTAATATATTTCGAAATTTCTAATTTCCTTTGGAATTTCAGAAACGTTTTTAATTAATCCCTCAGTTTACCATTTTTAAGAAAAAAACACATAAAAAAAATACTACGACCTAGATTTGAAATTTGATACAGATTGTTAGGAAAAAGGAATAGTTTATTACGATTATTTTATTTCTCTTATTTCTGCTCACTTCAGTTTTCTTCAGTATCGGTAAAGAGCTGAGGCTAATGTTTAACAACTTTATTCAATCTTTTCGTCCTCTATATGAGTAACTTAATAATAAAGTCTTTATAATAAATTATTTTATTTGTATACTAATTTATTACCTTTGAAATTCAATTTTCGAAGTTGTATTAAATTATTATATTTATTTTAATACTTTTGATGCTAAGACTATAATGTGAATTTTTCATGTCCACTATTAGTATATAAGCGGATACTAGCGGTTGCACCGTATTTCCGCTCTCCAACTAGTGTAAGGTTGGTTATTAGAAGGAACTAAGAAACTACTTGTAGAAAATTCATGTTGATCTCTCGTAGAGTTTTCATTTGTAACTTACGTTTTGTTTAAATAAAATCTATTTGGTTTTAAAGAATATTCGTTTAATATTATATTCACGCTCTGCGACAATCACAGATATAGTTTAAAATTGTAACAGTGTCTATGGAACTGAATGTAAGATGAGTCTACGTGTCATAAAGCAAATATAGAAAGATGGCTTAAAAATAAAAATTGAAGCTTCATTCTAGTTTAATATGCCATACAAAATGGATCCAATACAAGATACCTACACCTCTAAGTAATGGGAAAATATCCACCCTGATGACTAAGGCTTGACATGACATTTATAAAACATTTTTCAAACATGAAATAGTGTAGTTTAGAGAAATACCACAATTACCACCGAGAGAAGATATGAGTTATTAGAAAAGCAAAGTTTTTTTTTCCATGAATAAATGGAAATCCATTTTAATGACTTTGATTACAAATTTAAATGATCAAACAGTTGCATTCATAAAAATGTGTTTTGAGGCGTTTTTACAAAGGCGAATATATTATATTTATTGAAACACAATTACAATTTTTAGTTTAGAAAGAAATGAGTGTTACAATATTTGAAGAATTCTACATGAAATTCAATTTATTTTGTTACTTTTCATTCAATTTTTTTGTATAATAATAATATTAAGAAGAAGAAGAAGAACAACAACAACAATAATAATAATAATAATAATAATAATGTATCCTCATAAGCTTAACATGTGATTATTCTTGAGATTATCATTAATGTACTCCATTTTTACAGCTGAGTCACTGACTATTATCTTAGCCTTCCAGCATATTTTGAAGCAAGAGCATGGCGAATGGATTATTTTTACAGACTCTAAGATCTGTTTGGATACCCTAAATAATCCATTGAGCAAATCTGCCTTTTCATACTAGATATTTTAAAACTAAATTTTTAACTATTAGACAGACGTTCTTTGATAAAGTTCTTTTTGGTTGGATTCCAGCTAATGTGGGAATTATGGGTAATGAACGTGCAGATTCTGTTGCATGATCTACAAATGGACCTAAGAGTACTTTGCTCTGCCCTGACAACGTATTTAAAGCTTGTAAAACTGCCCTGTCTCTTACTTGGCCACGTGGGATGCATAGGTAGTTAACAAGCTACGTTCGCTTTAGCCCCTAATTTCCAGATTCGATTCCATTTCACCTATGTGAATATGGAATCTTCTGCTGACAGAAAGTGCCTCCACATGTAATACCTGCTGAGTTATTTTGTCTGTTTTGCATATTTTATCAGAAAGTCTTAGTTTTAATCTCATACGGGACACGAGTTTTTTGGTACTCAGCATCCTTCATTATCATCTCGTTTAAAATCACCCCCGCAGAAGAATCTTCTAATTTTCTGCTAGAAAGTTGGATTTTACCACCACATCTAAAAATTTTCTATCCTTTACGCTTTACGCATTTTACGCTTTGAAAATATCACCTATTTTTACTTTCAATTACCATTATGTTAACTTAGGGTGAAAGTATTGTTTTCGGTCAAAAAAATTTAGCATTAGTAAGAGAAAAAAAATTGCCATTATCATCCACAACCAAGAATTTAAAATCAATATATCATCAAAATATACTTATATGGTGCTTAGGACACGTAATCAAAGTAAAAATGTCTAGTATAAATACCTCTAGTGCTTGTGGAGAGCTCAGTAGAGCATTTCAATGTTTTGTATCCCAAGATAGAAACTCTTTCAACACAAATAAATGTCTTTCATTGATATTTATCAGATAATGCTTTGCTCTCCCCATTCAAAAGATTATCCGAAGTCCAAAAATAACTTATGAGAGTGCTTTAATTCTAATCAATATGGATTATTTGGTGAATTTTGGTATTGGAATCCATTAGGTTGGATTTTCAAATTAAGATCTTAATTAGTAGATTATGCATTTAAATGTAAATTTTTTTATGTAATTACGTATCCTAGCTTCATCTAAGACTGTTTTTGATTATGTTATGATACTGCTATTCATTTTATTTATGATTTTTTTTATATATATTTTATCCCATTAACAAACTATTAAAAAGAAAAGATATAACTTTCGTCAAAATGCCCTTTAACCTAAATTTAAGCTAATATGTGTTAGATGATTCGTGGATATGATATGTGATAAAAATGAATTCGTTAGGACAGTTCTTAAGTTAGTTAGCATCAAATCATATAAATAAATTCTAATTATGTATGAGAATAGTTTTTTTGATTCGTAAATATGTCTTAGCCACCTTATAGATTATTTTTTTTTTTAGAAAAACTAACACATCCTTTAAATTTGAAGATTATTATTTAGAGATAGATGTCTCATTCATTACTTGTTTCAATTAAAAAAAAATTCTTAACCTTATTTCTGGATGCTGCACAGGTAATTTGCCAATACTAATTGTGGATAAACTTGAAAATGCATTGAGTATTATCTGGAATATTAAGAAACTACCGTCTCTTCATACTTTGGTTATGATGGATCCAATCACACCAGAACTCTGGCATGCAGCCAAAGAAGAAAATATCAAACTTTTAACATTTCAAGAATTAGAGGTAACTTTTAATTATTGCTGCAAAAATTTCTCACCTACTTTTATTAACCGTGAATTTCGCTGAGAAAGAATTTTTTACTCGTGTCATTTTTTTCTTTTTAACCAACGACGCAACTCACTTAAATGAATTTCATGAAACAAATATATCTCGATACAATTTTGAATTTCGAAAGAAAATTTCCTTCTGAGAATGAAGTTATCTGCCACATATTAAGTGAACTTGCATTTCCAACTAAAAAGTGCATATTTGTCAATTTTTAATACAAAAAGACACACGCCAAAGTACGGCTAATCTATATTTTTGTCATGGGAAATAAATATTTTATTTAATAACTGGTAAGACATAACATTATTAAGCCATTTACAAATACAGTTTTAATTACTTTCAAATTTCCTAATTCTCAGGCATATTACACTAGCAGGAAAAAGGAAAGAAATATTAGTTTTTCGCTTTAATCATGTCTTCAATGGTATGGCCTTAGACTTATGAAATTTATTACAAAAAGCTGTCTTTACGCATAAAAATAATTAATGAAAAAACCCAATTTCAAAAATAAATATGCAGAATACAGGAATATCCACTCTGCATCCTCATATTTAACAACATTAAGTTCGTGACGAATATTTGTCCGTGACACCTTACAAGCTGATATCAAGTGATGGACTGTTCTCAATGGCAAGAATCATGTCATCTCCGTAGAGTGAAATACTTAGTTGACCGAATTTGGTTCAGAGGTGTGATCTAGCGTTCTCACTCTGACTGACATCTACATTTAAAAAATCTTTTATTCATATACATATAGTATGATAAAGCATACCATAATTGTTCATAACCATGAATTCGAATCAGAATAGACTGAGAAGTACATCTAACTTACTGCAATTTTAGAGTTCAACCCTTTTACTAACAAATTAATACCTTTAATTGATATTTACCAGATTGATTTCAACCCTGAATCGATCGAAAGATGTTCATGTTTATTATCTGACTTGTAGCTTTCTAACAAATGCGACCAAATATTATCGAATCAAGTCTCGTAAATTTTAAAAGATCACTGGCTAAAATGTGTGATAATATGCAGTTCACTATTAACTTTGAAATTAATTACGACCTTGAGATTATATAAATTTTTGATTGCATTGCGATATGTATTCTATAAGCAATGATATTTTCGGATGATTCCATTCAGTCATTTCAGTTAAAAAGAGAAAACACACACATTAAATGCAGACAGACATATAGACAGAAAAAAACTTCTTTTATCGTTCTCTGTTCTGAAAATAATGTAAGCATAAAATATTAGCCATTTTCTATGATTTTACAGTCAGACAATTCAATTGTATGAGGAAATTTAATAAATTTTTTTTAATATAAATATTTAATTTTCTTTAATGCATTTGAAACTATGTATACTATTAATAATATAAAAGTTCATATCTTTAACTTTTCAGGCTCTAGGTAAAGTTCACAAAAAGGATTTAATGGTAAGATATGCTTTATAAAGTATTTAATGTAAAATAAACTGTAGTTTTTAGAGAAAAACATATTATACATTCCACTCTAATTTAATTTTAGCTTCCGAATCCTGAAGATATCTTTTGCATTCCGTATACAAGCGGGACTACAGGTAAAGTAACTTTTTTATGATAATCTTTTAGGGACTTTTTTATTTTAAAATTTCGAAAATAGAGTGCGAAGGAACTTTTTCTAAATTTTTTTTTTTTTGCAAAAAAAAAGCAATAAAAATATTTTTAAAAACAATTTTTGTTTCCTTGCAAGAAATTCCAAAATTGAAACAATAATAAATAATAAAATACTAGATAATACAATTAATATTGGTATAGAATACTCAGGTATCAAATCATGGACAAGCAAGTTTAGTAGATCTAGATACAACAAGGATACGGTATTATAATGTCGAAAATTGTAAGATGTAAGTTTACGTCCATCCTTGGGAATTTCGAAAAATTTTTCCTAATTTGTAAAAGATAATTTCTTATAGAGTTTTGGTACATTAATCCTCAAAAAACGTTAAGATGAATGAAAATTTTAAATTGTCGTTACTATTTAAAACATTTTAAATAATGCTGAAAGTTCCAATGAACAAGTTTCTATCATAGCAGATTTTCTGATGTATATTCAATTTTTGAAATATGATTTCTTAAATGTTTATTGTTACAGGGACACCAAAAGGTGTGATGTTGACCCATAGCTCTTTGATATCTTATGTGGCAACAGCCCTTGTATCGTATGGTGTAAGTAATATAATCGTCTTTAGTTAAGGACGAATTTATTATTATTATTATTATGCCACATTTTGCCATAAAAACCACTTCAAGCACGGATAATAAGCTTGAATGGAGAATCAAGCAATGGATATTAAAATAGGGGATAAATGTAATTAAAAATATCTACTAAAGGAAGTTCTTAAGAATGAACAGAAAAACAAAAATTTCAAATTAAAAAAAATCTTAAATCCAATAAAAACGTTATAATAGGAACCAAGCAATTACCATACCCATCAAAATACATTTTCAGTTATAATACGTTTGCACTAACACAGATCATTGCAAAGCGTAATTCAATATTCATGTCAAATCCTTATTTATGGAAATCTTCCAATTAAAAAGTTGGTCAGTAGAATTTTTCAAATGGATTACATGCTTGTGTTATTTATAATGAGCACTAAACTTTTTCCTATATTTTAATAACAATGCATCGCTTTTATTCAGTGACGTTTTTATTTATTGCAGGAAGCTGTGCACTATCGAGGGACTATCATTTCTTACTTACCACCAAGTCATATGTATGAAATAGTAAATTATGTAAGTTTTTAAAGATTATATGTGGTTCGGCTATAATTGCTATAGTAGTAATATTTCTGTTATCGATGTTCTTTTGCTGTAAAAAAATTCAATAATGTATTGATTCATTGGGAATATTTGGGAGATTTAAAACTTTTTAAGTATCATATTTATTCGTATTTTAACTGTATTCTATCCATTTGAACCATATAGTTCCCCAAATAATCCAAAAATATTTTTTAGATTATGAATGCTATCAAATTTAGTAGATTGTGGTGAACATTGTTTTACATTACAATTCCAAGTCTCGAAGAAGAGATATTCGATATTTACATATCATGCAAAAGAGATTTTGAAAATTTGTAACAGAAATCTCAGACGATCAAGAAGAAAACATCAGTCACAACCGCCATCGGGGCTTCCATTTTAAGAGAAGTTTTTTTTTTTAATCATACCTTCTTGGATCCGGGTCGAATTTTTATGTTGAAATATAGCGATTAGTTGCACTTGTAGATATATGCATATACCGCTATAACAGCATATCATATCTACGTTTAGTCTGTGTAGTTTTAGATACGAATATTATACTTGAAGTATTTATTCTATTCCGAAATCAGTATAATACGGAGTCTAAAAAGTTAGAAAACAGATGGTTGGTTTGTTGAAATTTACTGGAGCAAGGGCAACGCAAGGATCAAGCTGCTCCGATAGAACAGATGTACATCATTTTCTGCATGTTAACGATTACAGGTCAATTCTCCATTAAATAGACAGATTTCCTCCCATACTCAAATACGGGATAGCATCCAGTGATTAACTTTCCTGAACGTTTCACTTCCACTTTCGTACGATTTTTTTTTTTTTAATACAAAAAAAAACTTTTCTCTCATTTGGTCATGTTTGGTACGAAGTAAAAGCTACATACGAGAAGATACTAAAAATTTTAAAGAGTTCAAGATTTCCATGCATTTATAAGACAAAGTACATGACTCATAGTCAGAAAATACCAGTCATCGAGGAAGGCCCATCTCCTCGTTGTTTAGAGCCCTATTGATTAAAAAAAAAAAAAAAAAATTAGAAGACCAAGAATTGTTTGCATGGTAATTATTTTGGCTGATTCGTACATAGAATAAAACAAATTTAAACGTGTTTGATATGCGAGATGATATTAAATGATCAGTTTAAAATAATTATCGGTGTTTAAAGCTATTGATTGCAAACTTAGTATAGTGTTAACTGGTTTAATATTCAAAAGGAGCGGGCTTGAATACCTGCACGTCTGCACAGCACGGAAAATAGCTTTTTCATAAACTGCCTATAAATCCTAAGGCTATGGATCATATTAGAATGTGAAAATGCTCAAGCTCACAGTGTTTGGTTGAGGAACCCGTGGCGTGTGGTAAGTCGCAATTGACAATTTTTTTAACACGTAGGTAAATTTTTTGCTGGGTTTTTATTGCATAAGGGGCTCTTAAGTTTAACTAAAAATTTAATATAAATATATACACAGTGAAATACTAAACAGGTACTTCTTTAACATTGACATTCTTGTAAATTTGAAAAGTCTTGATATATGTACAGTATAAATAAAATATTTCCAATTAAATTTGTATTAAATAGAATGTCTGTATCATTAAAATAAATAAATTTATGTATAACACAGATATGCTTATAAAAAAAAGTATTTTTGATATAATTAGCAATTCGTCACGCTTTTTTTTTTTTTTTTTACTATGATTTCTTCGTTATGTAGTCCATTTGAAGAAATACTATAACAATTCAAAATTTTATACGTAGAAACGCTTATAGATAATTAGCTTATCTCTTATAGTCATGTACCCTTTTATGTGACGGTGTCATAATTTTGTTTCAAATGTTAGACGCAAAATAGGAAAATCAAGCAAGTCCTAAATATTAGGGACTTTTATATTGTGACGTTATTTTTCTAAACGAAGGATACAATGTGCATATAATATATTTGTAACAACGGGGTCGAGTCACGTAATCTACAGATTATTTCAAATAAGTCATTCTCAATTGACTATACATAAGAATAAATCTTGATTTGTTCATAAAAATTAGTAATTAAATAAATTCGGTAAACTGACATTTATAGTCGACAGTTTTTCGATAAAAAATTATACCGTACTCCCACCTACCTGCTTTGAATATATACTTCTACATTTGTAATTATGGTTTTATTAAAAAACTTTCTTTGGTTTGTGTAGATTTGCAGTCTGTATTTTGCGAATCGCATCGCTTTTTATACAGGGGATGTAAAGAAGCTGATTGAAGAAGTGAAGCTCCTGCAACCCACCTTTTTACCACTGGTACCGAGGATCATGAATGTCATCTACGGGAAGGTAATTATACGTTAATTTTTAGCCTATTTTCCAATGCAATTTTTACCTGTATGTGCTGTATATGAAATAAACACCGCATAATTCTGACTTTGATGGGTATAAAGCTGATCTCACTCGCTTCATGTACAAAACCTGACTAAAGATTATTTTTTTCGCAAGAAATAATAACAGTTTTTATTTTTTAGGTGATGCAAAATATTCAAGGAAACATTTTGAAAACGCTTCTTATGAAAATAGCTCTATGGAGAAAAGGAAAATTGATATCAAAGTGGGTATCATTAGTTCGATAATTAAAATGGTGTATAAGAATAGTTAACAGTTAATTGAAACCACATTTCATGTTCTGTAAGTACAGGGTATTCATAAAGTAACATGCATTGTGTAAACAAAAGAAGATGTTCCAGGGCCTATTCTAACAGGTAGTCGTGGCTTATTTGGGAAGTCGTAAATTCAAAGTTGGGTAGTCGTAAAAAACATAAAAACACATAAAATAAAGAAAATAATTGCTCATTCTTCTTTTATAACAATAGTGCTTGTGGTACTTCCAAATATTTTGCAATGAAATCATATATTAGTAAAACAAATACTAAGGCATATGCCTAAAATCAAAGCTGAGAGATGCTGAAATCTAAACTCCAAGTCAGGACAAGCCGATCCTGTCCAAGCTTAGAACATTATTGACTATATTTTATTTTTATAGAAAGATTTTTAGAAAGCACATGACTTTCCTTTTTTCCCTGACTTTGCAATAGGGGGTGGATACGGAATATTATCTGAGTTAAGTGTCCAGTGTCAGCTGATCAGCTACCCCTACAAGCCGGGGATATCTTATCTCATCTACTTCAACAGTCGCGCGCGAAAACCCCTTTTACTCCTTTGTCAATAAATCTTCAGTTCGACTGTTTGCGGTCAACACTCCCACTGTGTGTCCTGTCCTCCTTCATGGGAGATGACCACTGTATTTTTACGGGGTGGGTGACAAGAGGAAAACTGATTTTTGACTTAATAGTATCTTTTCTTTCCAAAGAAGGTGGATGACAGCTATTGAATGTTTACCTTCTGAGTGTAAATAATCTTTTAATGTTTGGTATAAAAAACATTGAATTTGTATTCACGATTATTTTGTTGTCTTTCGCGACTTCGTAATGAAAAGTATTTCAAATTATTTCATAAGAAAAATATTATAGAAGTATATAGATATATAAATATTGACCAATTAACCTCATGAAGTAGGATGACAGAAACCTGATTTTAAAATTTGAGTGTTACTTGTATATTTAAAGATAAACTTTTGAATTTTATTGATTCAGATTAATTTGCTGTATGGGTTGAACGTGATGGGAGAAGGGGGTGGGGGGGGGGGGAAGAGATTAGACTTTTGGGCCGTCGTAAATTTTCCTAAGTATAAGCCTTGATATGTTCGAAGTGCTGCCTCTGGAAAAAAGAAACACTCTTTGTTCAACCAATTTCCTCGTTCTGGACCCGTGCTTGCGTTCTAAATCCATAAGTGTAGAACGACGCATTCTACACTTATTGCACAAGGTCAAGAGTGTAAGATTGCTAACTCTTCAACGGTTCCTATTGTTCTGGGTTGCTAATTTTATTTAGTGTTTATCAATGCAACAAAATGAAAAATGAAAGAGATAAATATCTTTGCTTCACATAAAAGTCAGAAAGCTTTATTCTGTTTTTAAATAACCAATTTTAAAGATTCATGGTCCAATGGAGCGATATTACATCATTCTTGAGTTTGGGGATGCCTTAATTAGACTTTACTATAAGCATGTATTATCTTTTGTGACTAATTTTCTATTTCTTTATTGAGGGGTAAAGTATTGCAGAGATCGATATGGGATAAACTTGTCTTCAAGGAGTTTCAAAAAGCCCTTGGGGACAATGTTCGAGCTATTGCCGTTTCATCATCAATTGTGCCACCTGATGTGATGGTTTTCTTCAAGCGTGCTTCTGGAGCTTACGTAAGATCTTCTCCATTCTTTTTACATAGATTGATATTAAATGCAACTTATATAAATTTTACTACAAACCAAAATTGTTTTATTTCAACGTTTTAAGTTTGACATTTTTGCAATTTGACTAATTTGCGTTTTATTCCTTCTACAAGAAATCATTTTTGTGGTTAAAAAAAGCACAAACACTCCGGAAACTTAATAATTGATGTATTGATATTATTGGGGAATTAATATATTTTTTTCGAAATCATCGTTGCTTATCGTTGAAAAGTAGTGCTCAAGTTTCTATTTAGTCAGACCAGCTGTCTAGGAACTTTTGGTCAAATAAAGGTCTGTAGATCAAATCATTCTAAATTGCCGAAATTTCCCAGCATTTTATTAATTTTCAGAACAATGTTGTCACAAATGATACAGCAGAGGCTATTTCTACAAATAATGGACATCAGTTACATATGAGGGGATGTGATTGTTAAATAATTGAATGCAAATTCTCAAATCTTGCTATTAGTGTCCTGAAATCTGTTATAAAATGGATGTTTTAAAGAGTCTCTTACAGTAAGTTACTGTCTGTGGGAGTCACCTGAAAACTCTGGAGTAAGAACTTTTGATTTTGTCATAAAATACCAGTGTTAAACATGATAGTCTCGAATTTACCACTGGGAAGATCCTTACCTTTTGTTAAAATGATGCATTGAACTAAAAAAAATCTTCTGCCTTTACAAGACGCACTGATGCTTTATTTCACTAGGTGAGTATGGTAACGCTAAGGACACGGTAACAAAAGATGTGATCAACTTGTCATTGAGATTATGATAACAATAAGTCATAAAGCCACTTATGCACTGGTAAATTAAACAACATTTGCATCAATAATTCCTTTACATTACCTGAAACCTTAGAGAGTCGTTTTGTGGCATTGTTTTAAACATAAGATTTAAACTATTCATGTTGCCTCTTATAACAATAAAGTGAGAATAAGTTTTTAAAAACGACAGTAGATAAGATAGTTAAACAAAAAACACTGGCTTACAAAATTATAAAATAAAATTGACTCATTCCTTCAGTGACTTGATTAGTGACATTTTCTGGACTCATTTGGTGGTCAGAACCAATTCATGCCTTGCAAGGGTCAATTTGCGTCGTTACAGCCATCCGGAGAGTCCGCAAAGCGTAGATCAGAGACTAATCAAGCTTAATACTGATGTTAAGTGTGAGAAAGGGATAGATGAATCTTGAAATAAAATGGTCATCAAAGTCTATTAACTCTTTCTTCACCTTTCATAGATTTTCTGTCATTGATACTTGCAGAAAGGTGGTGTGTTCTCTTGAATTTCAGTTGGGGTTTTCGAAAAGTCAAAGGAGGGTGTTCCACACCCTACGAAGACGGTTGGATATAAGATTTTCTAGTCGGTAATTTTTAAATACTATAAACGTTAGTATTCTTGCACCGCGTTTCTTTATAATCCTGGGACAACTTTTGAGGGAGCCACCTCGTCAACTTTTACTGATAGACAGCAATTTATTATCCTTAGATTTCTTAGTTGAAGACACCGAGTTAACCTTTTACTAAATCCGTTGGGACAGGATAGTTATCATTAAACTACTCTTTGGGTCATCACACTCTAAAGTTTGAAAAGTGGAGAACATCGTTTCAGCACAGTGACACATTTCATATGTATTGATCAGTCTCATGTTTTTAGTACTATAGTGGTCACATAAAAATTAAAACCCTTAAACTTTGGTGGGGCAGAAGTCAAAAGGTATGGTTTATAAACTTCAAGATAGAAATTGAATAACAGCAATCGTAATCTCTCGAAAAAGCTTTTACTTGTGCATTTTGCTCCTAACCATAACTTCTGTGTGAATTCGAAACATCAAATATCGTACAAACATATAGTACAAAAACCTAAAATGTATTGCATCGAACAAGGATATCAGATATGCATATGGATTCTTTCTGATGACGATTATGAATTTGATCTATGTAATCATTTTGTAGTTTTTTTTATATATAAAAAACACGTAGCTTTACTAGATGATTATTATATGGTATTATTTTATGAAATTCATTAATTTCATCAGGTGATGGAAGCCTATGGTCAGACAGAGGTGCTTGCAGCTACTAAGACTTTACCCAGAGAAGTTAATGGAGGTTAGTTCTGACTGGCTGTAAAATATTTAAAGTAAAAATACTTAAAGAGCTGGTCTAATCCTAAAAGTACAATAATATAAATAATTCTGCTCTTCCATCAATCATTTCAAACACTCCATATAATGCTGATACAAGTAAAGTTAGCGCAAACCTTTTTCCATAATAAATTTTTGAATGTTATAATCGAGTTTTGTAAAACGATGAACGGGAGATAATGTCAAAAGAGCATTAGTGCACAGAAAAAAATAGAAACCTCATAGAAAAGTAAAATTTTACCGCTTACTCTCAATTAAAATAAGCTTTTGTGTAAGTGGATATGGTCCAGGGAATAGAGACATTTTGCCTTGAAAAAGGTTATGTAGTTCTGATTTTTTAATATGTTATAAAGGTTGGTCTCGTGGTTTATAAACCAAGTTTTCGACCTCCTAATCCTTGTGCGTTCTCCGTGGTGCACCAAAACCGGAGCCATTTTTCAGTTTATACGCCATAACTCTTTGTCTATGCATCTTAGAAACAAATATTATATTCAAAAGTTGTAGAATATTAAATTTTCTACAACTTTGGTATGCTAAGTTTTTTTTGTAGACCTATTATGTAAATAGTTATGTCGCATCAAAGTCAAAACTTTTTCGTAAAAATGCTACTTTTTTAAGATTTGTGTCAAGTTTTTTTTATTATATCTCCATAATGGTACGTTTTAGAGAAAAAGTTTACTAATAAAAGTTGTAGAACAATAAATTTCCTACAAATTTTCTAAATTAACTTATTTTCTAGGACTAATAATAAAGAAGTTACTCTGCTTTGTGTATTTTCCCTGGTGCACCACAAAAAAATACGTTTTTCAGTTTATATATCATAACTCTTTTGAAATGCATTTTAAAAACAAACATTAAATTTAAAAGTTGTAGAATATTAAATTTTCTACAACTTTTGTGTACAATTTGCTTTTATAAAGCTATTATGTAAAGAGTTATATAGCATCAAAGTAAAAACATTTTCGTAAAAATGCTGCTTTTTTAAGTTTTTTGCCGCGTTTTTCAATTATATCTTCATAACAATAAGTTGTAGGGAAAAATATATTGTACAAAAGTTGTAGATCTATAAATTTGCTATAAGTTTTATACAAAAAGTTACTACCTAGGACTAATAACTAAGGATCTACTCTTCATTGAAGGTTTACGAGATGATAACCTATATAAAATATTATGTATAGGTAGGGGTTTAAAAATAGCTTCTTACTACATGTCTGACAATTTTAATAAAAAAAATAAAACAATATATACATAATACTAATGATAATGTAAAATAAAAAGTGGAAATATATTAAATAATGTATATATCTATATACAATAACGGTAATATCAATTTACCATTTTCGCCATGGTGCACCAAAAACCTTCTGAATTCTGAAATTTTGAATTTTTTTTCAGTATACCGATCATATCTTTTTTCCACTGCATTTTATAGGGGGGAAAATTATATTTTAGGTTGTAGAGTATTAAATTTTCTACCACTAATGTATGTGCAAAATTTGTTTTGTAGAACTATTGTATGAAAAACAAATTGTATGAAAAGCATCAAAGCAAAAACTCTTTCGTAAAAATACCATTTTAAGATTCTTGTCGAGTTTTTAGATGATATCCATTAAAGTATATCATAAAAATTGTCGAACCCTAAATTTGCTACGTTTATATACAAAGTTATTTTATAGGACTATTAACAAAAGAGCTACTTGGTAAGATCTAATATTAAAAACAGTTTCTTACTGCAAAGCCTGACAAGTTTAATAAAAAATAAAACAATATAGGTATTAAAATAATAATATTATAAATCAAAAAATATAAATATTATAAAAATGTTTATATCTATATATAATAATAGTAATATCAATAAAACTTACAATTAAAAAAACTTAAAAATTCTTAAATTTATTTTCGTTTAGCCACGAAGGCTCGGCTAGTTCCTCCGCTACTTCTTGAATTAAGAATTCTATTGGGTCGTCTTCATCGTTGTCATCAATTATGATGTTCACTGTATTGTCACAGGTTTGTCCATGACAATTTTTACATATTATGGAGCACTTGAGACCGGCCTTTCTACACAGCAGGCCTTAGTGCATCCTATGTTGCGCTGGCAGAAAACGTTGGCCAGAATTGATTGAGGAGCTGAATCCCTGGTGGTTGTAATAGGAAGAAGTCCTTTACTGTCCATCTTCCACCCACAGACCAGAGGATTTTTCAATTGGCCCATCCATGTCTTTACTTGATGGTATGTGCGAAAGACATGGAGCGTAGCAGCTTCTTGGGTCGGAGGTAGCTTTGACAGATTTAACTTGCTCCCAGTTATTGATTTGGAAAATTGCTTATAACGCAAAGCATTTCAAGTTGTTGCCCTGTGACCACCAAAGAGAGCAACAAGAATGCTTGATACTGCTTCGGTGATGCTTGAAACACTGGCATTAGGATCTAGGAAGATCTTTGCAAATTCCTGTAATATTGGATATGATGAAGCAGCCAGCATTACAACGCATGTATTCCAATATTAAGTAACTACACTGAGTGGTTGATATTCTGTCGCGATGGTTAGTGGTGGGGAGGGTTGAGAATGGTTTTTCGATTCTTCTGATCTTCTACCCTGAATTCGGCAGTGACAAATCTCAATCAACAGTATATCAGTATATGGTGTTTTCGCGGAAACTGAGTCCTTAAAAGAATTCCTTTACATGTCACCAATGCCACCCGACTTGTGATTTTTAATTCTATCTCAAAAGATCTGTACCCCTCTTAGTTTAGAATTAGCCACTTGAATGCAGTCCATTTCTCATTTTTATTTCCGAATGCAGAAATTTTTGGTGCATCACGGCAAAATGGTAAATTTTATATTACTATTATTATCTATAGATATATACATTATTCAATACATTTCCACTTTTTATTTTACATTATCATTAGTATTATATATTTATATTGTTTTATTTTTTATTAAAATTGTCACCCCTACCTATACATAAAATATTATAGGTTATCATCTCGTAAACCTTCAAAGAAGAGTAGCTCCTTAGTTATTAGTCCTAGATAGTAACTTTTTTGTATGAAACTTAAAGCAAATTTATAGATCTACAACTTTTGTATAATATATTGTTCCCTACGACTTATTGTCAAGAAGATATAATTGAAAAACTCGGCAAAAAACGTAAAAAAGCAGCAAGTGTTTACTTTGATGCTACATAACTCTTTACATAATAGCTTTACA
This sequence comes from Linyphia triangularis, assembly GCA_963978545.1. Taxonomy (NCBI): domain Eukaryota; kingdom Metazoa; phylum Arthropoda; class Arachnida; order Araneae; family Linyphiidae; genus Linyphia; species Linyphia triangularis. Next base: position 74,383,599 of record OZ021725.1, on the reverse strand, counting down.
AAAGCAAATTGTTCACAAAAGTTGTAGAAAATTTAATATTCTACAACTTTTAAATTTAATGTTTGTTTTTAAAATGCATTGTGAAAGAGTTATGATCTATAAACTGAAAAACGTATTTGTTTGTGGTGCACCACGGAAAATACACAAAGCAGAGTAACTCCTTTGTTATTAGTCCTAGAAAATAAGTTTATATAAAAAACTTGTAGGAAATTTATTGCTCTACAACTTTTATTCACAAACTTTTTCTCTAAAATATACCATTATGAAGATATAATCAAAAAACTTGACACAAATCTTAAAAAAATAGCATTTTTACGAAAAAGTTTTGACTTTGATGTGACATAACTATTTACATAATAGGTCTACAAAAAAACTTAGTATACAAAAGTTGTAGATAATTTAATATTCTACAACTTTTGAATATAATGTTTATTTCTTAAATGCATTTGCAAAGAGCTATGACGTATAAACTGAAAAATGGCTCCGTTTTTGGTTTACCACGGAGAACGCACAAGGGTTAGGAGGTCGAAAACTTGGTTTATAAACCACGGGACCGACCTTTATAACAGAACTACATAACCTTTTGCAAGGTAAGACCCCTTTTTCAGTCTCTATTCCCCGGACTAATATGCAAGATTCATAGTCGATAAAACGACAAGAAGAAATGAGAAATTCTAGAATTCACAAAACAAATTGTTTTTGTTTTTTGATCGAAGGGCTTTAAAAAAATAGTTATTTTTTAGTCAAAATAGACATATAACATATATATAAGAACCTTAAATATATTCATATTACCAAGTTCCAATTTAACTTGGTAATATGAGTATAACTACCCATATATTCCAAAACACTCGCTGAAAGTTAATGGACCATTAACTTTCAGTGAGTGTTTTGGAATTTATGGGTGTTATCAAAATAACCAAATCTAAAACTGTTAACATGAACATCAGTTTTCGAGACATGAATATTTATTATATTTTATTAATTCCTGTTTCAAATGATAGTTTTATAAAATCTGAACAAAAATATGTATATTTTGAATTAAACAATTTTTATAAATTTAACAATACATAACAATACAAGACAACAATTTTCTAACATTTCTTAAATAGAAATAAGTAATACTTTTGTCTAGTTTGCGTGTTTAGTTTATAATACTCTAACATTCTGAACATATTTATTTGAAATAACTCTATTGAAAATGCTATTAGGAATTTTTATTTAGTTTAAAATCCGGATATATATCAATTTGAGTTTTAAAAACGGTAATTTGCAAATGTCGGTCAACTATAAAATTTAATATGCCAGTTTGAGAAATTAACTACACGTATATAAAATTGGACGTTTTAAGTTTTAAGTTGTTTATTGATATGGCCGAGCAATTTTGTTGGCCTCCATGTAAAATATTTTTGCATATTTTTTGCATACTTAAAATTTCATTTCTGAACAGTGCATCTTTGGATAATATTTCGATTACAGTTTAAATCGAGATCGATTTTTATTTTAGTGTGTGAGTAAAATGTATTTTTTAGAAAATAATTGTCCTTTACAATTTATCATTTTAATTAATAAATTTTAATAAGTTAAGATGTTCTGTTATTCACATTTCCATCATTTGGAACAAAGGTTTGTACCAATTAAATGCAAGGTCTTGAGAATAATTTCATTTGCGTAGCTGCTATTTTTACTTCGGATCACCAGTCCAACTGGTTTGCCCAATTTGCGACAGAATTTAAACATGTTGAGCTTTTCCACATTTTTTAGTAAATTTTTCTCTTTTCTAAGTTTTTCATTTGCTATTCGCTTGCAGGTCATGTTGGTCCACCGATACCTAATAACCATGTAAAGCTTGTAGATGTTCCAGAGATGAACTATTTTGCTAAAGATGATATTGGTGAAGTAATTATGAATTTAAATTATATTTGCTACGGGGAAACATGGTTTAGGTTTTGCATATATAGTTGATTTTGTCAACCGATAAAATTAGGGACACCGCTTCTTTTTACTAACGTATATTTAAGCGAAAGATTGTTAAAAGATAGATCAGAAAATTTTAGATTGTTTTAAGAAATAGTTCTGGTGTTAAAATATGTGATATAAGCTTATAAGCTTTGTTTTCAGAACAACTGCTAGCGAAAACTTGAAAAACGTTGTAAAAAGTCGTATTATAGAATATCACAGAAAATAACTTAAACTTTTTCTAATTCACCGGATAACATCACAAAAAAAATATTTTAATGTAATGTCATTGGCTATTTCAAATAAACCGTCTATGAAAACATAAAAAAGGTAATTTGTACCATATGTTCCTAAGTGTGTGTCTTTTTTGTTATAAACTTAATACGCTATTATAATAAATTACACATTTTGAATATAAAAAAAAATCTTTTGGTTTAATTAATATACAAGTAATATATTTTTCAGATATGTGTAAAAGGTCCTACGGTTTTTAAGGGATATTTTAAGAATGAGAAGCCACCAATGAATCCTTAAAAGATGGATGGCAACACACAGGGGACATAGGTAAATGGCTTCCAGTAAGTTTGACATACAAATTCCAACATTTTGAAAATGTAGAGTTAATAAAATAAATAATATTGGATTTTAAAATTAATAAAATTGAAATACTATTATTCTATCTCTTTAGCATTATTCAAAGATGGAAAATTTATTAACTATATGGAAACTTTAATGGAATATGGAAAGTCTGTTACAAATATTGAAAATAGTTCTTTAGATTAGCATATAAAAAACTACTAATGTTGTATATTTAAAATTTAATTCATGTATTTCCGTTCAATATATTGAAAATTCATAAGAAATAAAAACATCATTCATAAGAAATAAAATCTATGTAAATTTACATAAAACTTTTACCTTTTTTAACTATATAACAGCGTTATAAGTAAAGCTTCTATAAGGCTTCACTTTCATTAAGATTCTATACTGTATTTTCCTCCCTCTTCGATATATGGATTAGGTACCTTTCCTTCTATCTACCTCAAAACTAATTCCCTTATGCAGTTGACAAAAATTAAAAAAACATTCTAATTCTCCTAAAAAATGAAGGATATGGAAAAAACTAGCCTTATAAAAATTGTAGGCTTTTTATATTTGTAAAATATAGCAATATGTATATGATCCAACTAATTCAATAAACAATATTGCTATAGATCTGTCCATCTGTCGAAATATTGTGATTTAGTGGACTAAGAAAATTTAGGCATAGCAACATACATTTTCGATGAATATCATTCTAATTATGTGCATTTTATAAGTTTGATTTTCTAAAAGAAATTTTCTTGTGTATACAGATATGTTAAAATTCATTTCAGAATGGAACTTTAAAAATCATAGACAGAAAGAAACATATTTTTAAGCTATCTCAGGTAAGAATTATTCAATAACATCTAAATTAATTATTAAATCTTTGTTGATGAGGAGACTATATCTGCTCTCTAATGATTAGGAATCGACGTTAATGTTTTTGTAAGAAATATACCTGTGTGCGTGCAAAATATTAGATTTTTACAGAGGTCAGTATTCTTTATAGAGGACAGAGCACGTTAAAAAAGAAACTCTTTCACTTTTACATATAATAACTCAAAACTAAAGTTCGCATTTCTAAATTTTTTTTGCCAACCTGATGGATATGGGGTTAGCGCTCGGGATGTTCGTTGTGGTTCGGAATCCACGTTACGTTGTAGGTCCCGGCCTGATTATCCGTCATTGTGCTAAAATGTAGGTCGTTGAGCTTAGAAGCCAATCTAAATTTTTCTTATCAACAGATTTCTCGAACATTTTTCTACATATTTATAAAATTTCATATTTCTAAATAAAATAGTTTTTTCTCTGTGAGACAGAGAAGTATGCGCGGCGGAAAAATTCTTAAACAGCGGCGACTCTATTTATTCCTTACCTTTTTATTAATATAGAGAACTTGAACACATTGGAGAATGAAAATTAATTATCGAAATCAGAAATTAAGAAAGTTATGAGCTGCTCACGAAATCCCCGCTGATAATTAACTGACGTAATCATAATGCTGTTTACATCTTTTATGAAGCTGTACTTCAGGTTAAGCTATTTTATAATCGGGATTACTTGAAACTTTTAGAACAATTTTATTATTTTAAATTTTTTTTTATACAAGAAGATTGGTGTGGAAGGCCATGAAGTTTCTGGCTAGTCTAAATGAACTGGTACGACACCTAAATGTTAATAGTATATAAAAGATAAAACAGGAGTCTAAGATTTATCAATGAAAGCGTCCACTTTCTGCTAAAGGAGAACACATTTTTACATATACAAGTTTAGAGAAAATGAATGAAACGGGCAAGAAATAGAAACTAAAAGCGCTATGCAACAGATACATTTGAACATCAATCCACTAGCCATGCTAGCTATGGGAGAGAACGGTACGCACTATTAAGCAGCTATTAAAGAAGAGTTTATACCGTGTTTGTGTTAATTATGAAGGAATTGTGAATCTGCTTTGAAAATTTAGTCAATTGCCGTCTAATCACTTACGTGTTCCAATGTGTTAAAGGTTCTCACACTATCAGACTACATCGACATAACGTAAAATGATAATGCGGATCTGGACATTGTTAACACTAAGCATCTTTGTAAACGCATTCATTATGTCCAAGGCATGCATCAGCAGCTACAATGATGATTCCAAAAAGAATATTTGACTGAACTTATTCGAAATCCACAATTATCTTCCAAATTAAAGGACTGGATCCTGGTAACTTATCGGTTCAGATAACACTAAACGTTTAAACTAGCCTTTAAATTGAATTTATTCCCTGAGAAAGATAGCGTCGACTGAGTGGACAAATTACGTGTATCCAGTGAGAGAAATCATCTGCCAAGTTTAGCGAATTTAACTTTTGATCTGCTTTGGCTTCACATCTTTCGAACCCATCCAAGCAACAACTCCAGAACTTCTCGTTCTAGTAGACAGAATACAGCTCTTTTCACAACAATAGAGTACAAAACAGCAGTTAAAAACTTGACAACACAACTGCTCAAATCGCTGCACAAGACAATGCAATACAGTTCGCTTTCGGAACTCTCTGAACGCTCACTGAGACTCAGTATCAGTAATTCCAGTCAACTAATGGACTCAGCTAACAACTAATTCCCGCTCGCTTGGCCGGCTTATATAGGAATCAAACCTTCTTGAAATTTCTAGAGGTAGATGTTTGGAGAACTTTCCAGATCGTAGTCGAAAAGTCCTATACATGTACATGGGGACCGAAAATGTCGCCAAATGGTCGCCAACTTGGCGAGAGAGTACCATTACCATAATGTTAAATACCCTGCTCCTTAAAACTCGCTTCACAGAGTTACCTCTGTAAAACTCGTTATCAAGCATCAATACCCATATTGCAGGGAAGCCAAGCTCAGACGAACTATTGCACTGCCTTATGTGAAATGTACATAAATTTTCCTGTTTACAAAATTAACACTACGAAATATTTACAAAAATTCGTAACAATATGACGCGAATTTAACTTTTATTATTTTTTATACGGGCCCATGGCAGAATACACACTTCTACTTGTGAAGACTACTTGTATGACAGTTTCATTTTAATAAACATGTAATATTCGTCGAGTATCTACTACAACCAGAAAATAAATAAAAATAATAGTACAACAAATAGGTGAATAAGTTTTAGGTAAGTAATCTGACTGAGCAATTTAGTCACTAGAATTCATCAAGAAACTCAAGTTAAGTGTGAGAATGCAAAGCCAAGTAAACACTGATGACAGAGGAGATCATATCTCATGCTAAAAGTCAATTCCATGACTTGTGAGATTTTTAATGTGAATGCCTTTTTGCAACTGCTCTCTAATGGTACTTCATGCTTTTGCATGTGTCTCCAATGTGCACTTTGCATTTCAATTTACGACTGAGTTGTTTTACTTATCGTTTTGTTACATAAAGATGCCTCTTTGATGTGAATTTCATGTGTCTATGCTGTTCCACTGAGAAGTTATTAGAGAAAAACTGAAATATCTTTAAATTTTGCAGACCAGTGTAGTAGTTCTAGCTCAAACCATACTACAACTTTTCAAATTAAATGGCTAAAAGAATTTGAGTGGTTAGCTTATTCTGAAGGAAAATCCCGATCTTTTTGTAAATATTGCGTGATATTTTCGCATTCCAAAAGTATATTCAAAGGAGTTCATCAAGAAACAAGGAAATTAGTAACACAGGTTTTCTGTAATTTGATAAAAGGAACGAAAATTTTCGATCACTGCTGAAGATAAAGAACCAATAGTAGAGATAATGACCTTAAAGATTAATTAATGAACAGAGGAGGTTTTTATTCAAAAAAAAGTTATATAAGGAAAAAAGTAGGGGGAGTGAGGAAAATAATATTAACGAGAATGCAATTAAGTGTTTTATAAAATAATCTGCTATCATATAATAAAGCATTAGTTCACTTCAGTTATAAAAGTAAACTGAAAATATATAAAAAAAATAACAACAACTATGTTTTTTCCCAATATTTCGTTTAAAACTCCTTGAAAACCATCCTTAATCCTTAAGTGAGAGCTCACTTAAAACATAAAAAAACAAGTGCAAATAACTGTAAGTTTGGTCGTATTGGCCCCTCCCGAAATTGTAACCTATATACGCCACTGGCCCACGTGTTGCTGACGGCGCCAGATAATCTGAAAACAACCAACCCCCCTTTGGAGATGAGATCCACCGAAATTCCAAATGATGTTTCCTGCGATGATTCTTCCGAGGCTTCTGCTGAAAATTCCCTCTTTCCGAACGCTAGGAGGCACTCAATTACATACTCTCCAGAGCTTCCTAAAAAAAAAACACGTTATGGGAGGAGGATAAATCCATTGAAAAAACTAAATCTCTGAACACAAAAAGAGTGACATTAATTTTACTTTTAATTGTATTGCTTGTATATTTTAACAATCCAAAAGTAGAAGGATCTTGCCAGTCCTTTTAAAATACTAACTTTTGCTTTGTAAATTATTTGTATTACTTATAGTTTTTTGTAATCTAGAAACTTGTTGTATATATTTTGTAACCGAAATTGTTCTAGAGTTAAACTTATTTGAAAGCATGTAATTTTTCGTGATTTGAAAGGCCTGTGCCTTCAGAAAATAGTATGCTTAACTGTTTACGTTTAATAAAATTTTCCTTATACTCGTGGAAGAGAGTTTAGTTAAGACTTACAAAATTAGTATCACATGAGACATAAGGTTCTTTAAAATTCGAAGATTTGTTGGGTATTTTAACGAATATTCCTGAGGATACACTTCTAGATAATCTCTAGACATTTTCAATTCTAAGGCAAAAATATAGATAGTTAAAAGTGACCCCTCATGCCCTAGTTAAGAGTTTGGGGCTTGCTACAGTATGCACAATATATTGTTTGTTGTTGATTGTTGGACAAACTGGTAGATGGTAAGTATTCTTGGTTCTTTTGAAATAAAAAGTAAATACTAGGTAGTTCTTCTTGAAAGTACTTAAAAAAATTGCTCTATATGGTTTGGACTGTTCTATGTTCAGGTATTCTAGTGCAGTATGGTCTTTGTATTGACAGGTTTCAAATTAACAATATTTATAGAAATGGCTAAACTCTGAGTTGATTGGTAGTGAGTGGTGATATCGACATAGTGATTTGAACTTTAGTACCCAGATACAAAGTTGTATTCAAATAATATTTCAGAAATATTTAGAAGTAATGAGCTGACGTTCTTCTTCATGTGCTTCTTTTGCAGGGAGAATACATTGCTCCAGAAAAAGTTGAAAATGCATATTCCCGGTTACCGTTGGTTCTTCAAATATTTATCGATGGATTTACTGATCAGGTACATTGTGTCAAATGCAAGATTCTGACCTTCTGCTTGCTTCAATAAAACTTACGCCATTGATTTGCTCTTTCAGAATTACATTGTTGCATTAGTTGTTCCCGACAAGATAGCTTTGAAGTCGTGGTTGGAAGCCAAAGGACATAAGGTGGCAAACGAGGATTTGAAACATTTTCTGTCAAATAAGGTTCGTTTAATTTGCTTCTGTGTTACGAATATCTAATCAATTATAAAATTTAAAATACTTCAACAGTTTAAAAACAGGATTTTTTCGAATTATAACTCAAACGCGGTATTATAATTAATGCCGTTCATTGTCTTACTGCCCTTTTCTACCATTCCCTATTTCTTTTGAAAGCTAAAATAATAAGGTTGACATTGGTTATGCGCTGAAAGAGTTTATTATGCATATAAAATGTGCCTTTGTTTCGCTTCTCTCAAGTTATGATACATTTTTAGGTAGAGCGGTTAACCTTAGTGTGAAATATTGGAGACTGGTTACATTTTAAGAAGATGTTCGGTACAATAAAGTATAGTGCATCTGTTTTTTGATAAAGAGTGGATTGAATATTCTTGCATTATTTTTGGAATAAATAGAGCAAAGAAAACTAACATGTTATTTAACTAAGATTATATAATTGTGTTACAAAAATGTGTAAGTGTTTTCAGCTGATTCTGTGTAAAAAGAGTCTGAGTAAATAGGTATTATGTGGGTCCTAAATATTAAAATGTCTTTATCGAATATATATGACAACATAACCATTTTCGTTCTCAAACATGTTATTATGTTTATTATCTTATTCCGTTATTACAAAAAGTAGAAAGACGAAATTATATATTTCACAGTATCATGAAATTATTCAAATGATATTGAGTGAAATGATTCAAATGATATTGAATGAAATGATTCAAATGATATTAGATAAAAATATTTTACTCATTTTTCTAATCTCTAATTTTGTTATTAAATTCTAATCTCTAATTTTGTTTTTAAATTCTCATTTCAAGTTTATATAAATATAAATTAAAACTAAGCGTGCGGAAATAGGTCTTTACCTTTCTGTTAAGGTGGGATTTCATTATGGGTTATTCAATTGTGGGGAAAATAAGTTTCAGATATCAAGTGCTCTACATATAATAACTTCCATTTTCCTAATAACTCTAAAAAACATCGTATGTATAAACATAGACAAGTACGATAAAAACATAACAATTTAGTTGTGTAAATATCATGTTTAAGAATGTATAATATGTTTCGTTTTACGTATAGATTGAAGTGATCAATAAATTTAACAAATAATTAAATTACTTTTGCAGGAAATTAGAAAAGAATTTCTTAAAGAATTAAGGAAAATAGGGTCAAGTGAAGATCTCAATTCTCTCGAACAAGTGAGTATTTTGCATAGATTCAAATTGAACAATTCAACAACTCATTTTAAACTTTGTAAAAACCATTTATTTTACATGACTGTGTCAAGCTTCAAATAAATTTTTTTTTGACAAAATATTTCATACTTAAATTTCGTGTATATTTATAAAATTTATCGCCATCAAATTTTAATTTAAATGGAAAAGTTGACACATAGAATAGCAATTTTCAATTGATAGTGGATGATATTAAGTAGAATATATATTTATTCAACTAAAGATATTGATTTCTGGGATCTCTAACAAAACTAGGGGTGTGGAAGATCGCACAACTTTCAATAGGATATTTGACAAATTTTCAAAATATGTTTTAAATAAAGCATATGCCCAAAATAAAAGATACGTATTTTTTCTTTTTCCAAAATAATGCCGCAAAGCGCCAAAAATCGCATTTTAAAATGCAAGCAGAAGCCCCGCCCCTAAAACGCTGCTCAAAAATCCATCTGATTGTGTGACGTCAACATCGCATAAACAACATCGCGAATGAGTTTCAAGCGAGATTGTGTAGCCGTAATGGGTTATTTTCCTTTTGATTTTGTTTGAGGAAATTTCTTGCCGATACTGTGTTTACCCCACTGTACAAGTACTTCAATTAACAGCTGAACACTAATTTGGGTAAAACTTCCAATTTTTGACATATAGAGGATTTTGCGCCTAGATTTGTCTGCATAAAACCGCTCCAAGTTATGGCGGATTTTTACTATAGCATTTTTTTTTATGGTAATCTTGTGTTCCTATTCACTTCAATGCATTAATACTTGTTTTGTTTTTTACCCTGTAAATGTTTAAATAAGATCAGACATAAATTATAATGAGTGTTCCGATTCTCCCCTTTCTGCTAGGTGATGTGGTACACCATGAATAAATTCAAAATAAATTGAAGTAATGTTTTTTTCAACATTTTTGGGTTTGATCATCATATGAGAAGGTATGATCCAAGTTTCAAAGTCAAAAATTAGTTCGTTAACAAGATTATTACACCGGATTTTTACTTTGAAAGTTGAAAAGGTTTCCGATTCAGTTCTCGGCCGATTATTTTAAACGCTATAATTTTGCTTATGTTTTTATAATTATTATAACTGTGATAGTGTGTAGTTCTTGTTCTACAAATTATAATAACGGCGATTTATTTATCTACACAGATGTTTTAACATTTCTAAACACAGTAGAAAAAAAAAAAAAAAAACTGCGCTGGATTTGAAAAAGAACCCACCATCAATGCGTCTATTTTGGATAAATTTAAACTGTCTGCCTTTACGAAACTGTCATACATTTTTCCAATAAAGTTTCTTTAAATAAATATTTCCTAAAATTCACCTTTAATGGTCATAATTAATCATAAAGTAGGAAGAAAGACGAACCAAGCTTAAAAATAAACGTATGAAGTTGTTTGTTCACAAACTTCCACTCCACAATATTGACGTCACATTCTGGGAGGAGCTTAAGCGATCGTTTCTGGTCACATGACGAAGCGCTCAGAAAACCATTTTTTAGAATTCGATTTATAAAAATTTGAGCAATTATTTCGAGTAAAAAATGCTTGCATTATTATTACCTCGTTAAATACTATTCATAGGCCGCATTTGGTAATTATTTATTGATGGTGTCAAATACCCTATTGCACTATAATACTGACGTGAATTTGTGTCATTTATCGTTTTTATTTTTCATTATTCCTCTAGCAAGAATGGCCAGTTTAGTGATATTTTTTGCGATATTTTTTGTATGTGCTCTTAAAAAAAAAAAAAAAAAATGCTAATGTTGGCGATATACTTTTCGATCATTCTTATAATATCCTTTCTTGCAAGTGAAACTGAGGAGAGAAGAAAAAACGATCGTTGACGAGGTATGCTCAAGGAAAGAGAACTCTGAGTTGAAAACATTCGTTTTTCAACTTTTTACATCATTAAAGCATTTTTACGGAAATTTTGGAGGCGGGGATGTTTAGAACAACTTAAGAGGTATTACCACAGTGATTTTCATCAAAATCATTAGAGCCGTTTTTTAGCAATCATTGAAAAACATGATTTTTTTCAATGACAGCTACCTTAGGAACATACGCGATTTTGACGAAAACCTTATTGGTAGGTCCCATTGGCACTATTAACCCTCATACCAAATTTGAACATCGTAGGTCAATTTGTTCGGGAGTTATGCTGCCCACAGACACACATTTTTTCTAGATCATTTTTTTGAAATCAGGATGTTCCTCCACAACGTGGAGAAATGCAAAAAAAAAAAAAAAAAAAAAAAAAAAAAAAAAAAACCACTTTGTATACATATGGGTAAAAAAGTTGTAAAAATGGTTCCCATTAAGCAAAATCAAAATCATTAAAAACTAAACTGGAAAAAGCTGTGATATATATTTTTTACACGAAATCAATATGAATTCAGTGGATTTCTAAGAGAATGTCCTTATTTTTAGTGAAAATGCATAATTGTTTGGTGTCTGACCTTTTAAGCATGATTTGTACGTATATTTGTAATATTTTTTTCTGTAAGGTACCTGGTTTTCGGAATTTACTTGCTTTTTCGGAATTCACGCTTCCGAGCTCTTGATTTTAAACATTTTTACATCATTTTATGTTTTCACTTTTTCAGGCTAAGAACATGTCTTTCATAATGGAGCCATTTACTTTAGATAACGATCTTTTGACACCCACATTTAAATTGAGGAGAAACATAGCAAGGAAAAAGTTCGAATATGAAATACAGCAGTTGTACAATGAAGGACCTCTCATATAAATCAGAAAAAATTGAAGTTATAGTTCCTATGAACATTTCTGGATACTTTTTCTAATAAAAATTGTTATATTCCATGTTAATTCATAAAAATACGTGTAATAAATTTATTGCTTGTAATAAAATCACGGGGAAAATGTACGTTGTCTAATTCTTTTTTTATATATATAAATTTCTTATTTTATATACATAAAAAAGAGTTATTTCAAAAGGTAAAGGAATAAAAGTTATTTCCATTATTCAAATAGTTACTGACTCTTGAAGAGAGAAAATTGTATGACAGAAATTGCTTGGAATTTCAGCAAGATATTTGTTTATATTTACTGATAACAAGATATTTGTTTATTTTACTTTTTTTATATATATAAATTTCTTATTTTATGTACATAAAAAAGAGTTATTTAAAAAGGTAAAGGAATAAAAGTTATTTCCATTATTCAAATAGTTACTGACTCTTGAAGAGAGAAAATTGTATGACAGAAATTGCTTGGAATTTCAACAAGATATTTGTTTATATTTACTGATAACAAGATATTTGTTTATTTTACTTTTTTTATATAAATTTCTTATTTTATATACATAAAAAAGAGTTATTTCAAAAGGTAAAGGAATAAAAGTTATTTCCATTATTCAAATAGTTACTGACTCTTGAAGAGAGAAAATTGTATGACAGAAATTGCTTGGAATTTCAGCAAGATATTTGTTTATATTTACTGATAACAAGATATTTGTTTATTTTACTTTTTTTATATATATAAATTTCTTATTTTATGTACATAAAAAAGAGTTATTTCAAAAGGTAAAGGAATAAAAGTTATTTCCATTATTCAAATAGTTACTGACTCTTGAAGAGAGAAAATTGTATGACAGAAATTGCTTGGAATTTCAACAAGATATTTGCAGACTTAGAGGGTTTGATGCATGTGTATGTTTTAAAATTTTAACATAAAATTAATCGTTTCGAACAATTTTTACAAAAAGAGACTCATTCAGTAATGCTTGATTCAATATAACAAAAGAATATTCTTTTTGATCAAAGAAATCCTCATGAATCGTAATTTACTTGAAGTAATTTTCTTTAATAAGATTTAAAAGGCATGACAAATTTTCAATAAGCATCTGAATGTTTTATTATAAAATTTATTGTAATTGCATATCATGCATCTATCAAATATTAAGGATTTGTTGGTAATGGACTGCGGAAAATCTTTCTTAATTTTAACGAAAACGGTTTCTTGAGGACCTTTTAAATTGAACTGACAAATATTTATGACATGAAATTAAAGGAAACCTTAACTACTAACAAGGTAGATCAAGAAGCTGTTAAGTATATTTCACACAATATGCAATGATTTAATACACATTCGACCTTGTTTTTCTGAATCAAAGGAGCACTATATTTTGTATAAGGAAAGAAACGAGTAGGCAAAAAAAACCAGAAAAATATTGGATTTTCTTAATATAAAAAGTAGTTGCAATGACATATCATTACTATCTGTTCACAAGTAATAAAAATATAGTTATAAAATATTTGAATTAATTGGCATTTTAAATGAAATCGACCAAAAAAGTGGATTTTTATAATTCGGTTATTGTAGTCAATATTTTCACTTTTGTCAATTTTAAAAGCCTGAAGTGATCCTTTGAAGATTCATATAATATGACAACAAGAATTTGAGAATTATTACTGATTGCAATTCAAAGAATTTTCACAGAAAAGAGTGAAACTGAAATCAGTGGAGAAAAAATACGTAAATTGTAGAAAAGTAAATGATGGGATTTTTAAAGAAATTTTCACTTTTTTAAAAACTAAACTTTCGTGGTAAAAATAATTGTTTTTTAGACAGACGTTAGAGTTCAGACAGATATTAAAAAGTCAGCAGCTCTCTTTCTCATTCACTTTAAGTCTTTAGTTGTATTTTTCCTTTTTTTACGACTGAAAGTTAATTTATGGTATTCATTTGTTGTTAAGTCTCCTACACTAGATTTGGGATATTTTATTTTGAGAATAAAACCTATACGTAGTAAATTTAACAGAAATTATGCTTCAGCTGTCTCCGAAATTATCCCCATCTCTTTGTAATTCCACTTGGCGTTTATCTGCTAACTATGTGTGTGGTTTGAGTTTCGCTTTATTCGCCCCAATGAAACTCAAGTAATGCAACGAGTTCTTAAAGTTTTGGTGCATTCACTTTCATTTTAACTCCCTTGTAAGCAATAAATATCACCCCCTACTCAAACGTTACCTGCGACCCAATATGGCTCGCGTATTGATAAGGATACCCTCTGACAGACGTACAAGTCTACTTTCTATGTTACTAGTTGAAAAAAGTTACAACATGGTATCCATCAAAAAAGTCAGTCGCACTACGTTACCGTTATGAAATCATGTAAAAATTCATTATGTATCAAAATGAACACATTATGCCCTTACGTATAGTTTAGACACCAAGATAATTTATTTTTTTCGTTAAGCTGCTCGCAAAGTTAATAGAATTCAAAATCATCATTAATTTAACGCATATTAAACATCTTAAATTTAGTTATCAGATTCACAAGTTTTTTGTTAGAAATATTAATTGATGGTGCATAATAATGAATTGCAAAACGTCATTTGTATTTCAGGAACTACAAAGGTATATAGAAATTTTAGATTTCAAGAACCATTTTTCAAATAATATTGGCATAAATAAAAAAATTTCGACCAGAAGTGGAAAATATCATTACATTTAACTCATCAAAAAGTAAATTTTCTAACAATAATTTTATCTATTTATTATTTTAGACAGATTTTTATGACGAACATTAAGATTCATAAAAACAAAACTTACTAAGAAAAATTTGCACATTTTAAATATAAGGATGTGAAATTCGATTAATTTTATTCTTCATGAAGATGGTACATATATTCCCAATCATTTTTAAGTTTAACATCTTCAGATTTAATGACATTCAAATGAATCAAATTTAAATTTAAGAAAATACGTTGTTTCCAGAAAAATAGACACATTTATTTAACTTTTTCAATGATAATATGAATTCTTGCTATGATTTTCATGTATAAATATATTTTCCTAAAGGTGCTAAAGAGTTTTTTTTTCTTTTTCTTTTTTTTTTTTTAAAATATCAAATATGAAAAATTTGATAATTTTTTGGGAGATTTTATAATAAGTTGAAGAGATAATATATTTATTTTTGAATTTTCATTGTTTTATTGAATTGCAAAAAAAAAAAAAAAAATCATTAAGATATAATCAGTAGTCATGGAGAAAATAATTATTTCTCTGACACTTACCTATTCTTTTTCTACTTTTTTTAAAATTCTAGTAATACCAAATTTATACCCCAAAGTGCTGTAAAATTTCAACCAGTAAAAATCTTGAAACAATATTCGCTTATTTCAACCTTTTGTTATTTTTCTCATGTTAGTTATATTTGTCTTTTAGTATTTCTGACATTCTTTGGCCTTACAAAAATATAAAATATTATATATGCAATTATTTTATAATATTTGAAAAGTAGAGGCAGTATTTTTAAATTATTTTTGATTTAGTTGACAAAACTTTTTGCGTATTTTATTGGATACTTTTATACGCTATCATTAAAATATCATACGATTTTTTCATTATCATTCAAATCATTCAAGTTTTAGTCTTATTTTGCAAAATAGTAATTTAAAATATTCTTAAATCATTCCCTACTTTATGACGTACAGTGGTGTAACGATGTTGATTTCTCAATAATTAAAAAAAATAATTTGTCATCACAATACTTTTTCGAAATTGAGAATTGTTTTATAAATGATAAGTCGCATTTTTATTCGATCTTTATGTGTTAAAAAATCTAATAATGTGGTGAAAATGTGTAAAAATATTAATGTCTTCTCTAATTTCCTGAAAATGTTATAATTTTACTTTTGCAATTTTAAAATTAGATTATTTTGTTTTTAATATTTGTCATTCATAGGTATATCGATTTACTAGATTTGTTTTAGGACATTTTATTCACTGAACTTACTTTCTGACGTGAATGGGTAACTTGTCATATTTTAGAGTAATTTTCAGGGTTCTTTTAAAGAAAGAAAAAATTGGGAGACATAATTTGATCACTAAGATGTAAAATTATTAGCATGATTTTTTTAAAAGTACAACAATTTGCAGCTGGAATTGAGGGGCTCCTGAAAACTGCACCTCCCACAAATCAGTAACTTACATCATTATCTATGTAATTACTTTATTTATTTATTTCATTACTCATTACTTTCATTTATTTTCACTGAAATTGATTCTAAAAATTATTATGCAATAGTCACTTCATTCCACTGAAGTTATTTGTAATACATATGTATGCGTACCTTTAATTTAAAATTTAAATTCTGACTTATAGAGAAATATTATACAAAATCTCATAAAATAATTTATTTAATTTAAAATTTATATATATATATATATATATATATATATATATATATATATATATATATATATATATATATATATATATATATATATATATATATATATATATATATATATATATATATATATATATATATATATATATATATATATATATATATATATATATATATATATATATATATATATATATCTTTTTTATAGATTTTCACATATTTTTTTTTTCCTTGTAATTTTTAACTTGGCGGTAGATAACAAATTTTCTTAGGAAATACCCAATATAATTTTAAAGTAGCATTCATTCTCAGCCATCTTTGAACATGTAATATGTAGGCGAACAAATGAATATATAATAATATGAACCAAGTAGCACAATAATTTTGGTCGATATCGGTTGACATTTGCTAATTCCAATGAACAATGATCGAGTTGAATTCACCAATTTCCCAGAACCCCTGTATCCGACATTGGTCAATACCGCTGTGGTACGTGAGAAATTTCTGTTTTCTTACATTTGTTCCTTAATAAAATTGAAAATTTTTTAGAATTAAAAATTGAATTTTATTAAAAGAGCACATATCGTTAGTTTGAAAGAAGTCTGTGATGAAGCGGAAAGTATTTTACTAGAGAAACTATATAAGTCAAAGAAAAAAATTATTTTATCTTCTTGTGGCACATTTCAAATCCGAGATTCCACCCAGTCAACGTTTATTTTTTAGTTTTTCGCGATCGCATCTCCTTTCGCCTCAATCAAATTTTCATAAATTACTTGACAATGGTGATCGGTGCAGCCCTTAAAAACATCATTAGCGCATTTAAAGGGGCTTCGTCTGTTCTTGGAGGTGTCATCGGGTTAGTAAAGCTTTACGTATGACAACCATTCCCAGCTCGGACAGGTAACATTTTTTATTGATAAGCTTTAAAGGATGTTTCTATATCATGTATAAAACTAAACTAAACTCAGTTGTGTAACAGCCCCGGTGTCCTTGGCCTGCTTTGCCTTATCCAGCTTACTTGACAATGGACCCCGAGATGCCATACAGCAACGTTCCGGTCAGATGATCAGTCTGACTCGGAAGCGTGCTTGGGAACTAAACACTAGGCATTCCTCTAAGGACACCATCGAGATTTTTCATCTTTAAAATCAGTGTGTTATAGTTATAAAAAATACAGTAAAAAGTCGAGATCGATTTAAATAAAGAACAAAACAAACAAACAAGTAAGTAAGTAAGTAAGTAAGTAAGTAAGTAAGTAAGTAAGTAAGTAAGTAAGTAAGTAAGTAAGTAAGTAAGTAAGTAAGTAAGTAAGTAAGTAAGTAAGTAAGTAAGTAAGTAAGTAAGTAAGTAAGTAAGTAAGTAAGTAAGTAAGTAAGTAAGTAAGTAAGTAAGTAAGTAAGTAAGCAAGCAAGCAAGCAAGCAAAGCAAAGCAAAGCAAAGCAAAGCAAAGCAAAGCAAAGCAAAGCAAAGCAAAGCAAAGCAAAGCAAAGCAAAGCAAAGCAAAGCAAAGCAAAGCAAAGCAAAGCAAAGCAAAGCAAAGCAAAGCAAAGCAAAGCAAAGCAAAGCAAAGCAAAGCAAAGCAAAGCAAAGCAAAGCAAAGCAAAGCAAAGTAAAGTAAAGTAAATAAATAAATAAATAAATAAATAAATAAATAAATAAATAAATAAATAAATAAATAAATAAATAAATAAATAAATAAATAAATAAATAAATAAATAAATAAATAAATAAATAAATAAATAAATAAATAAATAAATAAATAAATAAATAAATAAATAAATAAATAAATAAATAAATAAATAAATAAATAAATAAATAAATAAATAAATAAATAAATAAATAAATAAATAAATAAATAAATAAATAAATAAATAAATAAATAAATAAATAAATAAATAAATAAATAAATAAATAAATAAATAAATAAATAAATAAATAAATAAATAAATAAATAAATAAATAAATAAATAAATAAATAAATAAATAAATAAATAAATAAATATAAATTGAAAGGTGTGTGAGTAAGCATACTTATAAATTGTTATAACTAAGACAATTTTAGGAATGTTTGGATTGGATTTGGTTCAGGTTCTTAAAGGTTCTTAAAATGAGAAATTAAAAAAAAAAAAAAAAAAAAAAATTGCATTGTGCCCCATGACACTTGAAAAGAACTTTCATACAAAACAATGGTTTGAAAATGAATGTAAAAGCAAAATATCATGTTCAGGGCCGTATTTCTAAATAGGCTAAGTAGGCTGCAGTCTAGAGCGGCAAATTTTCAGAGGGCGGCAGTTTGGCAATTTATTCAAAACTTAAAATGAAGTATTTCAGACGTTAATAATATTTTCCTCACGAATTTAAGAATACATGTTACTTAAAATGTATATTTTAGTCCTTCTACATGGCTACTTTCTAAAACTATAACATAATACAAATTCACAGCAAGTAATCTTGTTTTATAACTTACTTGTAATGCAATCTAATTTGGTTTGACAACACTGGCACAAGCGCAGCGATTGGCTCCGCTGTCAGTAGTGTAGTGTCAGTCTAGTCCAGGGTTCGCCACTAACTTTTAGAGGCGGGCCATCTTACTTATGTTGGAGCTTTTCGCGGGCCGGTTACACCAAAACAAGTACCTTTAATTATTACCGATTTAATAATAAATAGGATTTCAGAAAACTGGAAAGAATAAATTTTTTTATCATAATAAAACTACACTTGATATTTTGATTCTATTTTTTCAAATAATTAAAAAAAAAAAATAGTTTTCATTATTAGTAAATTAAAGTCTAAAAAAGAAGTGAATCTTTTGTTTCAACGTGACAAAGTGACTTGACCTAACTTTTAATAAAAGTAATTAAACTGTACTTCCAGATTACTCCGATTTAGTTGATATCAATTGTGAGACGATG
Source organism: Linyphia triangularis (assembly GCA_963978545.1). Taxonomy (NCBI): domain Eukaryota; kingdom Metazoa; phylum Arthropoda; class Arachnida; order Araneae; family Linyphiidae; genus Linyphia; species Linyphia triangularis. The sequence continues at coordinate 74,364,247 of OZ021725.1, read as the reverse complement.
GCATTGGCCGATCCAGCGAGGGGTGGAGGGGGCGATCGCCCCCTCCATTCTAGATTAAATAAGAAAAAATAAAGACGATGATGAATATTTTATGTGCTGTCATGATTATAATAAATAAAAGTCTAAAGTTGGCGCCAAAAATTAACTCAGATATTCAATTTATATATATTTAATTATATTGCATTTAATTAAAATACTCTTATTTTATTATTTAATATATACAAGCTTATGAACTTGTGAAAGATTGGATTTAAAAAGTAAAACCAAAATGTCCTATATTGTTTTTATCGCTCACATTTGAACGCGCGCTTCACTCACGATTTGGAAGAAGTCAATCCAAATTTGATGAATCCGTACTGAACATCTGTTATATAAATGTTTTCTTCCCAAAAAATGGAGATTAAAAAGCCGAGGACAATCTACGACAACAAAGCAAATTATAGTTTAGGTTTTGTGTATGTATTCTTTATAAGATTATCCTTTCTATCATATGCAACAATAATTTATCCTGAACGATATTGTTAAAGACAACTCCAATTTACAGTCGTAAATTCACACATAGTGTCGCTTAGTGAGACTTTTCATCTTTCTGTAACATAATCTGCATAATCAAGTTAAATTATCCCATGGTATAGTAATATAACTTATAAACAGCCTCCTCAGTTATAAAATTCTGGATCCGTTCTTTGACGATGGCGTTCGAAATCGTTCAGTTTATTTTATGATAGAGTCGATGTCTTTCGGAGTATTTGTTGTAGTCAATTTTAATAAATTGTCCAAATGAGATTCAGTTAAGTTATACCTGTGTTCAATCTTGATGAAAACCACCTTGCTGAAAGCTTCTTCACATGCTTTCTTCGGATACATAGCGGAGAACTCTGTTCTTCATAGTTAAAAATATTATTTCGGATAAATTACTATTATGTAAGAAAAAAAGTTCATACAGTGAAATTTGATTTTTTTTTCTTCTGTGGTGCCGGCGCACAGCAGAAAAATCTGTCGCGGGTCAAATCCAGCCTGCGGGTCGCGTTGTGGCTGACGCTGGTCTAGTTTGTCTGAGTCTGATGATGTCATTCATGTCTATCGGTGTGAACAACGGGATCGTTGAGGATTGTGTTGAGCGAGACGTGTTTGTGTTGTTTGCTACAATATTATCTTATAGTTTAAGAGCATTCCAATACAAAACGTACAGTTTTTAACAAGTTGGTTACTCCCTACTAATTACTATGAGTGACGGTAGGAAGACTCAACAAGGTCTTTTAAAACTAATAGTTTGCCATTGGAAGAAAAGAATGATGAAGAAGATAAAGAGGAACCTGAAAGTGCTCGTGCTGTTTGTGATGGTTCTTTTGGGGACAACAATGCTTTCTCTGGAATGAGTTGTTCCAAAACAACCCTATTGTTATCAGTCATGAGGACATTATTAACGAGTTTGTCAGTAAGACATCTCGCAAGAAAGCTATGTAAATTTGAACATGAAGATTACGTGGGATGAGTTGTTTTAGAGAAGTTTGTATATTTTTCAACAAATAAACCAGTAATTAACTACATTTTGTGTAATTTCATTTCACCGTGTAGGACAACTTAATTCAAACAGAACACAGTTCTTCAATTACGCAAAAGATGGTCATTAGCATTAAAATATAAAAATTTGTTTAAATTAGTGATCACTGATCTCCAAGAACAAATTAATTAAGTTAGAAATCCATGTAATTTTTTTAATAAACCTTACAAAAAAAAAAAAAAAAAAAAGTTGATAACTAATTTGATTATATAATTTATTATGTAAACCATTAAAATTGTAGTTTTATCTAAAGTAAATAGACTTTATGTTTAAAAAAAGATGAAAACACCAATGAACTCTATCCTTTTGTTGTATAAAACAAATGTATTAAGCCTTTACATTCTAGGCCTTTTTCACTTGGAGGGACAAGCAACTTGAGACGTTTTCCGCCATTTTTGATTGGTTCGCGGTTACAGATCCGCTTCAAATAAACTTAATACAGTCATTGGCCTTGCATTGAATTTCCGGATCAAACCTAGTGGTCCTCTCGAGTGGCAGCAACAAATCATGTGATGAGTGAGAGTCACCTCTGGACTGGAAAGGGTTAAGCAAATATGAACTATAGAGGGGGCGGCAAATGGACTTTAGCCTATAGGCGGTATTCTCTTAAATACGGCCCTGATCATGTTAATAGTATAATATGTTTGTAAGATTTGATTCTATGGACACAGAGGTGTATTTCAGTTATTGTAGATCTTGCATATTTTGTTTAATGGCTTTCAATACGAATAAGCGACCCTTCCGCAAAACAATTGGATGCAGAGGCTGTCAAAGTTCCAGTTTTAATATTAACTTAGGGTATACATAGAATAAATCGTAGTCGTGTATTACTTCGCAAAGTTTAATTAATTGTCTTAGAAATTTCCAAATTTTTTATACGAGCTTACAAAATGTAAACTTTTATTCACAATAACCGCCTTTGTTGGTTGATATTTATCATACAAAGTACGCAGTTTCTGTATTATTTTTTATTAATTTGTTTATTTTTTAAATGTATCCCACCGTGCAGTTATTCTGTATTAATTACAATTTCGAAACTAAAAAACACAACTGTAGTTATACACTTTTGAAATTTCACTTCTCACCGCTTTGGACTACAGCAGTTTTCCTTAATACGTCTAAATCCATCTCTAAAAATTTGTCACAAATTAAATACTAAAGCTAGGAATTTATAACACTTCATAGTTAATGCTGTACATTGGGATGAAAATCTCAGTGAAACGAAGAATAAAAGTTTAAAATCATTGATTTTCTTTGTTAAATGTTGAAGCAACAGCGATTTGGATCACACCTTTTCAAACTTAGCTTCCTCCAGTAGTCCAGAGAATAGAGGCATTTTGCCTCGCCAAAGGTTATGTAGTTCTGATTTTTTAATATGTTCTAAAGGTTGGTCTCGTGGTTTATAAACCAAGTTTTCGACCTCCTAACCCTTGTGCGTTCTCCGTGGTGCACCAAAAACTGAGCCGTTTTTCAGTTTATACGTCTTAGCTCTTTGCCAATGCATCTTAGAAACACACATTATGTTCAAAAGTTGTAGAATATTAAATTATCTACAACTTTTGTATACTAAGTTTTTTTGTAGACCTATTATGTAATTAGTTATGTCGCATCAAAGTCAAAAAGATTTGTGTCAAGTTTTTTGATTATATCTTCATAATGGTACATTTTAGAGAAAAAGTTTGTGAATAAAAGTTGTAGAACAATAAATTTCCTACAAGTTTTCTATATAAACTTATTTTCTAGGACTAATAACAAAGGAGTTACTCTGCTTTGTGTATTTTCCGTGGTGCACCACAAACAAATACGTTTTTCAGTTTATAGATCATAACTCTTTCGCAAAGCATTTTAAAAACCAACATTAAGTTTAAAAGTTGTAGAATATTAAATTTTCTACAACTTTTGTGAACAATTTGCTTTTGTAAACCTATTATGTAAAGAGTTACGTAGCATCAAAGTAAACACTTTTTCGTAAAAATGCTGCTCTTTTAAGTTTTTTGCCGAGTTGTTCAATTATATCTTCATAACAATAAGTCGTAGGGAAAAATATATTAAACAAAAAATGTAGATCTATAAATTTTCTCTAAGTTTTATACAAAAAGTTACTATCTAGGACTAATAACTAAGGATCCCCTCTTCTTTGAAGGTTTACGAGATGATAACCAATAATATATTATGTATAGGTAGGGGTTTAAAAATAGCTTCTTACTGCATAGTCTTACAATTTTAATAAAATATTAAAACAATATTTACATAATTCTAATGATAATGTAAAATAAAAAGTGGAAATATATTAAATAATGTATATATCTATATACAATAACGGTAATATCAATTTACCATTTTCGCCATGGTGCACCAAAAACCTTTTGAATTCTGAAATTTTGAATTTCTTTTCCGTATACCGATCATATCCTTTTTCCACTGCATTTTAAAGGGGAAAAAATTATATTTTAGGTTGTAGAGTATTAAATTTTCTACCACTAATGTATGTGCAAAATTTGTTTTCTAGAACTATTGTATGAAAAACAAATTGTATGAAAAGCATCAAAGCAAAAGCTCTTTCGTAAAAATACCATTTTAAGATTCTTGTCGAGTTTTTAGATGATATCCATAAAAATATATCATAAAAATTGTAGAACCCTAAATTTGCTACGTTTTATATACAAAGTTATTTTAAAGGACTAATAACAAAAGAGCTACTTGGTAAGATCTAATATTAAAAACAGTGTCTTACTGCAAAGCCTGACAAGTTTAATAAAAATAAAACAATATAGGTATTAAAATAATAGTATTATAAATCAAAAAATATAAATATTATAAATATATATATATATATATATATATATATATATATATATATATATATATATATATATATATATATATATATATAATAGTAATATCAATAAAACTTACAATTTAGAAAACTTATAAATTCTTAAATTTAGTTTCGTTTAGCCACGAAGGCTCGGCTAGTTCCTCCGCTACTTCTTGAATTAAGAGTTCTGTTGGGTCAACTTCATCGTTGTCATCAATTATGATGTTCGCTGTATTGTCACAGGTTTGTCCATGACAGTTTTTACATATTATGAAGCACTTGAGACCGGCCTTTCTACAACCGCAGGCCTTAGTGCATCTTATGTTGCGCTGGCAGAAAATGTAGGTCAGAATTGATTGAGGAGCTGAATCCCTGGTGGTTATAATAGGAAGAAGTCCTTTACTGTCCATCTTCCACACAGACCAGAGGATTTTTCAATTGGCCCATCCATGTCTTTACTTGATGGTATGTGCGAAAGACATGATGCGTAGCAGCTTTTTGGGTCGGATGTAGCTTTGACAGATTTAACTTGCTCCCAGTTGTTGATTTGGAAAATTGCTTATAACGCAAAGCATTTCAAGTTGTTGCCCTGTGACCACCAAAGAGAACAACAAGAATGCTTGATACTGCTTCGGTGATGCTTGAAACACTGGCATTAGAATCTAGGAAGATCTTTGCAAATTCCTGTAATATTGGATATGATGAAGCAGCCAACATTACAACGCATGTATTCCAATATTAAGTAACTACACTGAGTGGTTGATATTCTGTCGGGATGGTTAGTGGAGGGGAGGGTTGGTTGGTTGTTTTCAGATTATCTGGCGCCGTCAGCAACACGAGGGCTATATTGCGCCGAAACATTCGTCATTTGACAAGCCAACATACATTTACAAACACCCATGCCAACACGGGACTCGAACCCGCAACCTCGCGGTCTAGAAGCCAGCACGCTAACCACTATACCGTTTGGTCGGTGGAGGGGAGGGTTGAGAATGGTTTTTCGGTTCTTCTAATCTTCTACCCTGAATTCGGCAGTGGCAAATCTCAATCAACAGTATATGGTGTTTTCGCGGAAACTGAGTCCTTAAAAGAATTCCTTTACATGTCACTAATGTCACCCGACTTGAGATTTTTCTATTGTATCTCAAAAGATCTGTACCCCACGTAGTTTAGAATCAGACACTTGAATGCAGTCTATTTCTCATTTTTTTTTTCCGAATGCAGAAATTTTTGGTGCATCACGGCAAAATGGTAAATTTTATATTACTATTATTATCTATAGATATATACATTATTTAATATATTTCCACTTTTTATTTTACATTATCATTAGTATTATATATATATATATATATTGTTTTATTTTTTTATTAAAATTGTCAGACTATGCAGTAACAAGCTATTTTTAAACCCCTACCTATACATAAAATATTATAGGTTATCATCTCGTAAACCTTCAAAGAAGAGGAGCTCCTTAGTTATTAGTCCTAGATAGTAACTTTTTTTGTATAAAACTTATAGCAAATTTATAGATCTACAACTTTTGTATAATATATTTTCCCCTACGACTTATTGTCATGAAGATATAATTGAAAAACTCGGCAAAAACTTAAAAATGCAGCATTTTTACGAAAAAGTGTTTACTTTGATGCTATGTAACTCTTTACATAAAAACTTTACAAAAGCAAATTGTTCACAAAAGTTGTAGAAAATTTAATATTCTACAACTTTTAAACTTAATGTTTGTTTTTAAAATACTTTGCGAAAGAGTTATGATCTATAAACTGAAAAATGTATTTGTTTGTGGTGCACCACGGAAAATACACAAAGCAGAGTAACTCCTTTGTTATTAGTCCTAGAAAATAAGTTTATATAAAAAACTTGTAGGAAATTTATTGCTCTACAACTTTTATTCACAAACTTTTTCTCTAAAATGTACCATTATGAAGATATAATCAAAAAACTTAACACAAATCTTAAAAAAGTAGCATTTTTACGAAAAAGTTTTGACTTTGATGCGACATAACTATTTACATAATAGGTCTACAAAAAAACTTAATATACAAAAGTTGTAGATAATTTAATATTCTACAACTTTTGAATATAGTGTTTCTTTCTAAGATGCATTGGGAAAGAGTTATGATGTATAAACTGAAAAACGGCTCAGTTTTTGGTGCACCACGGAGAACGCACAAGGGTTAGGAGGTCGAAAACTTGGTTTATAAACCACGGGACCGACATTTTTAACATATTAAAAAATCAGAACTACATAACCTTTTGCAAGGTAAGACCCCTTTTTCAGTCTCTACTCCCCGGACTACAGAAACATTTTTAATAAATTGTATGTGTTTAAAACAGTGGCGGCTCGAGCACTACAGTCAGTACAGTACAACCGAGCAGCATCTAAATTTATTAGTTCAAAACTAAAATGATATCATTTACAATTTTCTAAAATGAAAATCCAATTTCTACGGTAAATAGCAAATTTGTTGTCTCAATATTCAATTTCAACACAAACTGGTGATACAGATCCTTTCCCTCCTTGTAATGTGTAGCGAGACTGCCAGTGAGCACTTTTCCATCGTCGGCTGACCTTGAGAATTCGATGAACTGATTGGTCGATAATTAGCGTGGGTAGGAGAAAGTGTGAGCTAAGTGCAAATGTGTGGTTTTTTTTATTTTTTTTTATTTTATTATTATTATTATTTTCGAAACTCGGAAGAAATATAATATTTAACTCTTCTGTATTTTTGCGTTCCTCTGTTCTAAACACTGTCTCTTGAATGCCGTGAGATCTAGTTGGATGATAAAAAAAATCATTACAAATATTTTTTTTTTAATATTTTTACTATTTTTTTCTCTGTAACAGGTTTGCGCACTCAAAAATATATACCATGAATTCTTTTGAACTATTTTCAAAGAATAGTTACAATGCATAATTAATAATTAACATTTCGAAAATATTAATGATTTTGATAAAAATCTAGTCTTACCCCCTTCCCCCTGCAAACATTCCTGGCGATGTCCATGAAAATTAAAGACTAAGCGTTCATGAATGATTGTGAAAAGTGTGTGTGTGTAGGGGGGGGGGGGGTGGAATCGGCTGCACTGGTATTTTCGATCACAGGCCACCACTGGCCACCACTCTAATGCATTCCATTTCCTTTACTCAAATATCTAATTTTTTCGATAAAGGCTCCTTTGCTTTTTAACTTTGAATCCTACCAATACATGATAAGAGAAAGCGGAATTGCGGAATTTTTAAGAGGTTTTCATTTAATTCACAGGCACATATTCTTCTACAAAGGGCCCCTTCTCTTTGTATGACCGTTTATCTCAGCTGCCCTTGACCCTTCCGGAATCGTTCGCAAGCGACAAGGAAACTGCACAGGCGAAAAGGAAACTGGTTCTTTTTTTTTCTTCTTTCTCTCTCTCTCTCTCTTCCCCAGTTATCACATGCGCACACATTTACATTCGGGCCTCCTCTTCTGTCAAAACTGCACCCATCTGAACCGGCAGGGAGAAAGTAAACACTTAGGATCTTCAAAACTCAGTTCCAAATTTGATTGTTATTTGTTTTGTATCATCATTTGCTTCCCTAATCACCGTTAGATTCTTGGAACTTTAGACACTAACTTTCTCACCTCTGTGACGAAAGAGTTACGAAATCGCATCCGCTTTATGTGTTCAGAACTTAATGCGCGGAATCTAAGTCGAGCTGTCATACTGAAAGATGTTCGTTCGATGCGTTGCGAAACTGTTCCACGGACAGTGTAGAATTTTGAAAGGGTTTTACTTCCATTCTACGAAAAAATATCGCATTTTCTCCAAAGAGATATTTAAACAGAAGACCGTATCTTTGGACCAGCAATCCGTTTTATTGCCGGTAAGTAATATATATTAAATAATAGGTAAATTTTTACACTATTAAATTATTTGAGCAGATGCCTTATTAGAATTTGAACTTGGGAAGATTTTTGTAAAATTATGTGTGTTTTATTTGAAAGATTACATTTTTCCGAATTGCAACCCCTTAATCTTCCTGTAAACTTTGTCAGTGGAAACCACTAATGGTGCTCATCTGCTTCGTTTATGCACCAAAAAAGTTACCACGAGTCATTCGGATCTGTACCAAATAATTTCCATAATGGTATATTTGTTGATTTTTTTGAAAAGTTAAACCATCAATAGCGGTGAATAAAGTTAAAAAAAAAAGGCAAAAACAAGTGGGCGGGGGACAAACTGTAAATCTTAATAATATTGCCCCAGATCAAAAATAATAAAATTGTTAAATAGAGAAAGAGTAATTCTCACCACCTTACCTCTCCCTAATCGTTTTTGGCTCAGCATGGCCCTTGTGTTGCCTTTGCGCCATAAAACCTCAATAAAACAAACTAACTCAACAATCGTTTTCATTGCTCATCTCTCTTTATTCCTTCTCTTGAACTAAACTTAAAATGTAATTCAACATTTAACCCAGCAGATTTCGCTAATAATGGATTGATTAAAAAAAAAAAAAATCACACGACCAAATACTCACAAAACACATGCAAATGAAAAAGTTTCTCGATTCCGTCGGTGACACAATTGCAGTTCATTTTCAAGATATCCTGGAAGGCGTTCCTCAATGAATTTCGGTAAACTACGATTATTCCATCATTGCCATTTTTTTTATTTTTTATTAATATATATTAATAAAACAAGCTGTATGTTTGTGTATCTGTCTGCCTGTGGATCTATAGAAAGCTATAAATACTTATCTCCAATGTGGATTACTGCAGTATTGTGAAATTGTAGACAATTGATTTTAACACGTAAATGAAAGTGAGGACGAGCTTGTAAGATGATAGCATTTAATTAACATATTAATTTAAGTTCAAGATAAAAATAGATGGAGCTCAAGTGGCTCTTAAGAATGATTTTTAGTTACATCGTAGTGGACAGGAAACAGAAGAATGAATATAGTTCAAAATTAAAAACAGTTCTTGCTGGGAGGGGTTACCACATTTGCAGATCCAGTTGTTTTGTAAGGTTGTTTTAAGTCAGGCAGATTGTTTCATTTTTCAATCATGTTATCGTGGAATTCGTACTTTTCCTATATTAAAATTAACTAAGACTTCCCATGTATGGACTTATTTATCCTATCATAACCTCTGTCACTTAACACTAGTCCTATCCTGTCCTGTCCACACTTGAAACCCCTCCGTTAGATAAATTTCACTAACTAAAACAAATTACCTCTAAACCGTCTTTTCTCCAATGTATACATACATATTTATTATTTGAGTTCCTCTATCTAGTACTAAAATCTCCGTCCACAAGCGATAAAGAAGATTTATTGGACAATGAATTATGCATTCATATCTCTACGATAACACATATGTCTAGTGCTTTTTCTTATAAAAATCTAGAATTGTAACAGTTAAAATGTAAAATCCGGTATATAAGGGTTTCCTTTAAAAAGGTATAATTTACAGTGTTATTTTTTATTTAATTTACATACACGGTTTTGAAGGTATTAACATAATCTTCGTGTTCTAATTAGTGTAGCAACTCAAATACTTTGAAAAGTTTGTATTTCGTGTAGTTTTAATTAATAAAAAATGTTTGCAGCCGAACTTCAGTTTTTGTTGGAAATGCAGTAATAATGTTTAGAAATAATTAAGTTTCAAATTTTAACTGTTACTCTCCTTTAAAATTAAACACATTAATTAAATGCATCATTTGAGAAACCATAGCTAATTTTTTGAGATATCAAGAAAAATCTGTTTCTACTATAACCATTAATCATAAAATATTTTCATTATAACATTTTCTTTGAACTAAATACAATCATCTTTTGCATCATTTCTCAGTCACACATATTTAATGGTGCAACGTCTATCAAATAAGAGTCCGATTTAAGACTTATAGAATTTTTGAATATTTAAGCATACACGTAACGAGTTCACAAATTTATGACTTGGGACGAAAATCCTACAATATAAAGATTTAAATGAAATATTTAAAAACATTTTTAACTTTTATATCAAGTATACAATTCTTTTTTTAATTGTTTTGAGGTATGAAAAATGGATTTTAACTAAGCAAATATATTCTTCATATGGTGATTTACTTCAAAGATGCCTTGCACAGACTCAACGTGGAACCATCTCAGCGTAAAATGTTGATATGTTTCTATGTTGGAGTAAGATCTCTTTACTTTACTTAAATAAATTTATATATTCCTTTATGAGGAGTATGTTCCCATATGAGGATACTTCCCATGGAATATGTTGGCCTATTTGGTCCCAAAAATTCAATACCGTGCTAAAACCACTTCCTGCAGAATTGGCTTCCCTCCAAACCTAACTAACGAAACGAAAAAAGTTATTTATCTCCTTTGTTATGAAACCTTAAAGCCACGATTTCACTTCTTAACTTAAACTAAGTACGAACGCGCCACCAAAGATAACATTTTTTTTTTTTTTTTTAATTTAGTACATTTAATGAAAGACTATCTCATTTTTCGCCACTACATTTGGCATTGATAAACAGAAAGCGGACGTTAAAAGTGCATAATCATGTTCTGTCACTTTTATCTGATAACTATCATTGTAGGTTCAATGAAAGTTGAACTCTGATTTCGGATTTAATTCTATTATTCTGGAGAATCAAAGTACGATATCCATTGAAATCGCTGGGTTAGTTATCAGATTAAAAAAAAAATATCGAAATTGATTGGTTACTGATTATCCATATTCACGGGAGTGTCAACTTTCAGTATCAATACCGGATGTGAACCTGCCTACAAACGCCAAACAATCAAAGATGAAAATCAGCTTAAATAGAGATTGTAAAAAGTAGTATTCGAACTTTGAACGATGATAATCAACAGATTATCTAATAACTCGCGATAGAGTCTCAAATCCAAAAAAATTTTTTAAAAAAATTAATCCTTTTTAAAGTTGTTAGTTCTCGATCTTACATCGTAGACAAATATCAACTTACCATCATTTACTCGCTTCATTTTATGAAACGAATCCAAAAGCGTTTTACCTTTCAGAAATGGTCACAGTGTAACTATTAATAGTTTTTGGGTTTCAAGACAGTTGTTTATTATTTAGTAAATGAGTTTTAGAATCATTTGATTTCCGACTTTATCGTGTCAAATTTATTCAAGATAACGCTTTTGTTACATATTTGTGGATGCTGTTGAAATCTCTCGATTGAAAAGGCAGTTAAATTTAAAGACGAATTTTTTCTTTAGAATCCTCTTGTAGAGCAAACTAACATCTAACTCTTTTATTTCAGTTGGTTGGTTGTTTTCAGATTATCTGGCGCCGTCAGCAACACGAAGGCTATAATGCGCCGAAACATTCTTCATTTGACAAGCCAACATATACACTTACAAACACCCATGCCTTACACGGGACTCGAACCCGCAACCTCGCGGTCTAGAAGCTAGTATGCTAACCACTATACCGTTTGTTGGGCTTATTTCAGTTATTAAACTGATGAAACATATACTGCAATTCTTTAATGTACGCATTGGAGATTTTGGATCTTTCTCTATTCGTAAACAGATAAGAATTATAAAATTAATATTAATCTAGTAGATTTGTTTTTGCTTTACGTAATATTATTTGGTGATAAAGTTATATGGAAAAAATAATTCATTTAACCAATCCAAATATGCATTTTTAAGCCACCGACGCACGGAACACAAGAGTAGAAAAAAGTGCCAAAATTTCCCTTGCGTACCTTAGAGAATTGCCCATACATAGAAACAATAGCAATAAAAAAAAAAAAAAAAAAAAAAAAAGAGAGATAAAAAAAAAAATCAGCATTTAATTTCTAAAAAATATCCACACCTTTCCCCAATCAAGACTTGCGTATTCAGATAATAGTTTAGTTTTTATCATGTAAACAATAAAACAAATTAATTAAAAATTATAAAAGGTATCATAAAATTATTATTCAAATATTTCTTTAGAGCCTGAGAAGCAAAGGGTCTAAGTGACTTTTCTTAACTTTTGAGAAAATACACTTTAAAGTTTCTTATTGATATTAAATTCTATGAAAACTAGTGATATCTTTATTCCAGATGTTAGTATTTGAACAGCAAATAATTTTTATACAAATTTAATATAAATAAGAAACTTTAAAGTGTATTTTCTCAAAAGTTTAGAAACGCCCCTTTGGCCCCTTTGCTTATCAGGCCATCAAATGTAATTGATAAAAAAGAGAAAAAACCTATATATTGAAGCACAGATCAAAAAGTAAATTCTTAAAATTTGTTTTATAGGGAAAGGAAAGAATTAGATGTTCTCAACTCCTTGAAGATCCAAATGTTCTTACCTCTGAAATCCCGGGATCTCCTAATATTCAAACCGTATTTCAGGTTCTGGAACATGGAAAGAATGTTTCTGGTTCGTTTCAATAAACATTTACTTTTCAATATTTGGTAATTGAAGGTTCCTAATGACTTTTTATTTATAAAATCTCTTATATAAAATCATAAATGATTTTAAATAGGAATAAAACTTTTTATAATTAACATGAAGTATTGTTAATTTCATATTATAATTTTAAAGGATGTAGCTGCAAACGCATGGAAAATAATTGTTTAAATTTTATGTAAATAACGTCCACATTCACGTATAAGTATCAAATTAAGAATTTTACTTATACTGAATAAGAATTTTTTTCTTACTATACTTAAAAGTTGAATAAATTCCTTATGAACATTTTAAAATGCAGCGTTCCATATTTAAAAATTTTCAGTTAGATCGTTATTTTCTAATGTTATATTATTCATGTTACTTTTCAACAATATTATTAAAATGCACTTTATATAACATTATAAAAATTTTACTTTTCAACAATTAATTCCTGTCAACTTTGCTTTTGAGATGAAATTTTTCCCCAAAATAATAACGTATGGGACACTTACAATATTTAAAAACTATTTTAGGCGATGGAGATTGCATAGGAACAAAAAATCCGAACAGCGGCAAATACAAGTGGCTTAAATATTCAGAAGTAAGCAAATTATTTTCATGCACTAATTTTTCCAACTTACTTTAATTTATACATTATGTAATATACATTAATTAATACTATAAAAAGAAACGCTGATAATATTTATTGAACTTATTGTACATAATCCTTTAAATTCATTTGAACAGTTTCCAAGGTTAAATTTGACAGTCCTATCAGTTTTTTTCACAATTTTTTTTTTTTTTTTAATTCTTTTAAAAGTACAAAACGTTATGTTATCGTAATTATTTAATGAATAAATTTTTCACTTTTTCGTATATAATCTGTCAGCATTTTCCAGAAGATAAAACAATTTGTGTTATTTAATTTAGATACTAACCTTTTCTTTTATAAATAAAGCTTGTTAGAGTACCCACAAAATTCTCATCGTACTATGACCTTATTATTAAAGAAAAAGTCTCGTGCCATTGTCATCAACACGATAGATTCGTAAATATGATATAACTATGCTTTTTTAATCGGTCTAGAGATAAAGTATTAGCTGATTTTTTTGTATGTCAAAGATAAACACATATTAACAGTAGGTTGATAAACTAAGAATATCAATTTAACTGATAAATTGTGTACTTAATTCACGATATATTTAAATTAAGCTGAATAGCTTGAATTCATTTTTTAAAATTCGATTCCAGTTTTTCGTTTGAATTCACTAACAAGTTTATAAAATTATGATTAAGCAATCTGTCATTAAAATAATTTTAATACGTTCTTCCCTAAAATAACGATACTAACGGATTTTTTTAAATTTTAAATTAAACTAGATGTGTGAAACATTGCACAACTTTCATTTACACTTAATACTGGTCACTGCAATTAATTTTATCTTGGATTGGGTAATTTACCGTTTTAATTTTCATTAATTAAAAAAAAAAAAAAAAAAAAAAAACTAAATTAGCAATATGCTTTTTGATAAATAATACATTTTCCTTTCTTGTTTATGTAACAGAGAATAAACAGTCTTTGGAGAGCGATTCGTTTCAACATACATTCGTTTTTCAACTTTTTACGCCCTGATCGCGTTTCTACGGGAATTTCGAAGGTGGGAATTTTTAAAACATTCTAAAAAGGGTTAGCACAGCGATTTTGATAAAAACTGTTTGAACCATTTTTTGTCAATGGCTGAAAACGTAAATTTTTCAATTGCAGCTACCTTTTGCGCATGCGCAATTTTGACGAAAACCTTAATGACAGGTCCCATGACCACTACTAACCTTTTTAAAAAAGTTGAACATCGTAGGTCAATCTTTCATCAGCCAGTGTTATGCTGGCTACAGGCACAGACTCGTAAACATTTTTTCTAACCCACTTTTTTAACTTAGTATGTTCCAAAACATGTACGTACAAATGCAAAAGGGAAAAAAAATCGAAATTTCTTTTTGACTGAATGTAATACCTTTATTACCCAATGTTAAATTGTGTGTAATTGAATGTAACAAAGGTATTTATTAATATTCTTTTACTTGCAGGAATGAAAAAAAAAACAAAAAAAAACACCCAGCAATATATTCAATACCAAACAGTATTACGAGTTTTAAAACTAGCGTAAATTACTTTTTAGAATTTTCCAACACGTACATTTATTAAAGTATCTTGTTAAAATTTAAAAAAAATAAATAGATATTTGTTTGTTTTGTTTAAAAGTTTAAATTAGAAAATAATATCTTGTTTATTTATAGGTTATTTCACAATCTCAACATATTGGTTCTGGTTTAATAGAGTTAGGTTTAAAACCTTGCAATGATACATTTGTTGGAATATACGCTGGGAATAGAGAAGAAGTAAGTCTTAAATATATCTTTTCAATTTAAGAATAACAGTTTTCCCGAGAGATGCACTAAATAAAATACTTTAATTACTTTTTTCAAGCCACTTTTGCAGATAATATCAGTAGAGTACGCGAGTGAAAAGGAGGTGGAGGAGTGAGGCACTGGTGTGTTAACTTCATCCTCACCTTTCAAGTCCTTAACGCGCTACTTTTTATATTACAAAAAAAAAAAAAAAAAAAAAAAAAAAAAAATGAACATTTTTGACAGAGCTCTTAAAGAGAACCATTAAGCAGAAAATTTCCTCAAAATCTATTTTGAGGTTTTTAGTGTCTTGCAATATTTGAAATGTTACCTACAAAATGTTATGACTTGGTTGGCAATGTTTACATCAGAAGTATTTATAATTATTTTTAAAAAATTCTTAATAACAGCATACTTTTCTTTAAACTTTAAACACTGTTTTTCTTACTAATGTATTTTTGTTTCAGAATCGATACAATAATTTGTTTTGCAATATTTTTTTGCTTTTATATATTGTACTTTTTCTCCAAATATATATATTCTTTTTATAGAAGTATAAATTAGATTATTTTTTAAAAAAAATTCTTAATAGTATTTTTTTGTGAGAATATTATTAAAAAAAAAAAAAACAGCTTTTTTCAACTTTAATTCAAAGTATCCTTATTATTATACTTATCAAAAGTGCAAATTGAATCTAAATTAAAATATAATAGTAAGTAATTTTTTATAATTGGAATGAAACCACATGTTCTCCTTTATTGGTCAATAATGTAGTATCAATACAATTTCCAGTTTCTTCTTACGCTGTATGCCTGCTCCGCTTATTCTATGGTGTTGGTCCCATTATACGTATCATTTGGCCTGCAGTCACTACTTTTCATCATTAACCAAGGTTATAAGATGTTTTTTTTTTATATTTCAATAATTTTTTTTATGTGTTTTTTTGCATTGCTAAAATCTTATATATGTAATGGATTTTGTTATATACAATAACTCTAATCGGTGTAATTTTAAAATTGAAATTTTAATTAAGAAAGTAATATACCTTTGATAGACTATTTTAAGCATTTTCAGTTGGCTCAATAAATTATGTTAAAACAATAAAAAGCACTGATAGAAACTTTTGAATCTTTTTACAAAGCTTACTAGTAATACATGTCAACTCAAAATATTGTTTTTAATCACGTATAATTTGATTCTAATCAAAGAAATAATACATTTCTGTTGCTAATTGAAACTTTTATCCATCAATCGAAAGTTCATTCATTACAAATACCCATAACATGTTTCTAATCACGTATTTCTTTATAAGAATTAAATAGAAGTTTAGCTAATTTTTTTTTGCGATTATTCTAATAAAAATGCAGTTGGTTTTATTAAGATTTGTCAGAAGATCTTCTAAGTACTTTACTTTTAATTTTTTTAAATTATGCTTTTCCTACAGCTACTTTATCTGTGGTAATTGTAAATACTGCTGAAAATACTGTGAAAATTCTACGGAATGCTAAGAAGTTACCTTCCCTGCACACAGTTATAACAATGGATCCATCAACTCCAGAGATAGAGCAAATCGCGAAAGAAGAAAACTTGAAACTCATGCAATTTTCAGACCTTAAGGTGAGGAGGATTGTGTTTTTGATTGTGAATATTTCAGTGAAGAGTAAATTATGGATCATTAGATGTGGAAGGAGAAAATTATTGCGTATTTATTATCAAGGAGCATCTAATAAATAGTCGTTTGACCTCCATATTACATTCTCAAATATAGTAATTTGCCATTTTACTAAGTATTTCATAGCGTTCTTGGTGTTTTTAGTGTTCCTTAACTCAAGGTCAAAAACGAAATACATAAAATTAATTCGATTCACAACCGTCCAATAAAAGTTAAATTTTAGCAACTATTACTATTTGGGCAATTTATATAAAATTTAGTATCCACCAAATTCATACAAATACAAACTTAAACAAGTGAATAATTTTATTATAAAACTTTTTTTCTAAAATGTTATAGTTGTTTTTAAGTTTGAAATATTTTTTTTTAATAAGGACCGTGTTTGGTATTAAATAAAAGCAATAGATTAAAAGATTTCAAAACTATGTTTTATGTAAGTTGCTATCTCTATAAATAAGCAGAATCCTCGCCCACTCACTGGCTCATCATTAATTCTCCTACTTCTCATATAGTCACAACTGTGACTATTGATACAACTGGGAACAAGAACACAGAAAAATTAAGCTATTGCATTCTCTAACAAAATTTAAGGGGTTTTCTTAACCAAATTTAAGGAGTCGAAAAGGAGTCAAATGTTCCAAACGGTTTATATTCAAATGTCTCATTTCCAATGTTATCACAACTCCAAAAATTGTCCACAAATGTCAACAAGAAAGCAGAAAAAGTTAGATACTCTAATCTATATGAAGTAATTTTTAAAGGTCGAAATTTCGCATCAAGGGCAAGATTAGATAAGCTAAGCTATTCCGATCTTGATTTACTAATTTTTAGGGGGTCTTCTCATAATAACTAATTTTTAGTAACTAACTAATTTTTAGGGGTCTTCTAATAATAACTAATTTTTAGTTACTAACTAATTTTTAGGGGTCGACATTGTTCACACGAGAAATATCCCAATGTCCCACTTCTAATACAAATACAACTTTGAAATTTGGTATAAATGTCCACAAGTACAAGCATAAATAAAGTAACATATTCCGAATTAATAAGTCAATTTTCAGGGACCAAATTGAGGTCAGACTTGCGAAATATGGAATGCATGAATGCCTTTTGATAGGTAAACTGCACATCGTAGAATTTAGTAACGTAGTACGGGTGTTAGCTAATTATTTGTATAAGTAAAATATCCAATTAACTGCCGTGAATGGTTATTTACATGCACAGCGCTCAGGTTCGGACCACTCGGCTTGAGAGTACTCACAACTGATGCAGAGTCTTTAACGAAAATTAATTGAAATATTGAAGTATGTTTAATTGAAATAATTTTGAAGGGCAACAGCAGTGCGCAGACACAGAACAAATTCTTAACTGATTATAAGCGTCTTATTAAAAGTTGGCATTTCTATTATTGCTAGTTTTGGTATTTTGCTGAAAATATCTAACAAATGAAACATATATGACGGATAAAAAAACTAATTATTTTTTTAAACTTCTTTTTTAATGTCATTGAAAGTGTGCATGTATAATGGTCAATTAGTTTTGTCTAACTCTTTCAGGTACTTGGTCAAAACTGTAAAAAAGAATTGGTGGTAAGTGCTAATATTTGTTTAATTTCTTATTAGGTTCACCTATTACGTATACCTAATGAGTGCTTATTAGGTACCTAATAAGTAAACATTTGACATGTTTGTGGAAAAGAATTTCTTTTTTTACACCTCAGATAATTATTTTCTTGACTTCTAGGTAAAAAACATACAATAACCCTGATTAATAAAACCCAATGTGTCCTTAAATGCATTAGCAATAAGTGTTTAATTTTGTGAGCTAGAATGACACAGGAAGCCTAAATAGAATGCACTGCGCACGTCAAAGTTCAAATCGTGAATACATATAGCATCTTACAATAAATATTTTTAAGATAAATAATGTTGTCAAGAAATTAGAGTTTACTGAGTCTTAACACCAAATTATCCTTAAAATCTTAGAGAAATAAATGTTTTTTCAGTAAAAGTTGGTTAGCTTGACGATAATCACTTCAACGTTGACTTGATGATAATATCCAGTGGAGGCGATTGCGTACTATAAAAAAGTCATAAGTGTGGATGATAAGTAAAATTTTACAATATCGCCGTATGAAGAAACCTCATGTGTTCAAAAAGTGTGGGGACGATTCTCGGCCCTCCGAATCGCCGAAAATTATAACCTTTTCTGATGAGTATTAAAAGTGTTTTATAGAAATGATTAAAATATTGCTGAAATTTGTCATTTTATGCGACACGGAAAAGAATCGTATTCACGCAACTTACTTTTCTAAACGGTAAATCTTGTTATTAAATAGCCTAAGTATATATGTGTTTGAAAATTTTATTTCCTCAAATATACATATATTTTATTCCAGCTTCCGAAATCTGACGATTTGTTTTGTATTCCTTATACAAGTGGTACAACAGGTAATATTGATTGCAATATTAAGTTTTTTAACTTAAAATATAATTTCATATTAATATACACAAAATAAGTTAATGTTTCTCCACACGATAGTAGTCATGTGAATATTGTCCATGTATACATTTATAATTTATAAAAGGATAGTATCCGTTATGTTTTAGTTTATCTTTTCCATTATGTTGTTTTTTAAATTTATTTTATTCTGTGGTTATATATTTCGTTTTAAAAAGTTACATACAACATCCTAAAAACGAGTTTTAATCACGGACGTGTCATAAAATTATCTATTTTAGAAAAATGGCTCCAAAAAAGCCCAAAATATACAGTAATTTAATAATACAGAATAATTACCCGAATAAAAAAAATTGGGAGATGTACCTATTACTAGATTTAGTTAACATTAAGGGCTCTGTCTACTTTGGATGCATGAAAAAAACACTATTTATATTAATTTTTTAAGAATACTGTTATTATTATTGTTATAAAACTTGTTAGGCTTAACAAAAACATTCGTAAATTACAAAAAAAAAAAAAAAAAAGATTTTAAAAACTTTTTTAGTGCGAAAATGCCAGATGTTTTTGTTAAGCCTAACAAGTTTTATATCAATAAACATAACACTATTTTTAAAAAAAATTAATAAAAATAGGGTTTTTTTCATGCATCCAAAGTAGACAGGCCCCTTAATCACTTCATAAAATAAGCAGCCGACTGCATGGAAAACTTAGTGTGTTATTGGACTATGGACCACATGGTCGACAATTCATGAAGTTAAAAGATAAAACATAAGTTTATTTTTCAAAAAACAGGTGTTCCAAAAGGAGTGATGTTAACGCATAAAAACATGATATCTTGTGTGGCGTCTCTCGTAATTTCATATGGAGTAAGTAAAGTCTCTACATTGATTTACGATGTTAATTTTTGTGATTATCTGTGCTCATTGTTCATATTTCATTGTTCTAATTCTTAATCTCTTCTAGGAAGCAGGAATTTATGGTGGCACCATTGTGTCATTTCTCCCACCAGCTCACATTTATGAAATTGTTAATGAAGTATGCCATCCTTAACTTTTGGTCAATTAGAATATAGTAGTTGTTTTGTATTATAATTTTTTTTTGTCAAAAGTGGTAAAATAATACTAATTTCTTTCTTGAGGCATATTTATTTTACTGCATGGTTAATGGTTAGGGACAAAAATCCATTGAATCCGGGAATACGCAAATGCCTTTAAAGGTCTTCTAAACATCCCCAGTAAGAAAATTCACGAAATTCACATAGAAATGCGATAAAAGCGCAAGAGGTTGAAAAACGAATGTCTTTAACAGAGAATTCTTGTCTTTAGTGCATCGCCCAATGCCTACTTTTTTCTGTGTTTCACTTATAAGAAAGGATAATGTAATATTTATTAAAAAGATAGTGCCAAATTTGCCATTTTGGCATTCTTTTTAAATAGTGTAATAACAATCGTCAAAAACATCACCCAACTGGGCATTTTAAAAAAAAAATAATCTTTGAAATTCTAAAAACAGTAAATTACATCAATTCATGGCAAATAGAGATGCAGTATTAAGTTTAATTGAAAGTTTAGTGATGTTCCACACCCTTAGTTTTCTGAGAATTAACATGTGTTCCCCTCATTTTTTAATTATGATAAACCGGGAAGAGGGGCTACTGCACCTCCTTGTACCCTCCTGGCAGCGCCCATGATAAATTCAGATAGTTCGCAATGTCCATCCATTGAGATGAATGAATTAAAATTATAAACTATATTTTGTTCTAGGTAGCCAGCTTGTATTTTGCCCGACGAATCGCGTTTTACAGTGATGACATCAAAAAACTGATGGACGAAGTGAGATTTCTGGGGCCTACCATTCTGCCACTTGTGCCAAGAATATTGAATACCATATACGCTAATGTAGGTATCTTTCTATATTTTTAGTTTATTTTATGAAATGTCACATACTTTCAATATTTTTAAACGAAAATCTAATCAAATATTGAAATATATTGCCATATTGGTTTTTAGGTTATGGAAAGCACAAAAAGAAGCTACCTGAAATCTTTGCTTCTTAAGACCGCCCTGTGGCGTAAGGAGAAGCTCGTCAAGAGGTAAGGAAGTTTTAAAAAAGAAAGTACGATTTCAAATTTGTAAAATTTACAACGAAAAAGTACGGGCTCTAAAACTTTTGTGTGATTTATTTATATTTGGAAATTATTTAAATTAGTTTTCAATAAAAATTATTATTAATATTTTTTGTAAATTATGTAATTAAATACTTTTAATTTAAAATCTGAATTATAGCATAGTATAATATTTGAAGTAGCATTTATTCCATTAATTTTAGGTACGAGTATTTAAAATTAAGCCGATTTTCAAACTTCAAAATAAGGATAAAATCTACCACTCAGAAATTTTTTCAAAGGGAATGTTTAACAAATAGGTAGGAATGTAGTTCAAAATTTAAAATCAAGAATACTAGCAATGGCAATTCTTTTTTATGTTATTCTACTTAAAAATTTTGGTGTCGAAATTCATAACTTGTATCAACAAGTAGCTGAATTGGCATGACAGTTGGACTACTTTGAGGATATTGTTTATCTAAAAGGCTGTGCATAAATTTTGTAATGTTCCTTCTGTCAAAAATTCTTCTTTACTTTCATGGTATCTAAAATATTTGCTTTTTGCAACAGATTTTATTGCAGTTGAACTTCGTATTCAAATATTTTCAAGTTTTCAAATCTAGACTCATTTTATATCATAACTGTTTCTTTCATAGCATTTTTGAATCCTTTATATTTACTTCGAATTTGTGTGTGGGTGGGCATGCTGATGGCGGATACATCTGCGGAGGTCTAATTATAATTCCCTTACAGTGATCCAACCGGACTGAAACTTAGCAGATAGATTCGATGTTGATGACAATTCATTCTATTAAATTTTGGCGACTGCCACTGTAACTAAGAGTTCGTTTTTACTCAATAATAATAATAATAATAATAATAATAATAATAATAATAATAAACCAAAACTTGCCATCATCCAATTGCGCTGAAATAGCATTTAACCGACCATTTAAGAAACTCTTTCCTCTGTTGCCAAAATTGTAATAATAAATAAATAATAAAATGGTTTTAATCTGAATAAATAAAAGATGTTTGGATTTGAGTGCATAAATTCACATTCATTTTTAATGAATAAATTTCGAAAAGTAGTTTATCGCTTATTTTGTTGATAGAGATGGTGTTTGCATATAATTTTAAATATTAAAAACAAGCACACGCTGGCAACATAAACAGCGCATTGTTAATTTATATAAAAATTAGCAATGCATAAAGGATTTATATTAAAAAAAAATTATGGGTTATATTATTAAATATTAATAAATACTTAGAATAACACTAACAGAAATTTTCTGGTCTCCTATAATTTTTTTTTTTTTTTACGAAGTGAATTTTCTTCCTAGGGGACAAATAGCTAAGAAGACCATATGGGATAAGCTAGTGCTTAAGAAATTTCAGGAAGCAATCGGAGGCCAATGCCACATGTTACAGACAACTTCTGCTCCGCTCACACCTGAAGTGATGCGCTTTTTTAGATATGCATCTGGAGCTTACGTAAGTCCCTTTCTATGAACAACACTTGTTTAAGTTATTGTGAAAGACCGATATTTGCCAAATGTCAATATTCTCCGGTGAATGTCAGCATTCATATAGACGCTAAATATATGCCCGAAATAGTTGATAAATATCCATATTTCTTACTTACACCGGCTAAAATAAAGTATGATTTAAAAACATAACCAAAATTTTTTTCTACAACATTCGCCATGGTGAATGTTGTAGAAAAATATTTTGGTTACATTTTTAAATCATACTTTATTATTAAAACGTATTGTAATAAATATCAAAAAGAGAAAGCTTAAGTAAAATCAAATGTAAAGGGGGGGGGGGGGGAATCGTTGAACTTAAAACGAAAAGTACATTCTAAATGAGAAGAAAGAAAATAATTCCAATAATAAACAGTCATTGTTTTTAACTTTTACCTTTGTTATTTAGATCATTTAACGTATATTTTAACTTTTTTAGATTTTTTGAAAATTATTTTTATGATTTTTAAAAAACACTAAGTGGAACAACAACTGTAACTTATTAGCAAAGAACAAATCTAAAATCTCGATTGGCAAGTTTTCTTGTCAACAGGCGTTAATGGGTTAATTGAAATTCACGTTATACAATTTTATTTATTGCAACAACTTAAACTGCCAATGCCACGTGACCTCAATCGCTGCAGAACAAAGGATTTGGCGTTTTTGTCGCCTCTCGTTATGTCTTTTCGACTTCTCGTTTCGATCTCCACCAGAAAATATCTGTGCTTGTCGACATACACCAGTGATGGTCCGAATATATAAGAATATAAACATGTTTTCGGTCTTTCACTGACGTAAATCGTACGTGTCGAAATTCACTGGAGAATGTTGACATTTTCTAATTTCGGTCTTTCACGGTAACATATACACCACATTTAAAACCCAAAACACCAGTTCCTTGTAATAACGTGAGTATATTTTAACCCTTTTAGTGCGAACGGGTAGAAACATTTAAGTTTTTGTGAGATGTATCGTCCTAACCGTATTTGACAATGATTCAATATATCCCATCAGCAGGGTTATACTGCTAAAAAAATATTTTATCGGTTCGCAAGCTTCCCGATCATTGTGGTAACCCCAACTGTAACTGGTACTTTTTTTTAATTATAGAGTGCAAATTCACGATATTTTACATAATTTACCATTAAAAAAAAGCAAAAAAAAATAAAGCATACTACTCTTAAGTTACATATTTAATATCTCATTAACTTATATCACAATACATACATATGGATTTATAAGTTAATATTAATTAGTTTAAAAAAGTGGCGGTACGCCGTATCTGTCTCACTACACCCCTACCCATCAGTGAACAAATTTACTTTTATACTATTTGAGTATTTATGAAAAATATGTGGTTATTAATACATTATCCTAGACGATTCTGACAAACAGTCCCAGTCAACTATATGATTGGAATATATTGTCGTAGGAGATTTTCAGGAGGAAACGGTAAAAATGGAAAACTTTTAACTCAATGTATGCTTTTTTAGTATGCCAACATTAAATTAAACTACTCTTCATAATGAAATTCTAATTATGTCGGGTCGCAAGTGTAAGGAGATGGTTGGTGTACAGCTAGCACGTCACCTCCTCTGCCCTGTTAAGGATCAGGGCCGTCGCTAAGAATTTTGGTTGGGGGGGGGCGTAGCCATCCTTTTGCCGACTGAAATCAAGGCATGTCCGGTGTAAATGTAGAAAATATAAATTAAGGTGTTAATAAATTGTTAACTTATTTGTATTAATGTAAAATTAAAGTACACATAATTTGTAATTGATATATGAATAATTATTAATTAATACCTAATTAATTATTAATTAATACATAATTAATTATTAATTTATAAATGATTGCTTATTAATGTATACATAATTAATTATTAATTTATACATAATTAATTATTAATTTATACATAATTAATTATTAATTTATACATAATTAATTATTAATTTATACATAATTAATTATTAATTTATACATAATTAATTATTAATTTATACATAATTAATTATTAATTAATGTAAAACTAATTGTTAATGCATTTTTTTTTATTTAATTGGGAATTATTTTATTTATTAATTAATTCCCATCACATTATAGTTAAAGTTCCTTAAAATTCATTTTAATTTTAATTTCTTTTTAGTAAATTTACCTCTTCCTCTCCGAACAAAGAAGATAATTTTTGGAAGCGTTTTTATTTGGTGGCAGGGGGGGAAGACATTTTTACCTTGCAGATAGATAGAATTTTTCCCCACAATCCTAAACTAATTCAGTAACCTGAGTAGAACAAGTGCTTCATTTCGATAAAACTTTTTTTATATTTTCATATTGTAGTTGCGAAAAAAATTAATTAAACGTGTAAAAGTGGTTGGAAATAGCACTTTAACACGGAATTAAATAGATGAAAATTATTGATCAAATAGGTGACTTTCTTATAAAGAATTGTATAAAGGTTGATAAAAAAACAAATTCTGGAAAAATTCTTCTTTTTAAAATTCTGGCAGACTATTGCTATTTCAGAAAATTCCCTACGCGAAGCACTGCAACTTTATAATAGATACAATGTCAGGTACATAAGAAACATGCACTTGCACTCCCTCCCCTCTGGCTTTTGAAAAATAAAGTAACGTGCGAAAAAAAGTGGGAAAATGTACAAGTAAAAAATATATAGATATTAATTTATCAATTTGAACCGAACATTAATGCACAATTATTAACTAGCATCCAATTAGGAAATCCAATTCCCATCTTCGAAAAATCAAGGATTAAACAAAACTTTTGTCGCCTTATACCTCCCTACAAATAGTCATGTAGTCGCTCATGGACACTATAATTGCATTGCAAAAGACAATTATTTTTAAAAACGTTTTGTTAATTATTTAATTTTTAAATACTTTTTAACACATTTTCCTAACTAAAAAAGAAAGATTTTGATTTTTCTTAAAGTGTGTTTAAAGTAGTAAAACTTAAAATTTTTGTAACAATTCAATCCAGGAACCTACTTCTTAAAAGTAGTTACTTCGAGTATATATTTTTACCAAAATTGCTGGATTTAATTTAATGATTTTTTTTATTTTTTTTTCACTGATGTGGTGTGGTTTTTCAGCAATAATTTCTGTTTTTGAACCATAATCATTTGTTCAAGAAGGAAAGTAAACTTGAAAATGCTAATTTTTTTTTTTTTTTCCTAAGCGGGATTAAAAATGAAATGGATTACTTTGAGCATCAAACCAAACTGTAATATTTATATGCAGAAAGGTAAATTATTCGCAAATAATAGAACTTCAAATTTAGTGACAAAATATTCAGATCGATAAAAAAGCATATCTTAATTTTTAGCATAACAATCCAAACTATATAAGGAATAGTGCTGGTGGTTTTTTTGGGAAAGGTGAGGGGGGGGGGGGAGTATTCAAATTACAGTGTTATTCCTATCTTGAGGAAGAACAAGTTGCACATTTGATCTTCAAAGCAAGAGAAACGTCACTGTCAACATGAAACTTTGAAAAACCCACCCCCATTTCTCTTACCCACATGTAATGGTTATGATCGTAATTTGAGATTTATTGTTCCAATTTGAAATATTTTTAAAGGTATTTAGACTAAAAAAATTAAGTTTATCTTAAACAAATTTTTCCTCGATGTTTAGAGTATAAAGTGGTGAAATCCAGGATAGGTTGGTTTGTTGTTTTTCAGATTTATTAGGCGCAAGGGCAACACAAAGGCCAAACTGCGTCAGAAATTGAGGATAGGAGTAAAAGGATACCAACAATTTGCAATAGACTAAACCTGGCTGTACCGGAAAATGTCAGACCACAACTATTTGAGCACGGGAAACAATAAGAATTTTAGATAGTATTAAAATAAACCTTTCAATACTTTTCCAAAAATTATTTTGTTGGAATAAATTCGATATCGCCTTCCAGTTTACATGTGGCATGCACTATTTTGCGAATGCATTTTCAATATATGAAGTACAAGGTGGTCATAAAGAAACTTTGCCAATATATGGGCCTCTAGCTTCCATTCCGTTTAACAGACCGAGATGAGATTTCAGGTATACTTATTCAGAGGTATGAGCTCGAGATTCTGTGAATTTCAACAAATGGCGCTCACGGTTATGGTTATAGTTACAAACACTCACAATTTTCGAATGACAACGCCTACTTTTTCCTGTCTCAAAATGCTCAGGGCAAGAGAAAACCCTAAAGAGCGTTGGAACGGTACTTATATCACAAAAAAACGGACGTATTATGCACGCGTAAAAAAAAGCTCTGTGAACCGCCAACAAATACGCGATCGAGGCGCACGATGAAAATTTGCATTTGACAGAGGCCAAAGTTCACATGGGTGCCTTCACAGGCAATTTAATCGGTTTTCCATGCTGAATATTTGGTGAGTGGCCTCCATTGCTCTGATCGTGTTTCTGTTGGTCATTCGCAGATCTGTATATTGTGCGTCCATTACGCGTCCATTTTTTGTGATACATCACGTACCGTTCCAACGCTCGTTAGAGTTTTCGCTTGCGGTGATCATTTTTCGATAGGAAAAAGTAGGCGCTGCCATTCGTAACTCTAACCGGGGTAATCGAGAGCGCCATTTTGCTGAAATTCACAGAATTCCGACCTCATACCTCTGAATAACTATATACGTGAAATCTCATCATCTCGATCTGTTGAACTAGGCTGTCGCATTTAGGGAGTTCTACTTGACATTAATTGCAATAACTTTGTAAAATGCGGGTCAATTTTCGTATACAAAAATTTTGGTGTTTTGAAATTTTGTATAAAACCTGTAACAAATACGATGTACATTACATACTTTATGTAAATGACTTTTAATGTGTATAGGTCATGGTTTTTGAGGCGTTATCTGACGTACCACAAATACAAGTACACATCTAAGTTATCTAATGTCAGTGAAGATATCAATGATTAGATTATTTTAATGTTCCAGTCAAAAAAGGATATACTTTCTCCAATTCAAGATTGCCGACCGTCAACTTAGGCTGCATTGTGATCACAATTTTGTAGTACCAATGATGATTTTGATTGTTTGTTCTTTTTCCATTCAATATGTTTCGAAACATCCTTCAGTAGGCATTTTTAAAAGAAGAGATGAAATTTCAGAAATTTGTCGACTACCAGCCTTTCTAAAAACTTTGAAGGGGTGAGATAATGAAGATATTTATATGATAATATTTGCGTTCGGCAGTTCATCATTGTAGGCGGCAAAAAAGACACTGACTCCCTTATAATAGACTTATAGAGTAAAAATGCCGATTCGTCAAACTCGGGTCACACTGCATTCCGATATTTTTAATATTTTTTGTTCAAATTTTTTTTTTTTTCATTCAATTCAATTTTATTGTGGATTGACTTTAGAAAAAGAAAGATATCGTTAAAATGTAGAAAATTTGCCGACTGTCCAACTTTCTAAAAACTTTGGGGGGCGAGTCGCCCCCTACCCCCCCCCCCCCCCGTTCGCGTCGTCCCTGTTAAGGATAAGCGTCGTATTTGTAACTTAATGAAAGGTAACTTTACATTCGAAAGAAGTTTGTGAATGAAATTTTAGTAATATGTCATACAAGAATCCAATAAAAATTTGAATGTATGCCACGGAATAGTAGTTTTGGAAGCTTGATATGCACAAATATGAGCTGTTTTTGTAAACACAAAATTTTTTCACCCATTTTTTTTTTATTTTAATGTATATTTATGTCACGGATTTATTCGGAGGGGAAAAAAAAAAAAAAAAAAAAAAAAAAAAGGGGAAAAAAAAAAAAAAAAAGTGAAGATATTTTGACAGTTACAGGTTGGTCTAAGAAGGCGCGTTTTAAGTTTAACCATTATGTATACAGGGTGTTTCAACTCCAGGGTTATATACTTCTAGGAGGACTAGAGTACACCTCCTAGACGCCTCGGAAGTACACAGCATTGCTGGGTCAGAAATGCTTTCCAGACGCGGTAGTAGATGGCGCTCGCCTATTACTGAATAAAATATACTGAAAATTTGAAACGTTGATGCACAATTTCAAAATTGAACTATTTTAATTATGAGAAAGGACGGAGGGCTAAAATATATGTTTTGTAATATTTTTGAATGCTCGAGTTTCGGCCAGGATTCGACCATCTTTTAAAACCCGTTTCTGTCATTGGCCAATACTGCTGTGCTACCTGGGTTTATTTCATACACTGGCGCAGAGGTAGTAGTGCTTTAAGGTATACATATACTTTAGGAATTGCAAAATTTGACCCAAGTCTGCGTTTTTGTTTTTTTGTTTTAAAATATTCCCGAATTCAATACCTTTAAAATAATACCATTTTCTTTCTGAGACTCAATTTACTTTTTAAATTACAGTGGGGTTTGTGAACCTGTTTTGTATCACGTTCATTAGTGTAGTAAACTTTCAACGCGTTTTCTGAAGAATGACATTTTGGTGTTATATGACTTTACGCCAACGGTCATAACTTCATAATAAATTGTCCGATTTACAAAATTCTGATTTTATTCTGAAGACATAAGTTGTAAATGTGTTTGCTATGGAGAATCTAACATATATTGTTATAAACACATTTTTTATGAATATTTTAATCTTAATTTTTTGTTAAAAACTATGTATTTTTTTAAACTTTTTATTTAAAAATTAATAATTAAATAAATATTGCAGCCAAATTCAAAATTCTCCATAGGAACATGCGCCAATATAATATCTTTTATTTACAATAAACATCATACCTCTAAGTTAGTTACAAGTTTATTTATGTATGTTCGAATAATGTCCTAATTAATCACTTTAATTGCAATTAGCTGATTAAAAAATTGACGGGAAAAAAAGTTTACATATATAAATACATCATTTTTAATTCTGATTCACTGCCAAAAAGTTTGAAATTATTACTTAAAAATTAAAGAAAATCATCTCAATTGTATATGTATACCTTAAGTTATTCTCGGGGCTGGAATGTGAGGCCCTGCATCACAGTTCGTGGACGACAATTGGAACATCTCATTTGACCTGTATATAGTTTAAAATTTTACTCTTGTTGATATTCATTGAATAGTAAACGGTGTTCTTTCTTTTCTTGTGTTTCCTGCGTGCACTATCGCAGTACATGTCATTTCCTACTCAGCTTTGGTATGTGATTCCAAGTCATCTAGAAATACTCCTCGTTGAAGTTTGTAATCCTGGTACTGATATACTCTGTGCAAATCTTTAAAAGCTTTTTCCAAATTTCCTTTACATCGTCATAGTTTCCCTGAATCATTTATAAAGCACAATTAAAAGACTTTTTCATGATAATTTTTCTCATTAAATGACTATCCTATGAAAATGTGCTAAGTTACTATTTTCACAGGACGTTTATGGAATTTAATGGACGTTTATGGAGGTTCAAACGTATGAATTTCAAATTTCCCCCCCCTATTCACATGATTTGGAATCTTGTAAGGGTATTAATCTTTACTTTCAATAATTTATTTCATTCATTAAGTTGTTCGATATTCTGAAAATACATTTTAAATAAAAAGAGTTTACAATTTCTGCAGTTACATAGTTTATCTTTAAAAATACGGTATTGCGTTAGAACGAAATGGAATCAATTGTCTAAATTGTAAAATTCATTTTTTAATAAAATTTCTTCATGAAAAAGTGGTTCATTCATTTCAAATTTCAATAAATTATTCATATATGTCCAATGGTGCTATTAAAGCAATCTAAACCCATATTTCATCTAATACTAACTAACTCCGCTTAATTTCCTAACCTTATTTGTCACTATCAAAGTAAAATTCCGTGCCTATCCATGGCTTAAATACTTTTTTTAACTTATTAACAATGGTTCTACTTTTTCAGGTCTTTGAAGCCTATGGACAGACAGAGATGCTAGCTGCCACTATGACACTGCCATTGGAATACGACGGCGGTACACAATTTCTAAACATATATTTATTTTATACTTCCCTTAAAATCATGCTGTCATTGGAATTCTATAATTTATTCAAGAAATATTTGCAAGCCTTTTTATCATTCGCATAATTATGCAAATACATTAGATTATATTTATAAAGAATTCTGATCATTTTTTTTTTTTTTTTTTTTTTTTTTTTAGAATCCAAAATTTGTAACGTATTAATTCAGCTTTGAGTATGCAAGAAAAATTGCCTTGTCTTATAAAAAGCATACACAATAAGAAGCGAACCAAAGGCGCATAAGCGGTCCACAATTTCTAGACCATGTCAAGGGAAAATAGAAGTTAGTTCGCTCCCAAACAACTTTTATACTTCAAACTTTTCAATAACTTTTTTTTAAGTATTTATTAGCATAAGGCTTAATGTATCAGATCGAAAAGAACAGAACGAAATGTTATGAATCGAACCGGCATCGTTCAGATGCCAATATGCCCAATGTGCCGCTATAATATAAGGCTGACCTAGGTACAGTACAATAAAACATTTTGGTGCAAACCGTAAGATTCTGCAATAATTAGAACCGAAGATATAGCCATCGTTCTGATTTTTTTTTTGGGTACTGTACCAGCAAAAGTAGGACGTTGGGCACTAATACTAGGTATCAAGACACTGGCTTAAACTGAGTGAGCGATGAAGTGAGATAAGGAAAAATACATTAAGACCAAAAACATATAATTGTCTAATTTTATACAAAAATTGACTATAGTTTAGTTGATTGCGTGACATTCAAATATTTCAATATGCCTAATTGCAAATGTTCATTACTTGTACACTCTTCAGGTTTCGTGGGACCACCCCTTCCATGCAATTATGTCAAACTGGCTGATGTTCCTGAGATGGGATACAACTCGAAAGATGATATTGGTGAAGTAATATTATTTTTCTTACTTATACTTAAATCACGCTTTGTTTAAAACTTGATGTAGCTAAAACACAACATTTCTATCGATAGCTCATGGGTTTTATTTATAAAAATTATTTTTCTAACTATGCATTTAAACAAATTAACAGCTTATTCCAATACATCCATTGTTAGTTTTAGTGTGCTTCTCTGTAAAGCTTGAGAATCTGTTGGCTTAGTTCAAACAGTTTTATTTTTGTTAAAATGGCTATTTAAAACTTGGAATCTTCAAAAATTAAAAACGTCGCACTCAGTTTATTTTAATCATTTTATTTTCTACTGATAATATATTTTTATTTACGATGTTTGAATATCTTCTGTAAACAAGATGGGGGGGGGGGGGGTCCCAAAAGTGAATCCCGATCTTTAAAATTGGATATCTGAACAACAGTTATTTACAGGGGATTAAAACTACTATTTATATGTTTATTGGATAACCAATAAAATTCGTATCGATTTTCTGAATTTTAGTGACTACCTAATAAACGTACGCGTAGTTTCAATCTCTTGTGAGGCGCAGTTACCAAGAAATTCATGTTTAGGTATCGGATGTCACTTTAAAAACACTCTGTACTGTACGAGGAAATAATTGTATTTTTTTGGACTTATGTGCTAACATATGGGTAAAATTTCGTGTAGGAATGAAATGTGCACCAAGTTTTTAAAGTTTGTGTGTGTGTGTGTGTGAATTAAACATTTAATTTTTGTTGCTTATTATTTTAATTTATAAAAATATTCTGATCATATAACCGAGATTTAAAATCTTATGCTTAAAAATATTTCTTTTATAGGTGTGTATAAAAGGTACGAATGTGTTCAAAGGTTATTTCAAGAACGATGAAGCCACAAAGGAATGCCTCATTGATGGATGGCAACATACAGGAGACATAGGAAAATGGCTTCCGGTAAAGTTAAAAAAAATGTTAAGTTAACCTAATATATATTCCCCAAAAGTAACAACTAACTCTTTTTATCCATCAGGCATAGTACCAAACCTCGACTCTAAGCGTCATATCCTTAGAAGTGTCAGGTTCCAATTTTGTAATATTGAGGTGTCTTAAAAAAATTAAAGTTAAGAATTTGCTTGTTAAGTACTTAGTGGTTTCATTACTAAAATTTACTTTAGAAGATTTTCTAATTAATATTTATTCCGTCCCTATCAATACTCAAATCAAAATGTAAGTTTTATACATGCAATGGGTGGTCTCTGAATTATTCCAATCAGTAATAGAATGTTAAAATTTGACCTTAATTAGGCAGAAAATAAAAATAAAAGACTTATTATAGGTTCAAATAACTTATAATTTACTTAACATCATAATTTTTGGAGGCAATGCAAAAAAATATTTTTATGTTAAAAGAGTTGCCTCTATTAAAATGATTGCATAGTTGTTGTATATAACTATGAAGTAAATATTATATATAATTTAAAAATATTTTTATGACAAAATGGTATTTTGATTTGTAGCACGATATTTTATATAATTTTTTTTATTCCATTTGAAAACGGATCAGGACACCAAGAATTTGTAACAATAGAGGTTTATTGTGATCAGACATTCTGACGAATTCTAATTTTTCATTTTTTTTAATTTATAATTCAAAAGAAACTTATACGTGTTGTCTTAATATATTTAATTCTTGTGAAAGAATAATTAGTTATGGTCATCTATAAACCCGGAAATTTCTCTGTAGACACATTTCACTTCATCACACTCACTTGACATATGTTATAGGTTTCGTTCCATTGTCATCCCATCTGACTCTATGCAGGGAGAAGTATAGTACTATGGTGATCACCAACAAAACTTCTTTCAGACACCAGTTGCCTCTTTTTGTCATTCTATGTCAACATAATAAATTATCCGCATATATCTCTGTGATTTCTCTAAGTGGTTCTCGACAAAACTTAAATTCATCACAAATTACAGTCGTATTATCCAATGCAATTAAAAAACGCGTATTAAAGATTGCCCACACATTGACACAAATTAAAACTCGTGGTTTGTGAAGCATTCCTTTCTGGTGAGAAAGTAATAAATTTATTTTCTTCTTTCAGAATGGAACCTTGAAGATCGTTGATAGAAAAAAAAACCTTTTTAAACTTTCACAGGTCAGTAATATATGCTGAAACACATTTCACATAGATTAAGTGTTTTCTGGTTTTTTAGATGCCATGTGCCCAAATTAAAATTTGCTTAAAATATCTGGTTCATATGCTGATTTTCCACAGTAACAGTTGTATTGTATATATTAACTAGGATGTCAAATATTCGGTGCGACTGAAATTTCAAAACTGAAGTTGAGAATCAGGAAGTTAATTATTACTATTATTTTTTTTTTATTTCCGGTATAGCCAAGATGTATATATCTTAAAATCATAAATATTACATAAGACAATTAATTTCTTCCATGTTTGATAATTTGAAATATGATTGTGTAAATAATATTTTTAGGGAGAATACATAGCTCCTGAGAAAGTCGAAAACGTATATAGTCGATCGAAGTTAGTCCTTCAGATATTTGTTGAAGGACTTTCAGATCAGGTATCTATACGGTTTATTGTTTTTACCTTAAAATAATTTAATATACATTTAAATCAGTTTATACAAGTTCGCTTATTTTCAGGACTATATAATAGCTTTGGTTGTCCCTGAATTAACTACTCTCCAAAAGTGGATAGAAACCAAAGGATATAAAAACACAGAAGATATTCCTCGTCTTCTCACAAACAAAGTTAGTGTATAATAATAGTCCTGGGGTTTTTTTTTTTCCCCTTCTTTTTTTTTTCCTTCTGTGTTATGTAATTTTTCTAATGTTTAATTATTATAATTTACTGCTCTTGACTTTACTGTTCTTGATAGTCAAATGATAAGTTTTGCTCTTTGTCCGATAAAGCAAAGCACTCTGACTTTTATTTAGTAATCTTTCAATAGTTAAATAGAAACGGATCGTTTCAACTTGGATAAATATTTATTCTTAACATTGAAATATAATTGAATTTTTTTTTTATATGATGTATAATGAAAGTAGATTAAACATTTGAAATTGTTTCGCATTCATTCTTGCAGGAATTGAGGAGAGACTTCTTAAAAGAGCTTCGTGAAATCGGAAAACAAGAAGATCTGAATCCTTTAGAACAAGTAAAGCTTCCATATTTTATTCAACTGCTCCTGTTTAGAACTGTCTTGAACTTACTCAATTAATATATATCTTCATTCAATTTGACATACATATTGCTGAAACCCTAAGGAAATATCTGAAAAATTAACATTTAGTTAAAACTTTCGTCAGCAGAGACCAAACAGAGAACAATCCAATAGAGTTTAGAATATCTACCGTAGAGATAGTTGCTGTCCTTGCCACTTCATTTCAGGAATATTGAACTATTACAACATTTTATAATTAAAGTTTTATTCCTATTACTTTTTATATATCATTTTTGAAATGTCTCAATAGTACGTATTTTAATTATTATGAAGATGTATTTATTACACCAAGCCTAACGGCACCGTCAACTTTTATTAAAACCAGGCTCGCATTCCGGGGAGAGGGTTTAAGGTAACAAACCTCCCCCTCCCAGCTTCCCCAGCATCTCTTTGTTTTGTTTATAAATGAATAAGAAACAATTAGTAATTGCATATAATTTCAAAGAATAAGTTTTTATTCTACATCAAGTCCAGGAACACGAAGCTTTTACTGCACTAAAGCAGTTATTAGGTCCAAGAACTTAAATAACGTGTAATTTCGTAGCATCAAAAAGTCGTTGTGCATTGTTTTTAGGTCTACTTGTCTAATATAAAATGATGTTTAAGAAATGTAAAACAAAATATGGATGTTTTCGTTTCCCTAATGAAATAGTGTTTCAGATGACCCTTTCAGTGAAAGCACTGTGTATTTCTCATAAAACCAGCCTGATAATGATGTTTGTCCATCGGCCTAAAAATATTACTTCTTCTCTAATTCAGTTTAAAAAAAACACAAGAATTTCAGATTTATCTATACTATAGAAGAAGAAATATCAAAATTTCGTAAGTATGGAATGAATGTTGGAGTATTTTGTAAAACCCGATAACTGGCCAAAATCAATTAATCATTTTAGCATATATATGTATTGATGATATTTCTCGGTATGAGAGGACAAAGTTATGCATAGACGTTATTTCCTATACTTAGGAATAAAGCAGCAATCTTAGAGCATGCATGAAAACGCTTTCCAAAGAAATTTTTCTGGTTACACCTCAGCTTTGATTGCTATAGCTGAAGTTGGACTAAAATAGGTCAACTTATGTGACATTACTAACTATAAGATAAAATTAGAGACTTTTGCATCATTGGGGAACAGATAACGTAATGAGTTCATTCAAGGTTTTTACGCGTAATATGCTTATAATTTAGATTAAAAAACTGAAAATTCAGCAAGAAAATTAAAAAGTGTATAATGAAAACTATTTTTTTTTTTTAATGTTGCTTAAGCTAAAGTAAAAGTAAAGCACAAAGTTCAATTTCTCATTTTATCGACTTCAGCAATTCCGTATTTTGAGGCTAAGATCATCATCAATAGTTTATTGTTTACAGATCTGATATCTTTTAGAAAAGTTTCTTTTAGTAAGATAAAAAAAGCATTCATTTTTATGCATCCAGTATGTCCAAACCACAAGCATTCTAAATTTTCGGCTATTTCCCAAGCATTTCCCGTACTCGCCAATAAAATGTAACTACGATAAAAAATTAAAAACTAAGGAATTAATCGCATATTTTATTCAATCGCATTTATCGCATCGCATATTCTATATCGTAATTTATCAATATAAAATATGTAGCGATATAATATATATATTATAATCGCAATTTATCGCATATTTTAGTAAAAAAAAAAAAAAAAAATTCATTCGTAAATTTTATAAAAATATTAAAGTTACAGATAAAACATTAAAATAACTACTTGAATGAATGTGATAGCAAGTTCGAAATAATAATCACTGGGAAAATACTTCTTTTTAACATTTTATGGAAAAAATTGCTGGCTTCTATTCATTTTTTTGAACAAATTCTTGATATTAAATGAATTGCCGATTTCATATATTTTCCAGTTATTGAACTGGTAAAAAGCGGGAAAAAACTCCTTACCAATTATTAGTCAAAACACTTAAGAAATTATGCTTCCCTCGCTGTTTAGAGCAATATTTAATCACAACACCAACATTTGTGTTTCAGGCAAAAAATATGGCTTTTCTTCTGGAACCCTTCACCATCGAAAACGAACTTCTTACTCCCACTTTCAAAGTGAGGAGAAAACAGGCCAGCAAGCATTACGAAGATACCATCAGGCAGCTGTATCAAGAAGGACCTTTGTTGTGAAAAGTAGTCGGCTTTTGAAATTTGTTATTCATTTTATTGAGAATTTTATAACACATCAAATAATAAAATACACTAAATAAAGCGCAGGTTTGTTTTACAAGAAATACAACTTGGAATCGGCAAGTGCTGAAAGGGGATCAGTCACAAAACAAAAAAAAAAGTTAAACCGAGATATAGAATTGAACGTATACGCACACGAGGACAGTAGAAATATTTTATTCTTAGGAACCTAAAATCGCCAAGTGATTAAATTGCTAATTATTATTGATTAATTAGTTGTATATATTTATAATTAATAACTATTATATATATTTACCTTTTAATTTATTTAAATAAAGTAAACTTTAGATCTCTAAATACACTCTCATATATTCGTGCACACATTACGAAATCTCAACATTAAATGCATCCTAACAGTATTCCCCCCCCCCCCAAGTCCTTACATTACCGTCATAGACAGGTTTTATTGTACAATTATAACCTGTACATAATTTTTTTTTTTCTACATCCCTACAGTATCGTTCCAGGTAGGTTACTGAATATGGTCAGAATATTTCCAAAACGGAAGTGATATATATGTACACAATGTTCAAATTTAGTACTATAAAGTTTAATAGTACCCATCAATAGAAACGATAATAAGGTTTTGTTACACTTCTGCTTTTGCAGAAAGTAATTGTCACTACAAAAGTTAGATTTTTCAGAGATTGAGATCGCAGTGAAATTTCCCCCCCCCCCATCTTTATAATACTATTATAAAAATATATAAGTTCTCTTTACACTGTAGAAGTACTCTTATAAGTGTCTGTATGTCTTTTACTACATATACGTTGTTTACGATTTCTTATAATACAGCATAAAAATAATCTATATGAAATAATTGAAATAAAAACCTTGTTTAGAGAGTATCAGACATTTAAAACATTACGCATATTTTTGAGTATTTTGTCAATTTTATTTCAAAAACCAGACATGAATGACTAGGTAAACAAACAACTGTACAACTTTATCACAACAATTTTGTTCTGAGAAGCACCATTTGCTTTATACTACACAGGAAAGAAAACTTCAAAAAATACAAATTACATCCCATATTTAAAAAATAAAAAAAGGTACAGAAATGCATGTATATCAATAGAGAAAGAATCAATACAACTTTTATCACTAAGTACAGAGTAATAAAATTGTTACACTTATACCAAAATACTACAGATACTTAACAATGAAAAAGTTTCAATAACATTTAAGAGAACATTGAATGCCATAACATGAAGCGAAGGTTTGCATGCACATATTTAAGAGTGGACGTTTATAAATGCACATATTTACAGGTACTGGACATCAGAATAAAGAAATACCTTTTTCCTGTAACATTTAGATTACATTTTTACACTTATTAAAAAAAAGGTAGCAAATTAAACATTCAATGATTGTCTAAATGATATCATTAAGATAATCAAGCTAAAGTAATATAAATAAAACCTTTAGAAAATTAAATATAATTTTTTATTTTAATAGCAATAGAAATCAAATATTCGTTGCTCAAAACTAAACAACTTTTATTAAATTCAATGACACTGATTTTTTAAAAATATATAATCACAGTCTGAAAATGGAAGAGATATGTTACTCTGTAGTATTGCTTTTTACTGAATAATGCTGTATGAATTGTGTGACTTTTCTTCAAGTTTCAAAATAAACCTTTAAAAAAATTATATTTTAATAAAAAAAAAAAAAAAAAAAAAAAAAGTAATTTTTGGATGACAATTCCTGATTTTCCAATCATACCTTAAAAAAAAAAAAAAAAAATATTTGCTAACAAAATATGCACAGTTTTCAAAACTTTATATGAGGTGAAGTAAATGTCATCAGCAGTAAAAAATGAAAAATACATTGTCATTGGTTCATTACAAGGCAAAATGTTGTTATTCTAAACATCCAGTATAGCACACTGAATAAAACCACACCAACATATTTAGTTTATTCCTGAAACCCATTATATAAAATGTTCAAGTGTTTCAATAAATTGCACTGCATTTAGCATTCTATTTAATTATGACAATACAGTACTAAAGTATATATACTAAATTTCTAACTACAAGATTAATTGTAAAAAATTGGCAAGGTCTAACACAGAAATATCTGAAAAAGGTATCTTTCTACATGCACTCAACATATTAAAAAAGAGGACGATTTGTAAAGATTGACTACAACTATACAACAGACGATGGACGATCATTTGATGATTATCAATGTGCGTGCCGTCAGAAAAACAGAAGGGAACAGACACTGGAATGCCATGCTTTTTGCATGCAAACTTTAAAATCAGTTTACACAATAAGCAGCAACTACATGCGACATCTTTAATGACAATTCTATTGTAAAATTATACAATGAGCCTGATACTTAAGTAATAAGTGAAAATTAAAACATACACTTTTACAAATTTGAACTTTTCTCCTTTATAAGCTCTTTCTTAATGAGAGATGTTCAAATTAAAGGTTGCTTCAACTACTTCAATGCCAATATTCAGAATTATAATATTAGCAAGATGTGGAAAGTGAAACATCAATGTTGTTTTCGAATTCTTGCATATTTAAAAATACTTTGTCACAAATTTAATTTATATATTCCAAAGGTACAGATGTTTAAAATACTTTAAAGAGTAGAAAGTATGGTGCTTTATTTTTTCTGTATACTATACTTCTAGTATAGATTTTGTACTGAGTAGAGCTTGTAAACATCACAGCTCACTAAATGAGGTTAAAAAAAAAGGTTATCTAATTTCCTGTATCGTAGCTAAAGTTACCATTTAGAAAAGATATCCAATTCTTCTAGGATCTTTACACCAGAGATGGGAACTTTTTTAGAGATTTTCTATAACTTTGACAGTTTGCCCATGACCAATACTCTTATATTATAATGAATGATTGAATAAGAGATTTGAGCTCACTATGCAGGCGTAAATTTCGGCAATAGTGACTATTACATCAGCACAACACTTGGCGAAAACAACCATCACACCAATGTAAATCTCTAGAACACCAAAAGTATTGGTGAATTTAAGAGTATTGGCCAAAAATTGAGAAAAGATATTCCGCATAGGTCTTTTCCGTAGGTTTCATAGAATGCCCATAAAAATAAAAAAGTTGGCAGCTAAGTTTTACATTAGGCTGCATTTTCAACAATTGAACTTTCATCAAATGTGTTGCTTTTTATAAATATTTCCCACACTAAAATGTAGATTAAAATCGCAATTAAATAGAGGCAGCGCCCCTTATGAAATTATTCTATCACCTATAGATATATAAAAGATATACTGAATTTTTAAAGAATTCAAAATATATATAAATGATTTAAGGAAGATAAAGTAAAAAAATAAGCAAATAAGTTAACCAACAATCCTTAATAAAATATTTAAAAAACAATTGAGAGATAAAACTTTTCACAGCAAGGTATATGGTTAAACAAATAATTAAATATTATATAAACTTATTAAAAAAGATGTATGATTTCTTATTAACATTAATAAAATGATACAATAAGCCAGAACTGTACAGTTTTTTAAGTTTCTTCAACAAAAAGAATATCTCAATCCACTCAAGTACAAATTCTGTCAAGAATCTTGTGACTAAAAATATAATAAATAACAAACCTTATTAAATAAAGGGAATTGTCTTTTATGCATTTTGTGATTGGGGTTACCAGATTTGATTAAAATGTACATTTTTGTTTTGTGGTAGTAATTCAAGCCTTTTGAAAATTGCATTTTGCTAAAGAACAAACTTATAGCTCATACAGTAGGCTTATATGGAATTTATATGATCATAAGTACTGGCAATATGAAAGATACATTTCAAATTTAAATACAAATCACCAACTCACTTATCATAGGAAAAGATAAGGTAAATAAAGAGCAATTCAACAAGAAATTTTCTTGATAAAACTTCCTACCAGATGAAAGTATGTTATAATTTACGAATATGAAGGAAAATGTGTATAAAATGGGACAAGTAAAATTGTAAGGTCTTGCACAAAAAGCGAAGGAGATAAAAATAAAGACAAAAAGTAAAATAAATATAGATGAGTAATGCATACGTAAAAAAGTTAATAATGCCTTTTACCACGCTTAAAAACAAGATAAATGAGACCATTGGAAGTGTTCATTTTTCCAGTTTGGTAATTAGTAAACCATACATAAAAAGTGAAATCAATTCAGTTAAAAGAGGTTTAAAAATAATATTTATGTAACATGAAATTACACACATAATGAGAATCAATTACTGCACACAAAATAATAGGTATGTATATAACCTAATTTTAACATGTTAAATATAACAAGTAGATGAAAGATTATATATTTCAGAGTTGTAAAAAATATTCCAATATACATTTTAGTCACACTGATTTAAGACTTAACAGACCATTTCGCTTGATATGACCATTATTATTTATATCATTCTCTTGATATAATTTCAATACTTTAATACCATTTTTTGTGATATGGCTTGCATATTATCAAAAGGTATTTCTGTTGGAACGAATCACCACAATTTGAGAAAGAACCTGCTACTCATAATTGTAATCTATTTCAAGTGAAAGATGGATATGGGTCTCTGGTGAATGCTCATAAAAGAGCAACATCATAAAAACAAATAACCAAGTTAATTTAATAGTACTTAACAAAATGTTTCAAAACTCATGCATTCACTCTATTTACAAGTCGGGATAGGTTCAACTAAAGATAAGCTTGTTTTCAGTCACAGTTTTAAGACTAATGTTGTCCTGTATAAGTTTCCTATTACAAATAAATTGTATCTTCAAAACTTTACCTTGCAAAATTAGACTACTTAAAGTAGGTAAAGGTAACTGAATGCCTAAAGAATCGCAAGTATCATGAAAAATATATAAAAAAAGCATGGAAAAACTTTTCATGGTCCTGCTATAACTAAAAATAAAAAGTTATTTGATGAAAAAAAAAAAAAAAAATAAGCAAGAAAATAAATAAGATATCATTAAAAAAAAAAAAAAAAAAAAAAAAAAAAAAAAAAAAAAACATAGCACTTCATAGAAACATAATTGCATTAGAAAATAAATGCATACTCTTGAATCAAATGTCCTGGCCATTTTTTAAAGAAACAAACAATGACTGCAAGACATACAAGACAATATAAAACTTGTTTAAAAAAATAAAATTCAAATTGAAACATGCATATTTTAATATAATCTGTATAAAATAAAAAATAGACATTGAAAAGTTACTCGCTACATGAGATTGTGGTATTGCATATTTATAGTTACAGAAAAAAACATAATATAAAAAATTGGTTCAATGGAAATTAACAATAATAGTTTTCATATAGGTTAAAATAAACAAACTATACAATGCAGTATTTATTTAATGAACAAGTATCTATTACTATTACAAAAATCCAATAAAAATCTATCCTTTTCCCTGATACAAGTAATTTTCTTGATGAAATTATTAGTTACTTTCTTACTAAACTTAATAAAACAAAGAGTGAAAATAATATGGAAATACTGTTGCATTTTATACCTTTATTACCAAAGTCTAAAAATATGTATGTCTAGTTTTATCGACACAAATTATATAACAAGAGTATAAAATATTTTAGATTTAATAATTTTCCTGATTGTTTAGGCCAAATCTGAATTTCTTTTCCTTACATAACCTGACTTTTCAGTGAGTGGGTAACCCTGCAACAGCATTTTCAATGAGTGGAGCAACAACATGGCAATGAGTTGCACAATGAAAAGTTTAGTGTTTCATCCCAAATACATAAAAATAACTCTATTCTGAATCAGAATCATCATCATTGAATCCAGACAAATCAACATCTTCCAGCAGACCTCTACTCAACGCATACTCGAGTAGTGCAAGGTGACAGAACACATACTGATCTGGCATCTGGATGCTGAAGGCTCTTTGCGATCGGATTTTCTCTACAGTTTTCACTATATCGATCAAACCCGTTTCCTCCAATCGATTGATACAAATGTCCAGAGTAATGAAGGTACCTATAATAGGCCAACATATTATAGATGCTGAACTATACAATATGCACATTTAATGAATGGATTTTGTCTTTGTTTAGTTTTTTTTTAAAAAAAACTTTGCTTTTAGGATAGATTTTCTTACTAGGGTCTTTTTATTTAGGCTACTGTTTTTGGGCTGTACATTTTAAAAATTGCTATAGGAGAATTAAACTATGATTATTTTAACATTATTCAAAGGAATATTCAGATGCAAACACATTAAGATAAAATAATTAAATTATTTCTTTATTTGAATTTGATCTCACTTCCCCAATTTGTATAATTTTTCATTTAGCTCATCCTATAAATTTCTTGTATCATTTTTGCTGTACTAACAAAGATAGAAAGTAGATATCATAAAGTAAACTAAATTTATATAAATCTCAAAGTCTAATCTTTTATTGGATTGGTTGATAAATAAATTGTTTAGAATTATTCTTTTTATAGTCAGCTCAAACAACAATTTAGACAAACAAGTATTCCTATCATTTTGCTTAGAATAGCACATCAATATGTTTCCTTAATTATTATTTGCAAAGATTTCAGACAATAAATGGCATTTCTGACTCACCAGTTCTCCCAATGCCTGCACTGCAGTGTACCACTATGGGTGGTCCATT
The DNA here is from genome assembly GCA_963978545.1 of Linyphia triangularis. Lineage (NCBI taxonomy): Eukaryota > Metazoa > Arthropoda > Arachnida > Araneae > Linyphiidae > Linyphia > Linyphia triangularis. Next base: position 74,320,360 of record OZ021725.1, on the reverse strand, counting down.
GGGATGTCCCTGCCAATGAGGTCCAATCCTGTCCAAAGCTTCCTTCTGATATTTTCGCACTTTATCACGGAAGTCAAGCATTGCTAGGGCAGAGGGGGGAACGCCAAAATCAGGCCAGCTGATAAATTGCATGTGGCACACTTCTTGCGATGTATTTTGCTAGAGGAATACGACATAGAACTCAATTAAAATTAAGGCATTTTTAATATTTAATAATAGTATAATTTAAAATAGATAACATAGTATCTTTTTAAATTCATTAACCAAAGCCTATACATTAGAGAAGTGTATGTACCTAGTTTGATAAAAATATTTCAATTTGAATTTTATACTTAGCTTTTTCTGCAGAATATAGTTCAAATAGTTGAAAATACAACTAGCAATTGAAAATAATCACAAGAATAAATGGTAAATAACAAAGGCACAAGACTAATTTTCTATTTCCATTGAATAAGCAAAAGAGATTTAAAAACATGTTTATTGAAAAAATAATTTTTAATGCTAAAATATTCAGTATCGCGCACCAAGCCTAGGGAAAGTTACGTGCTCATTATGTCTATAAAAAATATTTGCAAGTTTGATATAATTGATGTATAACTTTAGTTGGTTTGGCATTAACAACATCGCAAACAAGGCTTTCTAATCATGTACACAAGTCATTTTGACAATGTTTTGGCTTTAGATGTTCTTGTTTCAGAATAAAGAACAATTACTCAATATTTACAGGAGAATGATAATGTGCAAAGTAACTTGTGCACCTCACCTAAGTGCCATTTCCCTCCTTGTATGCATATCTAACATGATCACCGCACCTAACAGTTACTGCAGTCAATATTAGCAGATAGTACATCTCTTGTTGTTTTAACCTCCATGTTTTTAAATAGTGAATTTTATTTAGATTTTTAATGTTTTGCAGTGAGTTACATGTTTTGTGACTTATTCAACATTTCTAGTGTGTTTATTTTTGCAAAGGTTTTTGGCATACAAAACTTGATAAGAATAAGTACTAGGGTCACACTGCACTAGAACACTCAACATTTAAAATTATGGAATGTAATCTTGCACTTAGTCAGATAATAAGGTGCCTGAGCTAGCACCTCTTTCTCCCTCCACAGACATGCCTTACCGTGGGGGACATTGGATTTAATATGCACTGATGGATTTAATATGGACTGGCCACTATTAATTCTAGTGTTATGCCAGTGTGATAGCTCAATCTCCCAACATTCTAATTCTGAGACTTAATGTTCTTGCTAACCTAAACACTACAGGATTACAAGTGTGTTTTACTTAAACAAAAAGCTTAGCTAAAATATTAAACTATATATGCTTATATATTGTAATATGAAATGTATTCAAACAGTAAATGAAATGTACTCAAACAGTAAAATGAAATGTACTCAAACAGTAAAATGAAATGTACTCAAACAGTAAAATGAAAGGTTCTACAAAAAATGTTAATAAAAAGTCTAAAGGTAAGAAATATCTTTTTCTTATTTCAAGTTAATTGAATAAGAAAAAGATATTTCCTTTTGTACTATATTGATCAAATCTAAGGAAAGTTCTGTGCACATGATAACATTTGAATACAAACTTTTAAGACAACAAACAAATGAAGTATTTTATGGAGTGAAAATCAAGTATTTTGGAAAACCTTACTCTCTTATTTCTTTTCAGGAATGTATCTTTACATTCCTGAAAGTAAATAAGAGAAACAAAACACATCATACAAAAGATAAAGAATCAATAGGAAAAAAAAAATACCTTCTTATTAGTTAAAACCAAATTTGATACTATATAATCTGCAAAATATTCTACGCCATTATTATAGACATCGAAATCATCGTAAGTCTGCAGTGTGTTTTCTTCTGCTGGCCAATATTGGCCACACTTCACTCGACCTCTCTCTGTTGTTTTAGTGGTCATAACAATGACATGTGTTTCCTGATCCCAGATCATGTGCCAGAAATCCCCATAGGTACGTGGCAGTGGTCCTGTAAATTGTTCGAGTTGATTATTTTCTATGAAAATATTTTTTATTAATCAATTTAAAATCTGGCTTTGCTGTTAATTAAAGCAAATGGCTAAAATTAAAAAAAAAAAAAAAAAAAAAAAAAAAAAAAAAATTACAACTCAATTACTATGACAACAATTACTATAACAAATATATAACTCAATTACTATGAAGTATAGTATTCGGAGGCTAATCACTGAATAAAAATATGCACACATATTGAAATTTTGATTGAAAGTTTAAAAATATTAATTTTTAATCAGATACAACAGAAGTTTTGTTAAAAAACTAACATAATTACATTGAATACAAAATGATAGATATTCTATATGAAAATGATTGTATTACCAAAATTTTAAATTTTTAAGTGCTTAATTATTTAAATATCAACATAATGTAGAAGTTGGCATCAAATATTATCTAACTTGTTAACAAACAATAGTTTTAATTTGTTATTAACAAACTTGTTAATAACAAATATTATGTAACTATGTAGATCTCATTTTAATGGGGAGGTGGAGGTATATGATGTGTATTTTTTTCTTCTATGGTTTAAAAAGCTTACATTTAAAAAAAGTCAAAGGTTATTCCAAAATATTCAATTTATTGAGGGTGCAGGCCTGAGTGCCCAATACAATTTTTACGCTTATGGCTAATTGTGCATATAGACTGCTACATCTAAATTTGAATGGCACTGCAACCTTATTATTTTGTCCAAGTCTGGAAAATTTTCAATAGAAACACTGAAAAGGTTCATTATTGGTTTATCACAAATCCTTAAAAACTCTACTATGCATGAATAGTAGTATAGATTTAAAATGTTCAAGAATTGTTCGATGAAGATAAGTTTCAAGACAGACTATTGCTGACAAATACAGAAATAGTGAAATAAAAGGACACAATGGTTTCGTTTTAGAATTTGCAAGCCTAACAATGTTAATATGTGTCTCCTATTTAGGCAATGCAACCAACTTGCAGCAGTAACCTTACTTCAACAACCAACTGTGCAGCTGTGAGTGAACAGGATTTCACAAAAGTTGTGCCATGAGTGGGTAAACAACTGAAGATAATTCCTGAAACTTTTTTTTTACTATCCCACATACAAGAATATTTGCAAAAATATTTTCTGATTAGAATGCAATTAAGTTATATGTTTTAACAGAAAACATCTTCTGGTTTGAATTTTTGTAATCATAAATTAACATTCAAAATTTTTTTGACAATGCACTTGGGGAAAAGATTTGTATCTCAAATTACCTTGTGTGGAAATGAAAGCTTGTTTCTGCTTGTAGCCATCAACATAGTTGGCATTAATGTAATCAGAATAAGGATCATCATCTACAAGTGGTAGCTTCACACGACTATGGTCATAGCAAAGTACATCTGTATATCTGTTTTTGGATTGGTTAGCTTTCAATCTAAGAGAAAGTGAGTTAAAACAATGAATATTCTGCACTTACTAACAATTCATATATGCATGACAATATAGTATTATAAACATTTCATTATCCAATATTTTTTCCATATGCATAACTAAAGGTAATTAAAAACCTCTTGACCTAAATCAAGAGGAAGATGTGAATGTGTAGGGTAGCATTATATAGTGTTTCATGGGGAAGATAATGTGCTATGTTACTTTTATGCCTTTAAAAAAATAATAATAATAATAATAATTCTTAAAGACGAAAAATTTCTTTTGGGCATATATAATTAAAAAAAGAATAACTGGCACAAAATTAAATATTTTTGATGAGCAATTTTTCAACACTTATTACAAACATAGTTTTAAATAAGTTAGTAATGACAGAGCAAATTAGGTATGGAGTAATACTATTGTTATTAGAGAATGAGGATGATAATTTAAAGTTAGGAAAATTTAAAACGAACTATACAAATTAATAAAGTCATACTTGCACTATACATTAAAATTCATTGTTGCCGAATCAGATTCTTTTTCTAGTACTGTCAATTATTAATTTTCTATGATTTATTTTGGCTCCTATTTCTTGATAACTTTACCTACTAAAAACCAAGACTTTCAATTGCCAAAAATTATTCTATTGATTCCCAAAACTGAATTATATTTTGTTATACTGTACATCTTTTCAAATTGAGGATAAAAAAGGTAAGTGATATTGAACTTTGAAATATTTTCTGCGAGAGAATGAAAACTGATATTAACATTTGGTTACCACATGTATACGTTTTGAGTGTTGATAAATGGGAGTGACTAGGTGCTCTCCAAAGTAAAAAAACAAACAAAAAAACATAGCAAGTTTTATGAATAACCTTATAGCTAGATAAAATAAAAAAGGGTATAAATCAATATTTGACTTTTGTGGGATAAAATGAGCTAAAAAGGACATACATAAATATTCTACTTATGCAGATAAAATGCGTTGAATTAAAAATAATTTACTTACTTAGACATCTCAAAAGTTCCATCTGGTGGGGTACCTTTAAACTCGGCATACTGTTGACACAAACCCTTGCGCCCTTTTGTGCGAAGGTACTCAATGAACTTCTCCAGAGTCATACCGCTGCTGTTTTCCGAGTGGACAGAATCCTCACAGATGGATAGGGACAAGGTGCTGCTGGAGAGATGTTTCTCAATTTCTTCATCTTCTGTGAAGTCTGTTACAGCTGATTCTGGGGTTAGTGGACAGGGTTCATCAGTGTCCTTCTGCAAGGAAAAATATTACCAATTGTTAATATCAACTGAAAGTTGAGAATAAAAACACAGGAAACTACTGACAAGAGTTAAAATCTTATGATAGAATCACAGAAAAAATAATTGTCTTGTCCCGTCAATGATAAAATATTATGTTATTGAAACCTTTTAAAAGCTTCAGTAATAATCTTTTAATTAACTTGGGGTAGTTTATATTGCACAAGAAAATGCAATATTTTATTAACATGGAAAGTAGTTAAGAAAGATTTTTCAATCAAGCAAGAATTGATATATTCTTTGTAATTTATAAATATCAGAAACTAAAACTAATCTCTTGCTACTTACATTTAAAAAAAATAAGCATTCTTTTAATTTTACAATATCCAGTTTTTTAACAAAATGAGGTACTTAGACTTTAAACATGTCGCTCTAAACCAAAGTTCTTTAAAATGTCTAAGAGAAAGAAATTAATTTTAAGTTTGTGATACAAAAATGTAATATTAAAATTCAAATTTATTAAACAAATATTGTGATTGGTCTAAAGTTTTAATTGAAGAGAAAAACTATCTCCAAATAAAGTCCCCCATAAGATCCATATTTCATCATGTTCATGAGGTTTAAAAATCAGCAATTTTCAAGTGGCAATAAACAGCACATTTTAACTAAAAAATATATTTTTAAACACTGTTTTAAGCAATAAGGATCTAAAAATAATGTTTAGATTACTTATGGCTAAATTACACAAAGCCTATAATGGTATATTATATAACAAAATTACAATGTTTGCAGTATTTTACTTGCTGGCCAATCACTCTTATCAGAATTGTAGTGACATGTCAGTGTTCATTTACTCACATTCTAGTACTCGTGGATTGGTGACTTTTACAAATATAGAAGCAGAGCATATTATTGACTCAACTAAAGTAAGTTTGTTACAAACTTAACCTAATTCAAGAACATAACAGCTTAGTCTAGAATCAAGGTAGATAAAATAAACTTGGCATAAGCAGAAAAGATTTTCTCAAAACTAGAACAGGGTGGTAACAAATTTAGATGAAAATTTGTTACTCATATTTATCTAATTTTCCAGGTACATTTTATTGCACTTTTGAATAAATTGTCCTGACTTTATAGATAAAATTACCTAATTTAATAGTTTAGTTATTGTGAATTATATAGGTTTGAATATCAATTACAGTGTTGAAATTAAAAAACCTAAATGTTTAATGATATTTTTATAAATTGTAAAACTCTGTAGAACTAGTTTCCCTCTTGGTTGGCAATTTTTAACACTAAATCAGCACACTCACAGCAGCATCCATCACCAATGTCTCCTTCAGCACCTCCACCTCCTTCTCCCTTTCCTCACAACAATGCTTCTCATGCACAGACGACGACTCGTTCTCCCTTCCGCTCAACTCATCCAATTCTCCTTCGCTATCACCAAAGTGCCTCAGCTGGAAATCGGAGATGACTCCGTCTTGGCTGTAGCCATTATTGGGGGTCACAGCTGCCGATTCAGATGAGATCTCATCCATGCAGCGGTTGATGGTGGACTTGAGGCAGTGCTGGAGCCAGGATTTGTGGTCGACTTGGAAGGAGCCACCGAGTTCCTCGGGTAGGGAGGTGAGTGGAATGTGCATCCCTAGTTGGGATGCATTCACCATGAACAGCTGGAGACATAGGAATAATTGATTGGAAGAAGTTTTGGGAGTTAAAATTTGTTTATTTCCGGGTATAAATGTATAAAACTAGATATAAATAATATTGCATTTTTACAAGTATAATTTGTACAAGTATAAATAATATTCCATCAATTTACAAGTTGTCAAATTTTCAATTGAATGAAACGTATCTAGATTGGCTAATAAAATGTGAAAGCTAGAATAAGTTTGTAACGGTAGTCTAATGAGGAACTTGCACAAGTGAGGAAAATGAATATTTTTGTATTTTCTAGTGTTATCTAACAAATATATTTGAGCAGTGCAATTACTTTTTGCCTTTATGCTTTCAATTAATCAAACATCGAGTTTGAAATTAAAGCAAGTCACATGACCAAAAACGTATAAAAAACTGTGACATAGTTACGCATAGATTCTGCCGAAAATCTGAGGTGGAACCTCATCTAAAACAGGTTTTAGACTGGCTCATCATTTGCACGTTGACGTCACAAGCAAAAGTAGCTTTTTCCTGCCAAATCGCAAAGTGAAAAACTAAATTTTTTTTTTAACTACCTATCCGAGCTCAAATTTTTTAAAGAATGGTATTGTTTTTCATGATTTTTTCTCTACTTTTATTTAAAAATAAAACCAAAAAATGTGAAAGTTCCTCATTACAAATCCAGCTAAGGGCATTTTAAGAGATTTTGCAAAACAGACTAAAACTGATTTTTAATTTCATTGGGTTATTAGGAGTGAATGATTTTGGATTCTTCATAAAATAAAGCAAAACTTTTTGTTATTAAAATTAGTGTATGGGGAGATTGTAGAGGAAAAATACTTAAAATAAAATGCAGGCTTCAACACATTTTTGATTTCTAGTACACATACATAATTTTGAGCTGAACAACTCACATCTAGCATGTAGAAGAAGTCCCAATCTCAGAAATGTTTCAAGAGCATATATTTAATATGCACTTGTAGCATTCATGAGGATAGAATTGATATGCAACAACAGTTGTATGCTTTGTTCAATATATTGAAGTATTTTATATTGAAAGAAGAAAGGGTAGTTTTGTGATTTTCAACACTAAATAAGTTTATGTAATACTTGTAATACTCTTCTACTCTCTAGATCAGTTATTACCCAAAAATAAAAGGAGTGAAAGATTATTCTAAGTTTTATATCACAAAAAGTTCTTGCATAATTACTGTCAAAACCATTTTAAATAAAGTTTAGAGTTTTATTTGAAATGGAATTATATTATTTTAAGGTGCAACAAAGATATTTAACTAATTTCTCACCTTAAGAGAAAAATCACTAAAACAGTTAAAAGGAGTACTGACAATAATGATTTAATCTGCTCTTAGTTTCGACACAATGTACTGATTTATAACAAAATCACAGTAACCAGGTAGATCCAATATTTTTTTGTTTTAGTTTTGTGACTATTAGATTGTGAGTTTGGAAATAACAGTAAAAGATTGTCATATTTAAGAAGAGAGACTTCGATGAGTTAAGTATATTGTAGACTCTTTAGTTGACCTGTTCTAAAAATTCTGAAATGGCTTGGCACAAAAACTAGTCAAGTGACATGCCAAGTCACTTTAATAGTTTGATGGATTTAAATTACTATTTCCATCTAAAACTTTCACATGCAAAAGAAGATATTTACACAAAGCACTATTCATGTAGTATGCCTGTATGAAATACTTAAGTTCAGAAGGATGAATTATAAGTGAAATATGTGTAGAAATTACTATTTAGTGAGACGTCCTAAATTGAATTTGTTTATTTGGGACCATTATAATCAAATGTGTGTAATAAATTGATAAACTTATCATACATAACATCGAAACTACTGTGCATTTATTAGTCTTTTACTATATTATCAATAAGTTTTACACATTTCTAAGCAAAAGAAGATTTTTAGTTTTTACGAAAAAATTACCTTTTGTACAAATTAAATTCATATTTGAAGCTTAAAAACATAAAAACTGTGAATAAGATGTAAAAAGAAGGGGAATAAAAAAACAATATAAGTTTAAACATTAATTATTATTTTAACAAGGAAATTTTTTGAAAACTATGAAGTACACAATTATACTTTAAGATAAAATTTGTGAACAATTTTAAAGTTTCAACATAAACGTGAAAATTCTTTTACTTAACAAATTAACAATAATCTTTTTCATTCTCATTTTCAAGAATAATAATTAAACCAATAGTACAAAAACTAGAAATATAAATTGAATACAAAGTAAAAGGTAAAAAATAACTCATACCTTTTGTGCAGCTGCTTCCTCAGTTTGCTAAATAAAAGTTGCAATAGTTAAAAATCTGAATTCAATAGCTGAGTTTATAGGCATTTAAACAATATTTAAATATAATTTTTACTATAAATAAAACTCACTTTGTCCCGTAACTTTTCCCTTAAAAATAACTGAAATATCTTGAATGATGCTTTGAACCATAAGGGTGCAGCAACAATCAAAACTTTCTTCAAACGGGCAGGATAACCACCCTTCATAAAGAAAACATCAAATACAATTTAAAAATTTAAAACCATTAAATCATTTATTAGTTTCCTTACAATAAATATTTATAGTATAGTATTAAATTATACATGTTAGTTATATATTTTAATATAAGCAAATTAATAATCGTAGAAATGAGAATCAAATGGCAAAAAAAATCAGAAAGAGAAAACACAATAGTACAAGTCCACGTTGGTGCAAAAGCAGCTCAACTATAGAACTTATAACCAGTACAATAAATATAGTAAAAATTAGATATTAAACTGGTTTCTCATCGGGGGTTCAACCAGCCGAAAACCCCCAGGAGGCGTTTCTGAAAAAGTACGGTCAAAAAGGCATAAAATGTATCTCTTGAACCCTGACACCTCCAACAAGAATAATGAGAAATAAGACAATACAGTACATGAAGTATACAATGCATTGAAATATAAAATAGTCCCGAGAACTTACCCCTCCCGATAAACCAGTATAAAAAATTTTGCAGTTTATAGCAACAGTTAAAAAAACTGTTCCACAGAAAAAGCAATCCCGCAGAAAATATCCCAAATTCCAAAAAGTACAATTTAAAAACTCTATCTATATAAAAAAATAACCGATTGAAGATTCAAAATTCAAAAATCAGAAAAAAGAATCTTCACTTACTGGGGTTACTCAGTAAAACTTCAATATCGCTCTACATAGTACACAATATTAAAAAGTTCTTTTTACGGGTTTATCAAGTATTCGGGTATACCTATACGGGTTTATCGGGTATTCTTCAAAAGGGCAAGTTCTCGGGACCATTTTATATTTCAATACATTGATACTTCATGTACTATATTTTCTCATTATTCTGGTTGGAGGCATAGAGGTTCAAAAGATACATTTTGTGCCTTTTTGGCCGTACTCTTTCAGAAACGCCTCCAAGGTGTTTTCGGTTGGTTTAACCTCCTGATGAGAAACCAGTCGGAGCCTCCAGTTTAATATCAAATTTGTACTTTATTTATTATATATTTGAACTAGTTTAGTAGAAAAAAGTTAACTAATTTTATTATGATTCCATTTTAAAGAAAATAACAGTATTAAAGATTGAAAAAATTTAATCGATAGTTTAAACTATTTATTGGCCTTGGCTATGTGATGACTAAGAAAGCTAGTCTTAAATGGATTTGAACCAATAAAAGTAGTAGGTTTTCTAATTTAATATATCTCATCTTTAAAAGCTTTGGACAAACAACACAGACCCCAATGGAATGAGGCACCACAACTACATAAAAAACTTTAAATAATCTATAGCCTTGCAAGATATATTTACTATAAATAAAACTAAGAATAAATAAAATTTCAATCTTTCTATGATAAAAAAAAAATAAGGTATTTCACATAGGCAGTGTTTGATGATAACAAATAAACAGACACATACATTTAAAATTTCAAAAAATTCTAAGGTTTTTAAAAACATTACAATAGGTATTAATTTTAGGTAAAATTTGGATTGTGATATTTTATTGCATTTTGAAGAGTTGTTTTATCACATTCTGGTAATGTTTTTTACTACTATAAAAAAAAAGAAAAAAAAAAAAAAAAAAAGTTTAACCAAAATAAATCTGAGGATTTCTTCATATTAATTTGTAATTAACAGAGAAAAAAAAAAGTTACTCAAACTCAAAGAACGTACAATTATTGTAGAACACAGAACCACATATTACATTTCAGAGACTGAAATCGAAGCTCTGAAGGAGACAGCTAATAGCCAGTCAACTGTGAATCAACAAATTGTACAATTTGCATTCTGACAACATGTATACACAATTTAATAAATTTTTGTATATAAATTCTTACCTTTAATAAATTAAGCATCTTCTGACTGAGTTCATAATCAAAGTTTGAGTACTTTGATCCAGTCATATTATAAATAAATATAATTCCACATCTCTGGGTCTCTAAACTGTGAAGGAAAAAAATTATATAAGAGCATTGTTACACTTTGTGAATGTCTTTTCAATTATGGTAGGATCAATTTCACGAACCTTTCAAGGGCAATGTCAAGTTGATATATAACACCCTGAAGGGTTGTTCGGTGGGAGGTTTCCAAAGGCAAATGTCTATGGGCAGTGAAAATAGCTATTGCAGCACCACTACTGTCTCGAACAGGCTAGAAAACCAATATAAGAACCAGAATAAGAATAAAAAAAGTTTATTTTAGACCAATACCACTGAAGGAATCTTTGGATCTTAAGAAAATCAAACAGTTGATTTTTGCTTAAATATAAAAATCTGACGTACCTCTTTCATTACTTTTTACATTCTTCCATAAGAATTTTATAACATTTAAAAATATATGTGCGAAACCATCTGGAGACATAGCTTTGGTAAATGTCTCCCATATATAGTATGTAATACTTGCTGACCTGAGGTCAGCCACTATATAAGGTACAAAGAATTAGTTTTGCGTGGACTTTCCTTCCCTTCACCCATAATGTATTTCGTTTAGTTTACCTATGAAACCCTACTCACCAAGATATCTTTTAATTCCCTTAAGTTGATTAACCCCTAGTAACCTAAATAAATGGTTAATGTTTTTTTCTTACATTCGGTGGAAATGGTGGATGACTGACCTTGTCTTTTACAATGTAAATATCTTTTTGCACTTCATATGTTTAAATGAGAATTATTTAAGTCCTAGTCATGGAAATTAATTTTTCATAATGTAACTAGTAAAAAAATATGAGCACTTCCTACTTTAATGCTCAAGAGAAGCACTGGATATGGGATACCCAGAGGTGAATTAAAAGTGTTTCTCCCTCATTAATGGTTACGTTGAGAAGGTGACTTTGAGTGGGGAAAAATTCTACTATCCCTACTACATATCCCCCATCATAGTCATCTTTAGATGTGAATACTAATTGATATATAGGCAACTGTAGTCAGTCCATGGGTATACGCCACCCAGTACTGTTATAACGTCAGTATTTTGTCAGTTTATTTAAATAAACTTTTTGCACAAATAGTGTGTTTTTTTCTTTTCTTTTGTATTTATACTATCAGAATTCTAAAATATCTGTTTTAAAATAATCCTGATAGATTTTTAATACCACCAGTCAGTCTCTTATTAAGCCATTTTTGATAGTAAGACTTAAACTGCCTACTTTATAAACGACATTACGCTCACAAATAGAAGTTTTCTTAGATTCTAAAGATTTACCTGAAACCCTAGAGATTTAATGGCTGAAAATAAATTAGAAAAATATAAACGTTGTGGATATTGTCCCAGTTCATTAGACAGAAAAACATGTTAAAGTGTTTAAGATGTGATAATCCTATGTGTAAAGAACATACAGCTAAAATTTGTGTAGAATGTAGCATTCAAATATATTCTTAATATTTTGTAGCATTAATGCATTTATAATGTAAGTTTTGAAATGCAATTAAGGTGTTTGTATTAATAAAAAATTAATGACTTCATATGGTTAGCTAAACATTATCATTCTAAAAACACTGAACTTTACCTAACTAAATAAATATATATTTTAAATTAAAGCTAAATGATCTAATAAGTATCTAAAAGTACATTAAGTCCCCTTTTAAATGCAGTTGGGGAAAAGTTAATATCTATTAATTTCGCCTAGATATGATAGTTTGAATAAAACACCTTTTTTAGGAATTTTTTAAAAAAATTAGCGGATTTTTTCTATGGTATTAAGAATACTATTTTTTTTTATAAACATTCTATGGATATATTCTTTTGCTACACTGTCTGAGGTTAAAATTGAAAAAAAAAAAAAAAAAATTCTAAATCGGATAATTTCATCGAAAGATACTATTAATCAAAGACATATGGGTATGGCATACCAATGTGCTTCTAAATCGGGAAGCCGCTGTAGTGCTTCTCTTTAGAATGATTAATAATTCTCTGAATGAATGAATAATAATTCTCTTTAGAATCTTTAGGGCTAAAATGGGATTTAAATTCTAGTTATGGAAATTAATTCTTTACAATGCAACTACAGTCAAACTGTGTCAACGCAAAATCGCTTAACATGAAATCCTGTATAACACTAAGTAAAAGCAGTTCTCCGTACTTAAAACTTAATATTAATTTATTCATTTAATGCAAAATTAGGTTAATGCGAACAATTTCAGCAGCTCCACTGACTTGGCATTAACAGGGTTTGACAGTACTAAAAGTATCCTTACAAAAATAAGTGTTTTTCAATGAGTACTAATCGGTACATAACAATGAAAAAATGTAAGTTTAGAAGTGTCAGAAAGTACAGTCAACACACCAGTATTGTAAATTTTCCAGTTTCCAGTTCACTTCGAAGAGCATCGCATGTGGGATCAAATCGTATCAGTCCTTCTCTACGACGCATAACCTTTAAAATAGTTGTCATAAAAATCAAAAGGATGCAACAAATCATTAATCACATAAAGTTTACATATAAATATGTATATATATATGTTCATACTGTTCCTTTTTGTAAGGCATTTAAAAAAAATAGTCAGTAAAACTGTTTATAAAAATTATACGAAGTGTAATTATACATGCAGGGGTCAAAGTGACAAAATAAGAATATATAGGATTTTTTTAAAAAAAATATAGGACAATATAAAACATCAAATAACTGCACACAGTTACTACTGAACTTCAAAATTAACTCTATACATTTATATACTCGTTATATTGAATTTAAGAGAATAGAAAACACACCTTTAAAAAAAAAAAATCGCCTGATCCTGAATACGTGATCCGTTATTGCCTCAATATTATATCCCTAAATCAATTTTTATTAATTACATTATTTGCAATCATTAGTCTTTTGCTTCCAGAATTTTTAACTGTTCCAATTTCTTTAAGTATTTTCTTTTTATCCCTGCTTGCAGTCTTTTGTTGATTCAGATTTACTGTTCAGTGTCAGCTGGATTGGCGGCGAAAAGTGGGAGATTTATCGTCGAACGTGGCGGTTCGTTCGGATTTGACAACACAACGTATTGACGTAATTTTCAATTTTGGCGACTTTTATGAAAAAATCGTGGCTAATATTCCGAATCCGGTACGAATTCTGCGCCAAGGCGATTTTAATCAAAAAATGGCAGCCCTGCCATTTTTTAAGAGCAAGATAACTAACTGCCTATGGTTTCCATAATTTGGAGAGGTTTGATGTAAACAATTCGTGGGGCAGAATCCGTAAAGGATTCGGAATAAAAAAATCGCCATTCGACATCATACAGTAAATCTTAACCCTTTTGTTACCTTCATCAATTATTGACTGAACACTCAAAATGTTCTTTAGTAGTCCTGCAAGTTAATCCCAAGTTGTTTTTATCCATTTTTCCCGAGGCAGAGTTTTGTTGTTGTATCTCTTTCTGCATTATGGCCAATTAATTTATTACGTTGGAGGAGAAATCAGATCAGAAATTCAAGAGCGATTGTTATGGAAATGTTCACATTTTACAACTCCCGCCGGTCCAGTAGAGTTGAGTTGTAGGTTAAGCAGCACGTGACGTCACAAGAGATAAAACGCCGCGCCACCGTTACAAACATCGTTTTTGTCAGGTCTTTTTCACCTACGATCGCGCCAAAGAATCCGAAATATTAAAAAATGGCAACAAACGGCGCCGTTATTACGAATTCGAAGAAAATTTAGATCGAATCAATGTAGAAATATAGGATATATAGGACAATTGTAAAATATAGGACAATATAGGACGTTTTTACCGATTTTTAAAAAAATATAGGATTTATAGGACATATAGGACGTCTGCGACCCCTGTACATGAATAACTGTGAAAAAGTGTTAAATTAGTGCACAGACTGTGTAATCTAACAAGTTATTAAATCTAACAACTTACAACAATAAAAAAAATCATGAATTATTTCAGGAACAAGTGAAAAACTGGTTTTGCTGCTGCTGAATTTTCTTTTTTAAATAATGGAAATTGAAATCTACTATTTTCTAGAACATATTTAACACAAAAAGTATGTTAAAAAATAATCTGAATATTGCAGGAATGCTATTCAAATGCAAAGTATTTCTATTTCAATGATATTCATATTTGCAATTCAATCAGCAAGTTAAAAAAAAAAGTATTTAAGAAAGCTTTAAAATTGGCCTTAAGAAAGCTACATGAAATGTCATGTAAAAGCATTTACAAGAGTAGTAGTAAGGGTCCATGTTCATGCAACTTTTTGAATTTCCAAAAAGTTTTTAGTACAAAATCTATATTTCTTTTATAAAGAACCCAGATTAAATTTGTCAAAATAAATTAAGAACAAGGAGCTTTTTTCTTTAAAATGTGCAATTTTGACAGACATTTTTTAATCAGGGTTCCCACTCAAATCACAGAGTGAAAATCAATGACATTTCAATGACTTTTAAGGACCTAATTAATGTTTTTAAGGACCTTTAAAAATTTGTTTTCAGGCATCATGTCTGTATATAAATTTTTAATAAAGTATGTTCTACCAAAAAAGTTACAATTTGGTGGATGAGTAATACAAATATGCCGGAAAATTCCGATATGGTGCAGATATGTGGTAATCACGCGGGGATAGCAAGTCCGAGTTGTATTTTTAAAAATACTGCAGTTGGCCACACAACATTTGCAAAAATTAAGGACTTTTAAGGATCTCTAAGTATTTTCAAGGACTTTTAAGCACCTCTAAGCATTTTCAAGGCCTTGAAAACAAGTTAAAAAATATAAAGCACTTTTAATGACTTTCAATGACAGTGGGAACCCTGTTAATTATAACACATTATGTAGTTTTGGACATTATACACATTTAGCTATCTCTCAATATCGTTTGATTGAGAAAATATTTAAAGTACTAAAATGTGTTTTAAGCCCTAGAAGTTTATGGTGTCATTTTTTATAATACCAACATTTTAAAAGAGTAAATGGAAAAAGATAGCTGACTTGTAATTTACATAAATAATTATATTGCAGGTTTTTTTTTAAAAAAAAAAAATCTTACTTCATGGGCTTCAAACAGAGTAACAGCGCGACAAATGTCGAATTTCCTCGCCATCATAAATTTTACAGCAGTAGATTTATTCCAAGATTTCTTATCACCATTTTTGTGCAGCTGCAGTTCTTTAACAATTCCAACAAACTCTTTTACTATCTAAAACATTGTAAAAAGTAAAGTAATCAACACACATTTAAATTTAACTGTACAGCATTTGCATGTAACTGTTCATCATTGAACTCAGAATTCTTTTAATTTGTTTTGCAATTTGCAATAGCTTAGTCATCGTATAACAATATATTCATCTAGAGCATTTACAGATGCATTTTTATGAATTCGATTTACATTACAATACTTTAGTAGAATCAAATTTATTTAATGAAATCTAACTGCAAAAAATATGCTCTGACCAAGCACTGTAGAGAATTTCATGACTTCCTAAAGGCAAATTTTGTGACAATCATTGATTTGATCCCTGTATGGTTACCATGCCAAATTCACATAATTCTCACCATGACCATTTCAGAATATAAATGAATATCTGATAGTCTGAGAGACGATTACTAGTTTAAGTACCTCATTGAACATCATGCTGAATTTTTTATAGAATGTAGATAATTTTAGTATATTATGAATCCCCTGGTCTGTCGGAGCTTTTTTGTTTGGTAATCCACTGCTCTTTAAGTTGCAATGAGGAACGGCACAGATGATTTGACTTCTTTGGCAACGTCTTACTTGCATCTCTAATAAGTGAGCCACTTTTAAAGATGCAAGTGAAACATCACCAGTCAAATTGTCTGCACTTTTTCTCATTGAAACTTAAAGAGTGGTGGATTAACAAATAAAAAGAATGCTCATTATATGCAAGTTATGACCTATTTGGCAATCTGATTTAGTTTACTCATTCAAAGTCAATTTTATAACAGTTTCAGTCACTTTTACTCCAACAGATCAGTAGATTAATGAGCTACTTTCATTTTTCTACATTCTATAAAAGTTCAGAATGATGTTAGAGGAGAGACCTAAATGCAATCGCTTCTCAATCTATTACTAAAAATTAGTGCATAAAAGTAAAATGTCAAATAAATCAGTCGTATTTGGCATAAAAAATGCATAGCTCATAAAATGGAAAAAATAAGGCAGATTTTGGTCATTCATGGAAGGCATTAGAAATTAAATTGCAGGGGCTTCATACACGTAGAAAGTTAAATTAAATATTGACTGTTATTTATATTTATGCTAAATATATACAGTCAAATCCCTCAATTGCTTAACATGAAATCCTGTTTAATGTGAAGTAAATGCAGTTATCCGTACTTAAAACTTAACGTTAATTTATTCGTTTAACATGAAATTCGATTAACACAAACAATTTCGCAGGCCCCGTCGACTTCGCATTAACGGGGTTTTACTGTAATTGTATTTATTATTAATATATCTGCACTAATAGTTTAAAATATTTGTAGTGATAACTAATACATTCACTATCACTTCAAAAATATGTTTAATTAATTGACTAAGTCAAGGAAAATAATTAGTTTAAGGGTAATTTGTGTTACATTAGTTATTTCTTTTCATATAATTTTCAAAACAGAAGAATAACAAATTCAATACCTCCTCCTCTGCATCAGTAAGTACCTCAGCCATCTTCAATGATACAACTTGGTTTGAAACTAAAATGATGAAAATAACACAATCATTTTTCTACAATAATTAGTAGTGGTATGATTACCAAAAGCTATAAAACAAATGAGTATAGTAGTGCACTTCAAAAATATTATTGTTCTTATACATTTCCGATTCCTACTGCAGTCAAATTTTTGTTATTCGATCTTTTATGAATTTCAAACCTGGCATAAACTCAATACAAATGGCACAAACAAACTTAAAAAAGAAACATATTTTATCTGCCCAGAAAAAAAAGAGGTAACATTGCAGTTTCCCTCCCCTACCTCTTGCAAACCACTGAGCCATACAGTTGCAACAGATTAAAAGTAATAGTGTGGGATTGCTTATATAAAGAGCTAAAACTAAGTTAAAACAGTACTTTAAAATACAATCAAAATGATAAAATGGGTAGTTTTTGTATTATTTATTCAATCATTGTCACAAAAAAAATCAAAACTGCCTGCTTCCTTGGAGGTCCGGTTCGGACCAGTAACATGGCTTTCTTGTGAAATGCTTCATCAAAGCAGCGGATAGGGTATTTATCTAGACAGACCTCAATTTTGCCAGACCAAAGAGGTCCATTTGACAACCTATTTGGTAGTTAGTTTTAAGCTAAATTCTTAGATAACATGGTAGGTTGGCATGATTTTGAAAAGTTGGTGACAAGGCCAAAATAATGTGTTTTCTGAATTGTCGTCAAGTGAAGGTCGATTCAAATGGGTGTTAAAACTATATACTGTGATTTAAAACATATCAATAAGCGAATAATCAATAAAATACAGCATAATATGCAATAATTCACTAAAAATACAGATAAAAAGGATGCATGTTTGTGGAGGGATTCTAAACGTAAGGTTGCTATATTAGAAAAACTACATCAAATAGGTACAATTGTAACTTTACCACAGATACAAGGAATTGGCCAGTTTTACATTCATTCTATTTATAACTCTGGTTGGGTGGAGCTTAGCACAGCCCACCTCTTGGCGTATTTTTGAATTCTAGCCAAAATAGTGGCGATAACATTGCCAATATGGCAATCTAGACAGATTATGGAGGAGAACTGTCTAGAATCTTACGGAGTGCCTTTTTTTAACATCCGATCGCAACGACGTTTCGCCTAAGTTTTCTTGCCAAAACTATTCTAAATGCACAACGAAATTCTGAAACCTGATTGGTTAATTAATCTGTATTCATACGCGATAGTTGGATTTCGTTGGAAAAGACGTAAAAAGGTTAATTGTTTCCATCATTTATGCTTGTAATCTCTTGGGAGAAGGTTTTCATGGCAAGTGTTATTTTTTTAAAAAAATATTATTATTATTTCTGGCCTTCAAGTATCATTTTTTAATTGAAAAATAATAATATTAACAAATATTCAATCAGTAGTCAACTTGGCGAGATTTCAAATAAGTCGCCAAGAGGTGGGCCCATCTAAGATTTTACCCTCTGGTTTGATAAAAGTACTGCTTGAAAATAAACCAAAGTTTAAAACCTGTGATATACAAATTAGCATCAAATTCTTTTTTTTTTTTTTTCTTTTTTTTTATTAGAAATAATAAATAGAAGAAAGTTATAAAGTCACAAACACGTTGAAAATGTCTGGATTAGAACACTGCCATGTAAAACTGTTTTTGTTATGTTATTGTAAAAATGCTTGAGTACAGAAATGTAACATTAGAAGCATTTAGCAACCAATATTTTGAGAACAAAGATTGATTTCTATTAAAGATGCATTTCAATCACTCAAAAGTGTCTCTGTAAATATAAAGCCAATAATAAAATTAAGGGCAGATAGTAATATCCTTCTAAACAAATAAGTCACTTTTTACTGAAACAATTCCGCACTATGTTTACAGGTGAATAACATCCGGATTAAAATGCAAATCACGAATATGTAAGGGATTCATTTACAAACGACAATAAAGGAGAAAGGGAGAAGTACAAACATACTACTTCATGGTAATTATAAGCATTGATCAATGATTACAACCCACCTATGAACTATCTAATTTTTATATTTGCAAAAGTACACTACTATACCCATCTCAGTAGGCATGATATAGAAAACAAATCTAATAAAAATCAAGATCAATATGCTTCTTAACAACTGAATAGAACATTCTTACCTTTGAACTTTTGATTAATTGTTTAATTAATACAATAATTCTCTGATTTTAGTCATAGCCACCTTGATCCCCAGATGCCCATCGAAACCGAAAGGAAGAAGGAATAGTGTTGCCAAATGCGGAAACACAAACTATAAAATATTAATAGAATTTATATAGATGACTATATACAATAAATTTTAACTGCTACGAGTACTGGAAAATTAACTGGGCTTTATGATTGCCTAATGTAATGTGAAAACTCGAAATTGTTTTTAAAAGAGTTTGGTAACAATTAAGAATTTATGTAGAAAACTACTTACAATAAACTTTAACTGCTACTAGTAATGGAAAATTAACTGGACTTTATGATTGACTAATGTAATGGGAAAACTCGAATTTTTTTAAAAAAAGAGTTTGGTAACAAGTATTCCATACGTTTTGCAACCAATGTATATCTACTCAAAATAATGACTTACATTAGATTCATAGGCTTTACACAAGTTGATATTTATGTTAGACATAAAATATTTTAAGACTTAAAATATTTATATTATTCACAATTGTAGGTTGCAAATGTAGGTGATGAGAATGAATGCAAAATAATGGAGTTAGTGTATGATATTATTAGAGTGGATTTTTTATTATAATTTAAAAAAAAGTAAAACTGCACAGTGATGTCCCTGAGATGTAGTAGGAAAATCACATTTCAATATTGCAATCAGGGGTGTAGCCGGGATTTTGTCGTGGAGGTCAATTAAATACCAATCCTAATTAAATGTTTTACTTAATATTTAGGCACTTAATTAATTATTCAATTAAAAGTACGACACAATTGAGTAACATATAATTTCTTAATCAATAAAAGGCACATATTTTGTCTCATATAATTTACTAAGCAAATAAATTTAAGTTTCAAGGATTTTTAGCAAGTTGCTGGAAAGACTTCTTCATGGCCAATGTAAATTTTTCTATGGATTTGAATGAATTCGAAACCATTTAAGCGATTTTGGGAAGAAGAATTCCTCAGACAAAAAATATGAGAAGGACTTTTCCGCAGTGGCAGTTATAATAAGCAATGTTGCATATTACAACCGTTAACAATCCGTATGTGAAATATAATAAGACTATATATTTAAATATGCTCATTCATATTCACAATGTGGTTTTAGAGTTTTTGAGGTCCAGTAGAAACAGTTGCACACTAAAATGGAGTGGTCAAAATGTATTCATATCAAAACGACTAAAAGGGTTAACAAGAATGAAACGCAAATATTAAATTATTGAATGTGTTTATTCATAAAATTAGTTCTTTTTATTTGTGTTAAATCTAAATCTAAAAGATATTTTAACTTCTAAAGAATTAGTACAATATCTTCAAATTCATCTATAGACAAATTCATCAACATCTAAAATTGATTAGCACCTTTCGCATTTTTTTTTCTTCAATGAAAAAAGTGTGTATGAAAAAAATCAATATTTTTATTACAATTACAAAAAAAAAATAAAAAAATAAAAAAAATAGGAATTTATTTTTATAAACTGATGAAAAATAAATGTCATCAAATTTCTGTCTATTTAGACTATTTATTGAAGTTTATGGTATTCCAGTAGTATAAAGCATAATAAAATCAAATTATCACAAATTGATTTATTTTCGTTAGATAATTAGCTATAATTAAAATGAAATTAGTTTAACTCTATTGCATACAGTGTATGATACAAATTGTTTAGGTTTTTTTAAGGTTTTCTGAAGTACACAATACTTTACAAAGCTAAGTCGAGTTTACGCAATGCTAAAAAACTTGTAGTCGCGCATTAAAGTTCATCCGTAATTAAAAAAAAAGAGCTGTTAAAAAAATTTGAAGGCACAAATAAGTGTATAAAATAATTTCTTGTGTAGAAAAAAATTTAGTTCTGTTTTCTTTTCAGACAAGATCCTCTCCCCTTGGCTAAAGGATGTATGATGGCTGCGATGTCTCATAGATGTTGTAGGTAAGATGAAAACTTCTCAGATATGTTTTTCATGGGATGTGGATGTATTCACTTTCGGGGATGTCTCACCATATAAGACATCACGTTGTGAATACGACGTCCTTGTGATGTGAATTTTATTAAAAATAATATTAATTCTTCTTGTTCTATGTTTTTCATTTTATTGCAACGCGCCAAATTTCCATTGGTTTGTTTGTTGTTTTCTGCTACAACTGTGAAGTTACATGATTTTCCTCTGCTGCGCTGTATTCGATAAGAATAGATGAAAATAATTGTATATTGGACGATGGAAATAAAGTTTTTTTTTTTTACTTATCAGCTGGCAATGAAATCGTGGAAACCAGCTCCCATTATCATTCAAGTCGATGTTAGGCGTTAGGCGAAATATAACCAAACTCGCGATTTTCTGATGAGCTCGACTCTCTTATACTCGACAAATCACCGGCGCTTTTTATTATGAATGATCCCCCCCCCCTTTCCCCCACCCCTCACCAGAATTTTGCTGATTTGCTAATGTTGTATTGCCAGACCTAAAAAACTCATCGGTGAATGTTGACTTGTGCTTGACTTTTCTCGATAAATTTACTATCATCAGAATATAATCGAAATAAAACTAGGGGTGTGGAACATCACACAACTTTCAGTTACACTATAAAACTGACGTAGATTTGTGTCGTTTGTATATTTTCATCATTCATTTAGAATAAATGACCAGTTTGGCGATATTTTTGGTGATAATTCTTGTATGTGTCTTTTGTCAAATGGTATCACCAAAATCACCATTTTGGCGATATACTTTTCGATAATCCTTATATTATCCGTTATTATAAGCGAAACTGAGGGGAAAGAAAAAACGATCGTTGATGAGGTATGCTTAAGGAAACTTCATGTTGAAGGCATTCATTTTTCAACTTTTTACACCATTAAAACATTTTTACGGTAATTTTGGTGGTGAGGATGTTTAGAACACCTTAAGAGGCATTACCACAGCGATTTTATCTATGAATGGCAACAAAATGACGCTCAAGGTTACAGTTACAAAAATCGAAATTTTTGAATGGCAACACCTACTTTTTCCTACCGCAAAATGCTCAGCGCATGCGAAAACCCTAGAGAGCATTGGAACGGTACGTGAATCACAAAAAACAGACGCGTTATGCACGCACAAAAAACATTTATACGTACGGCCAGCCGAAACACGATCGGAGTTCTCGGAAGTTACTTGCCAGATATTCAGCGTAGAAAACCGACAAAATTGCTTGTGATGGCACCCATGTGAACTTTGGCCTCTGTCATATGCAAATTTTCACCGTGCGACCCGATCGTGTTTTTGTTGGACGTTCGCAGAGCTGTTTTTTTGTGCGTGTATAACGCATCCGTTTTTTATGATGCATGTACCGTTCAAACGCTCTTTAGGGTTTTCGCATGCACTAAGCATTTTGCGACCGGAAAAAGTAGGCGGTGTTGCAATTCGAAAATTTTGAGTTTCTGTTATTATAATCGTAACAGTGAGCTCCATTTTGTAGCCATTCACAGAATTTCGAGCTCATACCTTTGAATAACTATACCTGAAATCTCATCTCGATCTGTTGAACGGAACGGAAGCTAAAGTCCATATATCGGCAAAGTTTTTTATGACCATCCTGTATATGCAGTGAGTGTTCCATTTCAGTATATTTTGAAAAAAGTTTTAATGATTCCTCTTTTTGAAACAGCGGTCATATTGTTACCCTTTCAAAGGTAAAATAACTGTTGAACACAAGTATGATAATTTTTTTATCCTCCTTACGTTAGTTATTTTATTTGTGGACAGGACAAAGCATTTAAAAAAATAAGACGTATAAAATAATTGAAATGATTGAAAAGCCTCTTACTAGTTACAAATTAAACTAAATTATTTTGCTATCATTTAAAAAAAATATTTGACTTTTCATGAACGCAAACATAGTTTTTATCCTTTACGTGTAAGGAATTTTGAGATATTCATTTTTCAATGTTTAAGGAATCCCTTTGGGACATCTTGTACATTGTTGTGCTTAGGAATCCCTTTGGGACATCTTGTACATTGTTGTGCTTATTGCGTCCAACTGTCGTGTGATTTAATTTTGTATTCTAGAATCTATTTATACGTTTATAAGCAAATGGCGAGATGCCTTTTTTTAATTTCATTTATTTTTTCAAAGTAAAAAAAAAAAAAAAAAAAAAAATCATCGAATTCCTTTCGACTTTTGAATATATAAATCCCTTATTTCAGAATAAATTAAGGAATGCAGTTTTATATGTTATTTGCCTCTTTTTATGGCAGTCCAAAAATTTTATATGCTATATTTCACAAGTTATTAGTTGCACATAGTATCTTAAATATTTCTCAAATACGTTCAAATGTATATGCTCTCATACGCAAAAGTATACCAAACTACTTTGAACTAACGGAAAAAAAGTTTATATATATATATATATATATATATATATATATATATATATATATATATATATATATATATATATATATATATATATATATATATATATATATATATATATATATATATTTGATCCTTAATATTGCTACTGACTAAATTTACTTGTCGTTTGAAGTATTGTTTAGAATTTTTTAGAGAAGATATTTTTAATAACATTTTCTACATATTTCAATGAGTATAGACGACATCAAAGGAGGTTGCGAAATTTAGATTTTTTATTTTTTTTATTTTTTACTTTCAATTGCCCATATGTAATGAAAGTATAGCATTCGGTCAAAACATTTTTTTCTTTTTTTTTTGCATTTCTCCAAGTCTTGTAACATCCTGATTTCAAAAAAGTGATCTAGAAAAAATTTCTGTGTGTGTATGTGTGTCTGTGGTCAGCATTACTTCCGAACAAATTGACCTACGATGTTCAAATTTGGTATGAGGGTTAGTGGCGGCCATGGGACCTACCATTAAGGTTTTCGTCAAAATCGAGCATGTGCATAAGGTAGCTGCCATTGAAAAAATCATGTTTTTCAGTGATTGCTAAAAAACGGCTCTAAAGATTTTGTTCAAAATCGCTGTGGTAATGCCTCTTAAGTTGTTCTAAACATCCCTACCTCCGAAATTTCCTTAAAAATGCTTTAACTGCGTAAAAAGTTGAAAAATGAATGTCTTCAACACAGAGTCTTCTTTCCTTGAGCATACCTCATTATCGATCGTTTTTTCTTATCTAAGTTTCACTTATAATAAAAGATAATATAGGAGTTATAGTGAAGTATATCGCCAAAACCATAATTTTGGTGGAGTTTTTTTTTTTTAAAGACCCATACAAGAATTATCGGAAAAAATATCGCCAAACTGGCCATTTTTTCTAAAGGAATGAGGAAATTATAATAACGGTAAATGACACAATTCCCCGTCAGTATTATAGTGTAAGTGAAAGTTGTGCGATGTTCCGCACCTCTAGTTTTATATATTTTGTGTATAATTCTAGAAAATCAGAAAAAGGTTGGATGGAATTTAAAATCGCAGAGTAGTTAAATTTGGTACCGCTTTCGGGACTACTGGTTCTAAATGGCATTCACATTTCTAATTTGTGATAATTTTCATTTTTTTAATGTTTTAAAAATCTAGTTAAAGTACCATTTCCTATGATTTAACGTCTTTTAAATTCCTTGTAACTTTTTTGTTGAAGAAGAACTCTGAATCTAAATAGTTTTGGTTCTGAAAAGTTATATTAGCAAGTTCAAAATTTAAAGATGTTGTCACAGATACTAATGTTATTTTTAAGCACAAATTATAATTTGCATTAAATTAAAACGATTCTCCTGACAAATTCTTGGGAATGGCGCACATTTTCTCACCCTATGTTGAAAAGGCTTAAAGATGGAATTAAATATAACAAGATAAAAACGTTATATTTTCTACCTTTTAGATTGATTAGAATCCTCACAAAGACTCCTGTCGGCGTGCTTAGCTATGGCTTCTCCTGCTACGATCCTAAATGAGATTACATTTCTTTTGGCTGAAGTTGAGTCGTACTTTACTATATTCTTTCATGTACAATGAGTTACGCATAACTTTATCTACGCCAGTCTGAATCTGAGTATGATCGAAATGTTTCAAATTTACGCTTTTGGATGAATGACATTGTTATAAGGGTCAGTTTCTTACGAACTTCATTATGATCAACATGCAGCTGTATTTTTTTTGTTGAATGACTCAGAATGAAGACATTGTTCTCTATATTCGTATAAATTAAGACTACTTTTAGAGAAATCCATTTGGTTTTGAGGGAGTGAAATGACAGAGATTGTTTTGACTGAAATGTGTTCTGTTTGATTTTTGATAAAACTGAGTTCTCACGTTCATCAAGATGGTTTTGAATGCTGCGTCGCTATTGAAGAAGATAAGAGTGAGCAGGGTCGTCATAGTATCCGGATTGATGACATTTTTGTTTCTCATCGAATTTGGCATAGGAGTAAGAGGTCTGTATCATGTATTTAGTCTTTGGTATTATGCATCACGCATCCCTTCGAATACTCCAGTTGTGAATTTGTCTCTTTGTGTGGCTTACGTCTTAATATGCGTCATTTCTTTTATCGCTGTCAATGTGATATCAGCGATATGGGAACAAAAACAGATGGCAGAAAATGTTAAAGAAAAGAGCCCAGTTAAGCTTGCTTTACACTTATTCTTGAGTGGAATGGTGTGGAGATATGTAAGTTTATGGTTCACAGACTGTAAAAAAATCCAGAAGAAAGAAGCACTTTTGCTGACATTTGTCAAATTTTTTTTTACTCAATTTTTTACTATTCCCATGGTAATAATTCATGCAAGTTCTTTAGAAAATCTGGAAGAGGTCATTTATGATCTCTGTTCAGTATTGTGCATTAGTGTAAACTGGATTTTAACATGCACAATGTTTACTTGGTGCAAAGTCGAAGTTAATGAATTGAAAAGTTGGAAGTTCGAAACTCTAGACCTTATTCCGTTAATTTTTTATCAGAATACCGATGACCCTCAGAAGCCTAATGCTACAGATCAGAGCAATTTAGAAACAAATACCAAAGAACTAGAAGGTATGAACAATAGTTCAAGTTCTGAACAGGTAGACGATAATGTTGAAAACGCACTTGTGCAAATCTTAGTGCTGTTTCAAACCTTTTTCTTTACTTTCGGACGACTTTTAGCTCTTGGTATTCTTTTAAAATTGGCAGGCATCTACTCTATAAGTATACTGTGTTTGCAACTTCTTATTTCTGTAGTGTATTTAAAATTTCAAGTATCGTTTTTAGTATCAGATTCTTTGCCGAAATGGAGACAACTGACAAGACTTGCTTTTATGAGCTACATTTTAATCTTCGAATGGCACTTGAATCGAGATCCAAATACAGGTTACGATTTTAACTCCAACATGAAACACAGTATGTTGTATTACTGTGTAGTTACTTTAGAATCTGTATTCTATTTTGTTACTTGGGCAATCGCAGAAAGCTATGCCAGTTCCTTTAATGACATAAATAGTATAGAACTAAAATTTTCTCGTAATATATTAATTGTAGGAATTCTGTCTTTAATAACTTCTCTTATATTGCATGCCCTGCTATTATTCTGGCAATCAAGAAAGCTATATACTTTTGTTAATTCAGTTCAAAGACGTTACCTCACCTCCAAGCTAAGGATTAATTCTAGAGATCAAAATAGAGCAAATGGTTCTGGACAAAATTCGTCCGGATTCAGTAAATCTCAAATTGAAATAAGTAATCCAATACCAATGCATAATGCAGCTGGTGGTTGTTCCACAAGAAGAGAAAGCTATACTACTTTAGAAAAACGTAACAGTTACAAAGATCTTCGAGATCCCATTGATGATGAAATAGAAATATATATCCGTAAAAAGGGAAATGTTAATGTATCAACTGAAGATATTGCAACTGAAGATATAGGCGATAACACAAAGAGGCACTACTTAACAAGTGGGAGGCGTAAAAGTTGTAGTGTTGCACCAATCCCCGGTGAAACTTTAAAAAGGAAAATATTCGAAGGTGTAGATGTTGATTTGAAAAGAACATTGAACTGTAATGATAAAATTGATAAAAGAATTACAGCCCATTCAAAATCCCCAAATTGTGCCATTTATGCAATTGACACGCATATCAGTGTCCATAGTAAAAGCGATTGTGCATCAACTCGTGGGAGCAATACTACATCAACAGGTAGTTTTTCTGAATCAGAGCCATCTTCTGATTCGAAAACCAAAATGACTCAATTTTCTGAAAGTGTTCATAAGAAATGTAGTAAGTTTTCATCCATGTCAAAAAAATTTACTGGCAGAATGAAAGACCAAATTCAGAAACGGAGAGATCAGTTTCAAAACTACAGAAATCCTCCTACAGCGAAAGTCTCTGATTTAACTCAGCAAAACAATGAATCATATTGTTCAGAAGAGGATATCCCTGAAATGGACGGTGTCTCAGTTCATTCTGAGAGCTACGAAGTTGACAATTCTGAGTCATCTCCAACAGGCAACACATCGTCTTTGGAAGCATATTTTATTGGAGACTCAAGATTTCATCAGAAAGAACGCCACTGCAACCAGGAAAGGGATTACAGCCAGTGCAACAATGAGGAAGGACAGTACAGTATTGCGAAAGTTTCAATTCCAGATGAAGATCATCTAAATGACAAGGTCTCAAATGAAGCTGAGAGCTGCAATGCTGATCCCGAGCTGACGGATAAATATATAAAACGAGATTCACGTTGCTCTCTGAAAAGACACCATAAAGATCAGGAACAACATGGCAAGGAAGTTGGTGATGATTTCAGCTCCCATGAAGAGACTATCGATATTAGTGATTCAGAGGAAGAAACTTACAGAGCTTCATCTGTAGTGGATTTAAGTGAGGAGGAGGAAAATCAGGAAGAAATGCCACATGTCAAGGGTGACGATCCTTGCCCTTGCTATCTCTGCAAAAAAGGAGGAGGAAATCTGCGGCGGCGTTCTTTTTCAATTCCACCAGCAGATCGGGAACACCACATAAACTTCACATCAGAGGAACTCTCTACTGGATCTTCAATGGTTCGATGTCCTTCTAGTCCCAGCATAGTTCGAGTAGAAATGAGGCCAGAAATATCTTTTGCCTCTGAAGTAAAAGTGTCCCACTCTCCCTTTGTACCAAGGATTCACTTGAAAAGTAGAGCCCATCCTTTGAGTCTTGTTGCTGTAGACAGTACGCAAGAGCACTTCGTTTGATAGGTATCTTTCTCGTGTTATTTAACATAGATCAAGGTTTAAATTATATAGGATCAAGGTTTTAAATTAACTTAATTATACGAATATGCATTTCACCTTGTTTAAGCTGTGCTACTGAATAACGATATGCTCTTCATTTACATTCCCGAACCTTAGTTCCAAATTAGTATGATCAAGGTTTTAAATTAACTTAATTATACGAATATACATTTCACCTTGTTTAAGCTGTGCTACTGAATAACGATATGCTCTTCATTTACATTCCCGAACCTTAGTTCAAAATTAGTATGATAATCTTAATTATTTAAATACATTTTTAATTTAAATTATTAAATTAAATTAATATTAATTTCATTGAAATTTTAGTACGCATTATCTTTAGAAAGTATTTAAAAATTATTTCTATTATTTCAAACGAGTGTAAAAGGTTTAATGAAGGGGTTTAATGAAAAATATAAGTTATGAAATTTGTATTAATGAAACAACTATGCCAAAACCTAGCTGCACCTATCCCATTTCTCTCACAAAGTTACCTTTTACATTTTTTAAAATGAAAATAATCACGTTTGGCGATTTTTATTGTATTGAAGTTTTATAAAATATATGTAGCTGAAAAGTTAATTATTATATATTTAGCAATATTTTTAATGAACCAGTACTGAGGAAAAGCAAAATTAACAAAAGTAAATCACTTTTGTAATGGTAATAAATTTTTAAAAATAGATAATTTGTATACTTTATTATATTGTAATAAGTCAAAAAGTTTTTGTTTAAAATAATCAATGAAAAGTGTAACTACATTGTTCTTCAAATTTTAAAGTAGATGTCAATTTTGTGATGTTGCGTTATGTATATTGAACAATTTAAAATTAATAATTCTTAAAATTTTTAGTTAGTAAATTATAATTTAATTTGATCACTTTTGAATGATTTATTTTATTCTTCTCTTTAAAAACTAAAGTCGTATCTTCAAATTTTATGCAAATTCAAATTTAAATATTTCTAACTTGCTCTATCATATGCGATATGACATCGAATTATAAAGAAGTCTTATCTTTAAATTACATTCATTGAATGAATTCAACTATAAGACTTGTCATTTATTACATTTTAGAGTTTTAAACTATGTTAAGCATGTTTATAATCACAATATTTTCAGTAACTTCATTCTGGTACTTTCCTCTGTTGTAATGTTATGATTAACGTCATTCAATTATTTCATATTTATAGCAGCATCTAAAATAATCTACATCCATACATCTAGCTATAATGCCCCTAAAACTTTCGTCTTCAATTAGCTAGTATACCGTAGTTTTCTTATTCCAATACTTTCAGGTGTGTTAACTTTATTTTGTGAATTTTAAATTTATTATTGTCTTTGTATGTAGAAAAGTTAAATTATAATTATAAAATTTAGAATCATGAAAATAATTAAAAAAAAATTAAATCAGCTGAAACAGTTGAAACTTAAGTGGGAGAGGATATTGATTGTTGAAGCTCAGTATATTATCAGTTCGTTGGGTGTTATTGAAATACTCCTATCATTATATAATAAGTTAAATGTTAAGTTAAATGCAAGTTACCAATGTTTAATTAGTTACAATTGAAACTATAATAAACTTTTATACAATATATCTGACATTGATATATTATCTGAAAAACAATTACACTTAATGTGAGATGAAATTGGTTGCTAAAAGACTTTTCATTAACAGTTTGTTGAATTTCATTCAGCATAATCTTTTAATTAAACTTCGTTTAATCAGCTCTTACAAAATAAATATTTTAAAAATTTATGTATGACGTCTCTAACGAGAAAAGTCATTCACTCATGCTTTTAAAAGTATGGATTTTTTTTTTAAATTTTGAATGTTATTAATGTGTATTTGTAAAGCACTATAATGCTGGTACAATGGCTTAAGTAATTATGAGCTTTTCACTAATACATTTTCAGTGTAGCAGCTTGTTTAAATAAAATTAACATGAAAGTGACATATTTAAAAATAATAATGATAAATTAAACAACAAAGTCGCAAAAATAAATACAAAGCGTAGCTGGTATATCTAAAAGAAGGGAATGACTTTGTAGGTGGACAGATGCCTTATTGCAGAAATAGGACATACGATTTCAGCTAGAACAAGTGTTTATCTTGTACTGTATTATCATAATATGAAGTTTTTATGACTTCTGGTGGCTTCATTTCCCGTCCTTCCCGTAGAGCGTTCCAATGTATTTAAACTTGTCACAAGGCATCTTCTCTAAGCACTCTACTAGTATCGATGAAGATGATCTAGCTTATGTATACGACTACTGTTCAATTTTTTTAATGGTTTAACGTAACTTTAATAAATACGACATAAATTAAAAAAAGAATGAATTCGTTATCAATATTTCATCAATATAAACTTACATGAGCTAAGAAACGTAATTGTAGTAATTTTTGTTTACTTTAATTACCTCATGCACTCAATGACGATCTTAGTACGGCTATACACTATACCACATTATGCATCCAAAGATCATAATACATTCATCACCAGAAACTTTAACTGAAAGTAATACATTCAGTTTAATGAGAAATAATGAACGTCAGATGAGGTGGTAACATGGTATTACGTAGTAAATATAAATTTAAGACTATACTTTGGTGACTGGAGTTTTGATCTGCGAATGCTTTACGTTGTATGGCGGTAATGAACTAGCTACAAGCGCATGTTTATTGTATTTATGGCAGATCAAAGGATTAACGGTTACAAATTTTTTAAACATCACTCTTAGACGTGCGTCAGATCACTTCAATGATCCAAACTTCACCAACCATGTGTTGGACGCTTCGATAAAATTCCACTCGGCAAGGTTCAATGTACAGGGAACTCTTCAGCCTTTAAAAACTGCTTTAAATATGGTGGAATTTGGCCATAATAATTCATAAATTTTGTTTTAAGTTTGGAAATTCAATTAAAATTAAACACTTGTATAATGGGAAATTATGTATTATAATAATTATTAATTCGATATTTATAAAAAAAACAAAAAAAAAAACCCCTAAAAAAAAACGTGTTATTGAAATAGTTGTTTTAGTAGCAAAGGATTATAGTAGCAAGGGATCATCAGCAAAGGATAGCCGTTCTCTTATATGAGAGAGGGTCAAAATAAAAAATGTATATTAGAAGAAAACTATATTACAATTCTTTAAAATATTTTTTTAAAAATATTGTGAAATATTGTTTAAGAACTTAAATACTACAATAGTACTTCATTTATTATATTAACACTCTTGTTTAATGCTCCATAATATAATATATTCATTATCTACATTATTTTCATGTCATTGTATTACTGGTATATATGCCTAGCCACACAGTATACACTAGTATACATGTCTTGTGACAAGCCTAATGACAGTAACAGATAATACAGTTTAATATTGCATTTGATTTTTCATTTCGCGTATATATTTTCTTATAAATTTACAGAATACAATTGTCTATATGTTGCTTTATGTTACATAATTGCTTCTTTAAAATTGCAATTAACCGATAAAAATGTTTTGTTTTTAAGTCTGATAATTTTCAATATGAAATTGTACAATTATTCTTTGTTTATTCACATATTACTTTGAAATATTACATTGAAAGGCAGTCAATAATTGAATTTATCTTTCTTATATTTTTTGGTTGAACCTTTTCCGATGAAGCCATCTTGTTTTCGGCTAAATACTTGAAATTATGGATAATTAAAGTGATTCATCAAATACCTTCTAATCAACAGCCAGATTTAAATTTTATTATTAATCAATGTTTATTGTTTTTCTGTTACGAAATTGGGTTCTTCATTAAAACTATTTGTACTAATGTTAAGAAGATCTGTCTCATTATTTATATATAAATAAAGACATATTTTTTTTACAAATACATAGACATTTTTATATAGTAGTTAAAAAATACATTTAAATTCTGTATTATATTTATTGTTATTAGTACTTTTCTTTTGTGTATCTGTATGTATCTTTCCCATCAGTGGCATGTATTTTTAAATCTTATACTTTGCGTTAAAAACGGAAAACCTAAACATTGTTTTAAAAGTCTCGTCTTCTTGTCTGCTAATACATTTAAAGATAAGATTAACTAATTTATACACATAAAGTTCAAAATCTATGTTGAAGAATAAAATTAAACAAAACTGTTTCTGTAAGAATTACAAAAGTTTGCATGCAATTACAATTAAACTAGACGAAATTCTGTGAATCCTATAACAATAAATCTTATAATTGTGATAGTAATGTTC
The DNA here is from genome assembly GCA_963978545.1 of Linyphia triangularis. Classification (NCBI taxonomy): domain Eukaryota; kingdom Metazoa; phylum Arthropoda; class Arachnida; order Araneae; family Linyphiidae; genus Linyphia; species Linyphia triangularis. The sequence continues at coordinate 74,287,244 of OZ021725.1, read as the reverse complement.
CAAATTTCGACATGGGAACATGAACATAAGCCACTCTTTTTTTAGGTACCCACTTCTATTGTGTTTATCTTTATCCACTTCTATTGTGTTTATCTAAAATCAAACTATAAACTTGAATTTTTGTTGAAATTCCATCTCGTTCTGAGGTAAAATCTGAAACTTTAAACTGTGTTGTAGTTGAAATTTCATTTATTTTATTCCTGTTGATCAAATCATAAACAATTTCAGTAAAAAGTCCTACAAGGTGACTGCTGCTATTTTATGTATAATTATTACAATGTGCTTTTATGTGTGTGTGAATTAAATTAAGTTTGTTAGTAACTAAGAGTTAGCAATTATATATTTGAATCTGAAACAAAAAAAACTTAAAATCCATATATTTGACAATATTTGAAAGATTTCCAATGTAATTTGAATCTTGGATGAACAAATTACATGAAATTAGAATTACAGGCCTTACAGAGTGAGATCAATATCAAAATTAACTTTACAATGTAAATATGTGAAATTTTGATTGGAAAAAAGGAACTAATACTTTGAAAACATTAATTTTGAATTCGTTTCCATTGATGTCAATCTCAAATGTTCTTCTTAATTCTACAATCAAAAGTTGATAGTTTTATTTTTATGATTTTGATAAAAATCTGAAGAATTTCTACAGCATTCTAATTTTTTTTCACAAGGCTTGCCTTAATGAGGAAGACACTAACCTTTTGAAAAGACTACTTCAATAACATTATCCTATTTTAAAGTTAAAGGGGGGAAAAAAAGAAAGGAAAAAAAAAAAAATCATGGCAGGTTCAAAGAAGACATTCATATTTATTTTTTGGGGTACAATTTAAAACAATTTATTAATAGGTTTGATAAGAAGTATATAGTTTTTGCTGATACTTTTTATAAAAGAAAGAAGACAGATATGAATTAGTATAAAGCTTTTATTCAGTTGCAATTGAATCAAATCTGCTCAACAATGTATTAAAAAAAAAAAAAAAAAAAAAAAAATTAATTACTAAACTTATTACGCAAATGCAATTTTTATTACAATTTAATTAAAGTGATGGCATCTTCATTATATCTATATGTATTTCAATTAAAGATTCTGGTAAAGATCTTCAGTCAACAAAAATGTTAGCTGCTTGGAAAAAAAACAGATGGCAGCACAAGTGAACAGTTCATTTTAGAAGCTTCACTTAGATTAAATACCAAAAGATTTCGTGGGTGCAAAAATAATTAGTTGAGCAATGGAGCTCAAATAAATTTGTGTAACTCTTAATAACTAGGAATAATAAATAAATAAATATATGTTTTGCATACAGAATGGCATGTTGAACAAAAATAATGCTTAATAATGCCTAGATATTAAAGTTATACAGATCTATTTGAACATTGCCCAACTTATTTATAGACACCTTGTATAGGCGTGACATTGATTGTTATAGTAAGAGTCAGTGGCGCAACTGTGACGGGCCCGCAGGGAGCGCAATGAGGGGGTTAATGTTTACTGGGAATGTTACTGTTAACGTTTTATATAAATACTATTTTTAAAATGTTATTTCTTTTACAAAAAGTATCGTAAGCAGAAGTTTGATTTTTATTTAAAATTTTGTCACAGTGCGGGAACCTGGAAATTTTTTAGATAAAGTTATTATAATTTAAAAATATAGAGAAACTCATAATATCTTTAAAATTATTTGTTTAAGAATAAGTCTGCTGAAAATATTTTTCACATTTGCCAAAAACCTGATTTAAATCTATCGTTAAAGATATAATGGCAAAATAACTCCTTTAAAATAATTAATTGTTGTACGCAAGTGTCACCCACTTCATTCCTGAAAATTTTTCAATCATGAAATTACCATCCATGTCATGAACGAAAGTTTACCACTGTTTCTACGTGTACGTTAGAGTCATACATTCCTTCTTCTAAGCCACATATAACTGAATAAAATATCTCTAAAAATTATTTACAAAATTATCCATGATACTTTTAATGTCTCAGCAATTAATTCTTTTATTAAGTTGGCATTTTTTTGTAACTGATTTAACTTGTGGTGTATGAAATTTGTAAATTTTTTCCTTCACAATTTCAATTTTTCATTAAGGCTTTTTTGATTTTTGTCCAAACCTATATTTTTAAGGGATATTTATCCCACATGGTTATTTGATATGACTTTATCTGTCCACGAAACATTCAAATTATATTTGAATTGAAAATAAAATAATAAAATTTTTAATGTAATTTAAAAATGTAATAATATTTAATAAATAAAAGACCCGTGATAAATAACGATTTGTGATCTAGGTAAACCGTTTACCAACGTTTCCAATTTTTTCTAAGTTCTTCTGAAATGACTTTTTGCCTTGCATAAGTATTGGAAGTTACAGAAATTTCAGTCACTGCCAATATTATCACATACGACACAATCGTGCGGAAAACTGAAATCAAAAGAATTTTTACAACGCAAAATAAATCCAGCACCCTTGATTGAAGTGAGGCACTGAAAGCGTCCTCTTTCCTCAAATTATAACAAGAGCTTTAGCTCGCATTTTTTTTATATAGATATATTTTTTTATTCTCATTTGATTTGATTACCTCCCATATTATTCTTTCCCTCCTTAGATTACATTATCCAGAGCACGCAATGGCACAAGAAAATTTTCCCATTTCCTTCGCAACCATTTTTATCCTCTGCTGCGTGGCAAGACCAAGTCTCCAAAGATCAGGTTGCAAAAGTAATAAAATTAAGGAAAGAGCTTCGGCGAGTTCCCGTTTGGACGCCTCTTGCTTACACCACCAAGAGACTTCTGCGCTTCGCCTTCTTTCTGTTGGGATAACGTTTAACGTTGATTTCAAATTAAAGTTCCCGGAAAGGGAATTGGGAGATATCTTTAAGGAAGGTTATTTTTCTCCGGAAATAGGTTCTTAGTTTCTTTCAGTTGATTAATGTTTACAACGGAAATGAAATTTAACTTTCAGGATGAATAACTTTTGGGTTGATGATATCTTCCTTCTCTGTCTGTAGAATATCATGATTTGTAATAGTACCCTAAATCTAGATGACCTAGTGCCTCACTCGCTTTTCGAGAGATATGCTGCACCTGTCTGTTTTAAATCCCAACTGTAACAACTAAATATAAATTACATAGCTCACAGAGAAGTAAATGATCTTATTCTAACAGTGATTATGGTTACCACGAAAACCCACAATGTAATAATCAAGTTTTTTTTGTTTTTTTTTGTACGTACGTGGTTGTTGTACTGTTTTGAAAGTTCGTGCAAACAGTGTCTGGGTTGCCTATTCATTTTGTTATTAGATGAAAGATAAGTTTATTTTCGAGCACTATAATATTGAAAAAGTTTCCTGATGGTGATGTACAGTTTCACATTTTAGTTCGTTTGCAAGTTATCACGTAGTTCTTTTTCGCATGTTTTGCTTATTTTATTTAGTGTATTTTAGATGATGATCTTACAGCAATTATACGGATAGTACCCTACAAAAATGTTCTTAATGTAAAAAATAATTGAATCTACATTTACTTGGATGTTAACAATAAAGATAGATGTGGATCGAATATCGAAGAAAATTTCTTTTCTAAGTTGAAAAACTTTAATAATAAGGTGTCAACTTAAATTTATTTTTCATAACATATGTTAATGAAAAAAGTAAGATGTTATTTGGTTCTAGTTAGGAGATAAGCTGAATATATTGATTTTAATTTAAATGCTAATGATGTGTCAACTTAGAGCTCAAATTTATAATTTTCTTTGGATTTCTTAACATGTTTTTGTTGAGATTGCGTAAATTATGCATTAAAAAGTTGGATTTCTCAATTTTAAATGCACATTTTCCATTACTTTGGATATTTTTTTGTATTTAGTATTTATGCTAATTTTTCGTTGATAATATGAGGCTGGAAATGGCTAGAAATCGGCTTATTGTGATGGAAAAAAAATTTAATTTTGAAGTACTGCTTCGAACAAATTTCCAAGGAATATATAAAATGTAATTTGTTTATGAAACTAATACTACTTATGTTTATGAAATAAACTAGAAGCGCATGAGAATATTGGAGTGGCATTGTCTATATATTTAAAAAAAATAAAAGTTTTTTTTTCTTGGTATAAGTAGAGTCGATTGAATAGAGTTCATTTATGGCCGATTGAACGAGAAATTTAAAATGATATCATTTTGGGAAAAATGACGTAAATAATTTTAATAAACTATTTCTGCTATTCTGAAATACGTCTCAACACCAAGGCATTCTGAATATTTTATTAAAAAAAATTCCTAATAATATGTCAATAAATGTAAACTAAATAGTCTAGATAATATCTTAATATCTATGTACCAATTCAATAATAAAATTTGAATAAGTATAAGCTAAATAGTTCAGAAAATATTTCAATACATATATTTAAACTCAAGAATACAATCTAAATAAATATGAGTTAAATAGTCTAGTTAATGTTTAAATATTTTGTTGAATTCCCAATTTCCTTTTCACTGAGTAAGATTTTTGAAACTAGGAGTAGAAACTCTAGTAATTTCCTATTCCACAAATTTTTTTAAAAACAAAAATACAGTTCCAATTCTAGAAGGAAAACATTTGAATTCACAGAACCTTTTTAAACGTTTCCCAGAAGTACTCACGAAGTAAAATATAAATATCTGCAATACTTTTCTCTCAATGTATATTTTTCTAAAATCCATCAAAACTGGTTTTAGCGTATATACTCTCATACTATAAATAATTCATTGTGAAGTTAGGAAACTATTTTTTTTTATGCCTGCATTAATTATCCAGAGTATACGTTATATTTTTAATTCCATTTACTTAAGTATAGCTTCATTGAATTTTTTAACTGTTTGTACTATATTGTTTTCAAAAACTTTTTCATGTTCCTGTAACAATATACAAGAGATTTAATACACAAAATTTAGTAGAAGGTTCTTCAGTTAAATATCATTTATATTTTTTGTAGTTATTTTAAAAAATAAATTCAATCAATATAAAGTAAAAGCTTCTGAATAAGTGTTATTCAACACAACTCTTCTAATTATTTTTGTTTCTTACATTTACTAAGAAAATAAAAAACTTTTGAAATTAGAAAATAACGCTTTTTGAAATGCGCCTTTTAACATATTTTTAAAAACGTTAAGGTTTATAAGTAGTACGGTTTCTATGTAATGCAATCATGCTAATATAGTAATGAAAATTAAATTTAATCTTTCCGTTTCATGAAAAACTTATTTAGTTAATTATTACATTACTATATTTTTTTTTACGAAATAGATAAGTAATTAGTTTTAGTTTAGATGAAGTTTTGCAATTTTTTTTGAAAAAAATGTTTTTTCTCATAATAATATAATTATAAAGTAAATATTTATTAACGATTATGGTATTTGGTACTTTTGTTCATGTATTATTTATTTATGATACCAGAGTCATCATAAATAATACTTAAACATTTTCATTTTTTAATAATTATTGATTAAATAGTCAAAGCTTTTAATGCCTTCTCAAACAATTTGTTAAAAATGCCCCATAATCTTTTCTAAAAACAATATCGTAAATAATACTAAACAAAGATAGCATATGACATAGTTTGGGTTATAAGTATTATTTTTTAATATTTTGGTTACATCTTTTTCGCTCATTGCAAATAATTTGAATACTGACACCCATTGTATGAGGAAGGGTATATTTTTCTCTCAATATTTATTTAGAATTATTAAAAATTATTTAATTACAGAAATATATTTATAAATTAATTGGAAATTATTTGCTTACATTTTCAATTCAATTCGATCTTTGAATGTTATCGAAAATTACACACTATTCTAAATATGCTATATGTAAACCAATTTGGAAAACGATTGGTTATAGTAGAATTATTGTATAACGTGGTTAAATTGCATGCTTTAATTTTAAGCAAATAAACGAAATTTTCAGTCTCAATTTTGCAAAGGTAGAAAAATAAATCCTCCGGCTTTGCCTTGATGGACATTAAATCTTCTCATCTTTGGCGACATATTTACTTTCTGCAAGAAGTTTTGAAAATTACACAGATGCGTTTATAAAATGATAAAATATCGGATCGTTGACTGTTCCTAAATTAGTTCCTATAAAATGAAAGGCCTCTTTTCATTGAAATGTTTAAACTCCGAAACTCGAGACAAGTCCTTTTGCAAATAAAAATGACACTAACTTGACAAGTTGGAACATGATTATTTTATATTGTTCGTTTGAAAGTCTAGGGTCTTAAACTTTCGAAAGAAATTAAATTGAGTTCAGTGCATTAACATAAGTTGATATTAAAACTTGAAATAAAAGCATTTAATCATTAAAAGTCTTTTTTCTAACTTTATGAAGAATTTCATTGACTTTTAATATTTCATTTATATTTTCTCTTAAAACGTTTGCACTTCAAGCATATTTTTTTAAAAGTGAAATGGAATTGAATGTAGTCTTTATGATTCTAGTTTTGTAGTTGAAAAAGAAAGTAAAATTTATAGTGGATACATCCAGATTTTATGGCAAACTAAGTGAATTTAGTAGTAAGTCTACTTTTATCTTTTCTTGTTAATGTCCAATGTTATTCAGCAATATTTATGTTATTAAATAAATTTATAAGATGTTGGTAAATCAACAACAAATAGAGTTTGCATCTAATGTGTATTCTAAATTAACAAACAACATAAGAAGAAAGTGTATCTATCATCAGAATTAAAAAAAAAAAAAAAATACAAATACAAATAAACTTATTTTCCATCAAAAATGTAAATTAAATTTTCAAGGTAGTTCGAAGGAAATAAAGGGTGGAAATTCTGAAAGGTAAATTGTATTGTTATTAGATAATCGTACCTTATCTATTTTCAAAAATGCGATAATAGTGTCGATGAATGGGAAAAAACAAAATTAAACATACGCTCGAATTAAGGATAAATTATTATGCGAATATGCGTCTAGACCGTTTATTGGATTTGACAAATAGATCAAACTGAATTTTAATTTTAATTGAAGGAATAAGTCAATAAAAGGGGAACTTCGTGAATTTTTGTTTAAATATACATTTTCGTATGAAGTTGATATATTTTAGATTAAATTCTAAACACTCCTCTTAGCTCTGCATTGTACAACGAGACACATCGTGTCGGGAGGGTGGTGTTGATGTTGGGATCGTCTTGCTATATTTTTAAAAGTATATTCATTTTTGAATGTTTGATGAAAGTGAAAAGGAAAAATCGTTTTTTTTTTTTTTTTTTTTTTTTTTTTAATTATTGTATTTAAATATTTGTATGATTTTGTGAAGGGACAGAAGTTCCATCCCATTCAACTTTGTTCTGCTCATAGAATTTCTCAAATATGATCTTAATGATCATAAAGTCGAAAAGCTTCTTTCAGCAGTTGCAATTAAAAATGGTAAAATGCACAAAATTTTAATAGTTGACATAAATTCAAATATACCTGTACAGAACATTCCAGGAAAGCATCAATAACAGTAAAAGGCCGTTCTAAACGATGAACAGAACTCCATTTATCTTCCACAGTATATGGAAACGGGAAAGAAGTGTAAAATCGTGAGAATTTATGATAAAATAGGTGTGTTTGTTTTCATTCCTGGTTGTTATAATTATTTTAAGGAAATGACTTTGTTAAACGAAGATATTATTAACTATCTGCAAGCAACTCCAACATTGGAAATGTAACGTAATTTTTTTTCCAATTTTTGTGGCGGGAGAGGGATGAGATTCAGAGCTATCTGATCTCCCCTACTTCTCTGGATACGCCCCTGATAGCAGATATTTTGACTAATGAAAAATACAAATTATACATTAGAGGATAGAAACGTAAAAGTCTTTGAGAGCTGAAATTTCAAAAGTTACTTTCTAATACAAACTTATTTCCTTAATGTTATCTCTTCTTGATAGTCATGTTGGTGGTTGAATTAAACACGTAATTTTGAAAGTTTAATTGAATATAATATCGAACGATTGCGCATCTTAGAGTCTTGGAATACACTGCATGTGTAGATATTTTCTGAAAAACCTCTCACAACTTATGATACTTAGCACATCTATAGTACTTAACACATCTATAGTACTTAGCACATCTATAAAAAAGTGCTACAAACTTTGAAACATTACCTTTTTAAAAATATAAATAAGTGTAGCTTTCGCGCCATGTGAGAACAAGAATTTGTGCAAGAATTGAACGTCCTTAATGATCAATCAACGAGATTCCAGGAGCACATTCCCTACTTCGAACTCTGGTCATTAGCCAACAATATGCAGAGGTCAACCCGCAACTCTTAAATCTTAATCTCTCTCGGACAGTCACCTCCCAGCTAACGAGTAATAAAGATGAGCTCGGTTCCCTCTTTCCCTAAGTTCCAGGGAGAGATTTTCCCCGAAATTCGGCCCCCCGTGAAAAGTTTAGAATTAATGGGGCGCTTTCGAAATCGAGATGCTCACGCCCCGCGAAGCGGGGGCTGAAATGGGGCGCAACCGAGACTGTAATGCTTCGAAACAGATGCTGGTGAAACTTAGATATTTGTACTGCGTTTTAATATGCGGGATGTCACGCGATTATTGGGTCTCAGTAGCAGAGATTGTAATTCGGATTAAAAATGTAACTTCGTTTTCCTTTATGTTGTGAGAGTTGAGCGGGTGTTTGTTTCTAATGTTGTTTGGATGGGTTAAAATGGCAAAGGGGCTGTGAGATAATGGGTCTTTTAATGTAGAAGAGTTTTAATCTCTTATAGCTTTTATATATGTTAGTAATATAGCTATTATAATCTATGTAAAGTATTGATATAGCTATTCTAATTTATTTATAATACTATACACTAATAAAGTTATTTTTAATAAAGACATTTTTAACATAGCGATTTAAATGAAACATACCTGTTTATTGACATCATGCGTAACATTATTTGGAGTGGTATTTTAATTCCTAGACAAAACTAATAAACAATTACAAACTTAGTCATAAATTTGTTTGAGCAGTGGTCTGTGACGTCAATATGCAATAAGTCTATTTATAACTTTTGCTGTTTTAGATTGGTATGCAGATGCTGTGAAATATATTTCTAGATGATTTTTTAGCACCTAAATTAATAAGCCCTCATTGTTTGTTGAGTAAATTGTTATTTAATTTTTTTGATTGCTTACAATGATTTGCTCTTGAGTGAATTGCCCAAGTTATTAAGAATTGATTTAACAAAGTTGATATCAGATTCTGAAGAAAGTTATGATAATAGCTTGTTGATTTAGGACAATTTTCTTCCTTTTTTGATATTGTGTGAGAGAGTCTCAATTAAAAAAAATAATAGGTTACATAATTTTCATTTTACCCTGTAGTTTATTTGAAGTTATAATTTGATTATTTCAAAAATTGTAGCATAAGAAAAAGGAGAGAAGTGATGTCGGAACTCATAGTAAAAGTAATACGATATACATTAAGAAATGGTTTTAATTTTCTCATTCTTATATCTCTGTGATAATGAGGTGCTAGTAAAATATGTCTTACTATTGTTAATATATAAACTACAATATAAAGTAAGCTGCAATGATTGTCCAAATATTATAGTGTTTAATACACAGTAGACAGAAAACAACTGGAGTTTTGAGATAATTATAAATATACACTGACATTACCCTAACAACATAAGAAAAACTCCAAATAAAAGCATTTTTAAATATAAAAACCTAAAGCTCGCCTTTAACGCACTCTCTCTTTCTTGTCGCCGTCCTTCATCTTCATTTTCCATAAAACTCAGAGAAAGCTGTTCTCCAGCCCCACGATAGATAAGCACTCCCTGCATTTAGGCTTCCTTGGAAATTTCAGGCTCGTCCTCAGCCATCAAGTGACATCTTTGCGAAAGTGCTTTGGTTGTTTGCACATATTAAAGAGATCCGCCCTTATATAAGGAGGGATGGACAGCGGGAAAACTCTACCCCCCTCCTTCTCCTTTAAACTCTTTGGCGTCTTTTCTACTCAGAAGTTAAATTGCGATATTAAATTCTTCCAGAACGGTATTTTATCATAAATTGTGTCAATATGCGTCCATCGCTGCACTAAATTTTTCTCTTGCAGTCAACATTAAGGGAGAAGGGGTTGAAGAAGAAACCAATCTTCTTTAATAGGGATTGAGAGGACAGTTTTTTAGGTAGTGTTTTGGAAGTAACTGCATTGAATGTCGGGAATAGGTTCACATTGGTTTTATATGATTTGCTAAAACGGGTTTTTTAAACCTTGAAAGTGTAACAATAATGTAATACATTGGGAAAGAGAGTGATCTTTTAGGATGCTTCTAAATTATCCTACTTTCTTCTATGACTTCAATTGATCATTATCAATTGATAGTGATACTAAGGAGAATTTAATTTAAATGTAAATATTTAATTTGCGTTTATAAATTAATCATGCAACCGAATGATATGTTATTTTTTCCTGTTTTTCTTTGCACTAAGAATCAAACATAACACTGTGAAAAAGAATCACGAAACTCCCTATGCACCATAAACTAATTTTCAATTTAATCAGAAAGCTATCAATTCATCGAAAATCTCTGGGCAATATCATCAATTCAGCTACCGCGGGTATAGCATTCATGGTCGTCAAGCTTATACCGAAGTTTAACAGGACAAAGATCATGATAGTGAACAATTCTACAATCATTCAATATACTATTTGTCTATAACCATTTTTAAAAATAAATATGGTAACTATAAAAAAAGTTTACTGTAGAAAAATTTTAATTTGAACTTTTTGTTTGAGAGAATAGGTTTCAAAAGAATTTGAACTAATTTAGCGGATCAAAATAACAGATGAAAATTCCGCAATGGATGTAAAATATGGCTAGAATGTTAATTGGTAAGGTTATATACAATGTCTTCCTTTCATTTATAAGGAGGACAGGGGTCTCTATTTATTCCAGGCAAAAAAGCTCTCATTTTCCCTTAAATCTATTGAAAATTTTGTGAAGAAATATTTACCAATTACACATGACTTATTATTCACATATTTCCTCACATAAATACGTGTAAAAAATCAAATAACACAAACCTTAAAGCGGAAATTGTACCTAATTTATTGAGATTAAGGGGTTTAAAGTGGCTGGAGTGGCTAGGATATTAAAAAAGAATTTTTTTCAAAAAAATATCTAAAAATATGTGTTTTACGACGATAGAAGAGTTAGAATATATGCAACTTATATCAAAGTGAAACAAATCGCTATTTTACAAATTTTTAGATTTCTTTAAAACGGAATAACTTAATTTTAACAGTTCAAGAAATAGCATAGTATGTTGTTGTGTTTTAGTTAAGATAATAAAGTTTTCAATAGCAAATGAACCCATTGTTCATTTAATCGACATATAAAGTGAGACAAATATAAGTGTAAGAATTTGCAATATGCAAGAAAACAAAATTCGCTTTTAGAATTTTAATATCTTTTTTTAACAGAAATTTTCTTTCCAAATTTCAATTTTTTGTTTTACCTTTTTAAATTTTTTTTGTAAACCGAATATAGTTTCCAACAACTATATTGTGAAAGAAATTTAGGATGCAGTTTTAAAATAATCGAACAGTTTATTATGTAGATAAAAATATTTCCTAACATACAAATTCATTTTACTCCAATCAAAATTACCACGTTAAACTCTTAAATTCAGAATATTCTTTGCATTCATTGTACTTTAATGAAAATTAATTTCTATGTTTACTTGCTAAGGTAGGCAATTTAAAATTTCAAAGTTAATCATAAGTGAAAATTTAAGTTACATAAAAAGCATTAAAGTTCACTTTCTAGTCAAATATTTAATAGTTATAGTAAATTAAAATACAGCTCATTAAATTTATTTTGGTGAAATAACTTTTTCGAACTATTCAAATAATGTAAAATAAACATTATTTTAAAACTGTGTAAAACTTCATTTTACGCAATGAGGAACTTTCACGTTTTTTGGTTTTATTTTTAAATTAAAGTAGAGAAAAAATTATGAAAAACAATACCATTCTTTCAAAAATTTGAGCTCGGATAAATAGTTAAAAAAATATTTAGTTTTTCACTTTGCGATTTGGCGGGAAAAAGCTACTTTTGCGAGTGACGTCAATGAGCAGTTGATGAACCAGTCTAAAACCTGTTTTAGAGGAGGAGGGAATTAATTTTTTCCTCGACGTAATCTATGTGTAGCTACGTCACGGTTTTTTTTATGCGTTTTTGGTCACGTGACTTTTGCTTTAATTTCAAACACAATTTTTGATTAAATGAAAGAATAAATATAAAAAATAATTGCACTATTCAAATATACTCGTTAGATAATACTAGAAAATACAAAAAATATAAATTTTCCTCACTTGTGTAAGTTCCTCATTGAATTGCGCTTCTACCACATTTATATTTTGAAGTCGAAATTAATCCACACGTTTAAACTGACTAATAAAATGTCAAAAAGCATACTTCTTTTTATTAACTTGTGCCAGAATGTATTTAAGGCGTATACGTAAATTTCTCTTTGAGAAACAGCCCCATAAAAGACGAAACCTGCACAGAAAAACCATAATTAGAATGTCCCTACCTCGCTTCAAACATTCAGAACTTTTTTCTCGAATTTGGGAAACAGCGAATGAAAGTTTTCTCTATTGTGGTCAATATTTTACGTCCCGAAGGCAGAGAGGCACAGCTAAAGCAAACAAGACGACAGAAACCAATTTGCCTTAATGGGGAATTCCTTTTAAAGCCACTCTTATCTTCGAAACACTCACTGCTCGACAAACTTTACTAAAATGACTTCGCCGTCCTTGATGGCATTCGTTAAAGAGCAATGGATTTGGATTCCTGAAGGACAAAACCAAAGAAAAGTAAGGGTATAAGTAAGACTTTCATCCAGTTTTTTATCGGTGTTCTTTCAGGAGAGGGGATTGTGTTTGCACTTTGAGTTTTGTTTTAATGAGAGTTGCCTGGAATGGAATTTGAGTAGGAAGGGGAGAAGTGGTACATGACGAGTACCAGCAAATGCTCGGGAGTTAACCACTGGAAGTGGAAAATAAGAACATCAAAACACAAAATTGTGCAGTGCTATGGTCAGATGCAATTGAAATCAGGAAAAACCAAGTTTTAAATTTTGATGTCCATTGATGCACGCCTATTCCATGTAATGATTCTACTCTTATATTGTAGCAACAGGAAAACAACACTGGACGTATGAATTAAAATCTAATTTTTTACCTTCAATTACATCTGACCAAAGCATTTCAAAATGTAAAAATAACCACGGACTACGATTGGCAAATATTTTGTTTACATTAATGCTTCCGTGTAGTTTTGATTGAAAACTGCTGATAGATTATTTGCCCAATATATACTGGTAAAAATTATTGTACGCAATAGGCCATTATGAGTGAAACTCTGGATATCCGAATTTAAAGATGGGTTTTTACCTTCAGTTACATTTGATCAAAACATTAAAAAAAAAAAAAAACCGCATTCTAACATTCTCAAATATTCTGGTCTCACTAACGCTCAAATATAAGTAATTTTGACTGAAAATTATTGATGGGTTGCTTGACAAGCGTAGACTGGCAAGAATTATTGCAAATAATAGGTGTGCAACGCTGGTCATCCGAATTCAAAGATGGATTTTTACCTTCAAATGGCAGTGTTATTATTTACTTTACATACTTTCTATAATAGTAAAGCAATATTCATACTTTTCATCTACCTCCTAAATGCTATCTCTATCTCTCGAACTCCATCTATGACACATTGTTGAAAACGACTTAAATCTTTATACCTGGCCATTCTAATTGAGAAGGCCATTCTTGGAGTTTCTGTAGATGTCTGCTGCTTTATATGTGCTGTAATTGTTTAAAATTATGATGGACAGTTTGGTAGGTGCATTTTTATTTTCATAATCTAGTCAGCACCAGTTGATACATACAACCTTTTGCAACTCAGGAAAATGTTTCCCAACTTTTGTTTTCTTCTACAGAATCCAACTCAAAGTTGTTTGACAGATTGACTGTTTTACAAAATACGATTACTATCTTGAAAGCTATAGGAGGTAGTATTACAAAATGTGCAAGTTTAAATTGTTACAATAATGAATAGAGTTATAAATTAAAACAATGTTTTTGAAAATGTGTTTCAATATAAATTGAAAGTTTAAACTAAAGTGGTACCAGGAAATAAAAGAACGGTGTATAAAGAAAAATAATGCTTTTTTTTAAAATTACTTTAACTATTTTATAAATAGTTCGATTACAGAAATAATTGCTCCGAGGAAAATTGATATAAGGTGGATTATGAGAAAATAATCTCGAGACACATTGACCCCAAAACATGAACTAGGAGTGTGGAACATAGCACAACTTTCAATTACACTTTATAATATAGGTCATTGTAGTAAAGTTTGGCATAGTGTCGATAGCGATTTTTTCCCCGATTTTTTACCCGTATGTATACATAGGGTAATAAAATTATAGGGTTCGGTCAGAAAAAAGTTTTTTGTTCTTGCATTTCTTCACGTTTTGGAACATCCTGATTTCAAAAAAGTGATTCGACAGACATTTTAAAATTTTTTTCCTTGTTTCAATAAAAATGGCCAGTTTGGCGATACTTTTGACAAAAAAAAAACTCGCCAGAATCGCAAAATTGGTGAATTTATTCGATAGACATTACATTGTCATTGCTTGCACGTAAAACGCAAAAAAAAAAAAAAAAAAAAAAAAATAATGTTAGTCGTTGATGTACGAGGCACAAGAGCTGAGAGCTTTGTGTTAGAGTCACGGTTAAAGACACGTTTTTCAACTCTTTATGCTTTTATCGCATTTTTATGGGAATTTCCAAGGTGGGGATGTTAAGAACATTTTGAGAGGCATTACCACAGCGATTTTGATCAAAATCGTTTGAGCAGTTTTTTAGCAATCATTGAAAAACATGATTTTTTCAATGGCAGCTACCTTATGCTCATACACAATTTTGACGAAAACCTTGATGTTAGGTCCTTGTATCACCACCAACCCAAGCACCAAATTTGAAAATCGTAGGTCAATTTGCTGGGGGGTTATGCTGACCACGTACACACAGACATACATTTTTTCTATATCACTTTTTTGAAATCAGGATGTTCCAAAACGTGAAGAAATGCAAGAATAAAAAACTTTTTTTTGACCGAATCCTATAATTTTATTACCCTATGTATACATACGGGTAAGTAAAAGTAAAAAGCGAAGCGTTTTTTCATAAATAGTATGATTTACATTTTACAAGAAAAAAATTCTTAGCAGAAAGAACGAAGCCATAAAGAGTCAATAAATAAACTTTTTAAGTCACTCATTACTCAATATCTTTTGAAAATATGCGGTTATTAGAGATATACAAAGTTCCCATGAATATAAAAAATACATTTGTGAAAATAATGTTTCGTTTATAATAGTAAAATTCAACTTTATGCCATAGAGTGTCAGTTTAATAACCAAAAACTAAAATCATCGCATCATTCTGATGGGGTGAACCATCTATCATCCAGGATTAATCGCTCTGTTGTGTTGGACACTCCACTGAGGCAACGAAGACAGCGATGCTTGTTCAAAACCATCTTCAAAAGATGATCCCTCATTGTTAAGAAATCGATCTCACACCGCGTTATTTCGTATAGACCTGGTAGTAGATCAAGTAACAGAATGTTCAAGCCGTCCACATGACATTTCGAAGTAAAAATAAAAATCTCTGATCTTTTTCACTTCGTGCATTCGATAAGAAAACGAAGGATGAAATACAGGCTCAAAGAAATGAGTGACTCTAAATATATTCCAACATAAAAGGAACTGATGAGGGTGTGAAATAGCACGCAACTTTCAATCACACTTTGATACTGCTAACTGAATTTAAGTTTGTCATGGATTGATGTAACATGCCGTTTTCATTTTCATATTTTCCTTAATTTAAAAATATGGCCATTTGGTGATAATTATTACACTTACCGAAAAACAACAACTAAAAACCTGCAAAATAGTGGAATTGGCGATATGTTTTTCGATCACTATGACATTGACCCTTCTTGTAAGTGAAACACTGAGGAGCAATCGTTGATGATCAATGCTCCTAAAGGAAAGGAGAAAAAGTGTTTTAAAAATATTCGTACTTCAACTGTTTACGCCTTTATCGAATTTTAACGGATATTTCGGAGGTGGAGATGCTTAGAACGCCTTAAAAGGCTGCTACATTCATTTCGATTAAAATCGTTACAGCCGCAATTTGAAAATTGCTGAAGAATATTAATTTTTCAATGGCATAAACCTTACGTACATGTACAATTTTGATGAAAACCTTAAATGACAGGTCTGATGGCCACTACTGACCTGTTTACAAAAGTTAAACAACGTAAGTCAGTCTGTTCGGAGTTATGTTTACCACAGACAGACATAAAGATATTTTTTCTATAACTCTTTTTTGAACTAGGAATGTTTCAAAACGTATAAGAAAAAAAAAAAAAAAAATTGAAAGTTTTTTCACTGAATTCAATACTGTCACTACCCTATATTACATGTAAGGTAATTAAAAGTAAAAATCATGGTCTACATTATATAAATACATTAAAAGTGTTTAAATAGAAATGTGGTCTTGCTTTTTATTTTTTCTTCAATCAGATAAAGGAAGTATAGTAAGAGTTCAAAAATCAACCCAGATTTTTTTAGTATTTCAGTGTAATATCACATGCAACTTCTAAAGACGTAATAGTATCGATGGAGAGTTGTGTATCTGTCTTTTATACTAGAAATAATACCTTCCATAAGTGTAGAAAATATTAAATGATTTTACCGAAACACTAAAGGTTTCTGTTTATAGTAACGAATCGAGACCTAATAAAAATTCAGGTATATACAAAGATTGGGAAGCTCCAAATCAAAGAAAGAGAGATTTTCATTCATTTTAACATGACAGCAATGAGGAATAGTTGCTATGGTAATGGTTGACAAAACAAATATACAACAAAATGTTAAAAAATTAAGTTTTAACTTGATTGTTTGTTGCCAAAGAATAGTTAAATTTTCTAAAAGGATAATTTCTAATAAATTATTACACAATACATTTTAGTTTTGGCTTCTACATTTATGTAGTTATAAGGTTATACAATGGCTACGTTCGTTTGTATGTCATCTAGAGGTGATCAGCAATTGCCGAAATCTGTCACCAGCTACTATCCAGCGAAATTTATTGCAATTGAGTATTACCAACATATCCACAAAAACGCCACACCACATTTAGGAGTATTTTGTTGTTTCTGTTATTCTAAAACAACAATGAATGAGATATACAGAGTTTCTCTAGACTCCACTGTTCTTCTTTTGTTTTAGTCGCTTGCATTGGAGATAAGTTTTAAAATTTCAAAGAAAATAAGTGACCAGAATATTAACATTTGGCAACAAAAATATATAGCCAACTTCATAGTGACCGAAAGCGGAAATCCTATGACCCCGATGACTGAATCGAAAGCCGTTAATCATGTGAAGGGAAAGTCCTCGCTTCAGTGATAAATGAAACTTGCGGGCTATGAACCATTTTTCAACATCTTTTCTACAATCCCATATTTTACTCGTACGTATTGTGAAATTCGTTTCTGATGGGATTTCCGGGAATACTTTCGATTCCTTGGCAAGGTTTTTAAATTGTTTTCTCTGACAATAAAAGTTCTATCCTTCAAGGGAATGTAGTTTTTACTTCTTCGAGGACGAGTTTGCCTTCAAAATAAACATCGGAATAGCTCAAGTTAAAATAGAAGTGGGTCTTGAAGAGGAAGTCCTAGTAAGGACCATTTTCTATACTTGCCATGTTATAATCTTCTAGCCCAGTGTATTTAGAAACTACTTTCTAAGAAACCTTGAAATTTCGTGAGTAGGTACATAAAAGATTGCTTAATGAAATGACATACAGTGTTTTCATTTAACCTCTATCTATTACACAGGCCAACAACAACAACAACAACAAATTTTTTTTTTTGGTGCCCAAGATTTTAGAACTGATTTTAGCTGTAATGGGGGTGCTGAATCTAAATATGAAATCAGTTTTTCTCTATCAGCTCTACTTTTTCAGATAAGTGCTTCTTTAACGTGAGGCTCTACGCTAAATGTGCAATTCTACGCGGAATGTGCAATTCTAACTTCATTTTGTGAAGTCCTATTATTTCTGTTTAGTATATATTATTGGAATCAATAGAAACAACTGTAGCACTTATCCTAATTTAATCTCTGCAAGACGCCCGGTCCTTCATTTAGAGGAAGTGCCAATATCAACATTTCCCCAGATACCAAAGCTCTGTAAGAACAAGTATTGTCCCTCTGATCATCCTTCTAATATTATTGAAGGTGATAGTGATTATGATGGTATATCTTCATTTAACATTAAACATTTCAAGCAGTAATAAGCATTTCAACCAGTATGAATTAAATGACCTCACCAGAGATATCAACTTTTCAAAATGAAGCTTCTGAATTACCTGCTTTCAGGTTGGGAAAAAAAAATAAAATACTGGAAGAAGGAACCAAAATTAGTTTTTATCGTACAAGAGAATAGGATCTGATAGTTTTCTTCTGCCAAGAAGACAATCTTGTATGCTGTAGTTTGTAACGAAATTAGAGAGCTCCTAGAAAAAAGGGATGTTCCTGAATATTTTCCGAATAACTGGCGCCTGTTTATTGACAGTTCAAAGCGAAGTTTGAAATATGCCCTTCCTTTTACAAAATAGGTATAAATGTAGTGCAATACTAATTGCTCACTCAACAAAAATTAATGAAAAATATAACAACTTATCTTTAGTATTGGAGGGGATAAAGTATCATGCACATCAATGGGTGATTTTTACGGACTTAAAAATGGTAAACTGTCTCCTTGGACAGCAAAGTGGCTGCACAAAATATCTGCTTCTTGGAACAAGGTGAAAGATTTCACCAGCATATTAAAACTAGGAAGGACCACTACCAAGGAAGATGCGATACGCACATGATGGCAGATTACTTCTGGAATTCAAAAAGGAACAGTTCCAAAATACATTCAAGAATGTCACGAAAAATAAACTTCTGAAGCGTTCAATGACTATAGTTAATTTCATCGATGACTTTTTCCTCTATATTTGTATATAATAGTATTTCTATAGTATAAAATTAACAAATCCGTGTTTAGTTTTTTATTTTATCCATTGATTAACTTAAAATAGTGTAATGTATATTTGGGCAATTCTCTGCTGTGCACACGAGACATTTTGGCTCTTTTTTATACTCGGAAACAAATTAGAATTCTAAAATTATGATGAATTTAACAGTTATGTTTTTGTTTTATATCACTCTAGTTGGGGACAAAGTTATATTGAAAAATAATTATTTTACCTAGGTGAATTAACATTTAAAAGCCATCAACGCATGGATAAAAATGCATATTTGATCTAGTTCAAGTTATTATTTTTCAATATAACTTTATCACCATGTAATATTATATCAAATAAAAGCAAAACTATTAGATTTATCTTATTTTTATAATTCTTATCTGTTTATGAGTAGAAAAGAAAAGAGTCAAAATGTCCCGTGTGTCAGCCAGAATTGCCGTTTCATTAAAATGTTATATTTTAGAAATTCGAGCTGATTGGCAAAAACTAATGCTATATTTGATTTCAGGGCACCAAATTCATATGAAATCAGCTCCAAATACCCCGGCACCAAAACCACTCCTGTGTTGTAAGTGAAAATTAAAATAGCAAAAACAAAACCAGGTGGTGCTACTAATTATGCATTGACGTACGGATTCGAAATATAAAATAAAATATTTTAGACTCTATTTTCGAGTTTCTAATTTTTGTCATTTTATTAAGTGATCATTTTCGTACCTACTCACCAAATGTCAAGATTTTATACAAAGTAGTTTCTAAATGCATTGGGCTAGAAAATTGTAACATAGTGAGTATAGGGAATGATCTTTACTAGGACTTCCTGTAAAGATATAAAACGTAATGAAATGTTTTAGAAATGTTTATTTTTATTAAAATATCACTCTTTATAAAACTAAAAATATACATAAGAGGTATCCGTATGGAAGTAGTATGACCTGAGTTTTGGCACTTGGTAGTTTCAGAGCCGTATTTTTAACCAACATCTTTTCATCTTTTACAAAGTATTGCTGATACTTCGATATGGTATGAATTTTTTCGTGTAATTAGGGAAATAAATTTAGGTCTTTCAATGCTCTACAATGTTAATATCGTTTACGGTTCCCGCATGAACCATAATAGTTTTTAGAAACATACATGTAGAGGAATGTGGGAATGTGTGTGGAGTCTTGTGAAAAAAACAGAAACCACCTTTTAAACGCCAAGAATGTGAATTTCAAAAAGCCATGCAATAGATTAAAATCATATTTTTATTTAATTTAATATTGTAAAAATTATATCTATTTTTATTTCTGATAATATACTTTCATTTTATTTATAACTCTTTAAATGTATTAATTCAGTAACATTATATCAGTTTCGAAATTATAAACACTGTAAAATAAGTTATGTGTAAATAAAGACATCAAAACGTAACGTTGTCGATTCTTTTTGACGGTTTCAAATAATTACTTACTCTGAGGCTATCATGTAATTACTTGCTTTCTCCAGCTACTGTTTACATACATTAGTATTTTAAGCATTTACATTTCTTTCATTTATTTGTACCTCAAATACAAACTGTTTAATAAATTGTTTTGTTAATCTATGCAAATGACCCGAGGTACAGCATGGTGCTGCATTTTGGGATATATGTTGGTCTGTAGAAAGTAGTCGAAAATAAAGTAATTAAATGAACTACAGATTTAACAATTGAAAAGTAAATTTAACCCCGCTAAAAGTAAATTTATTGAAGATTTAATCTGAAATTAACCGCAAACTTTTGCCATTCTGAACTTCCAGAGGACAATGGTAATTGTCGTATGCAGATTTTATCACTTCCAGTGAATGTTTATTTTTTCTTAAAGTTCTTGTATTAATCAGACACTTAACCTCATAAACCACAGTTTGTATAACATAACTAATCGTTTTTGATTATTTTTCCATCTGTCTTTTTTTTATTATAAATAATTAAATTTTAAACTTGCGCAAAACCATTGCAAAACTTCAACTATATTTTATTCGGCATTGGTCAAGATTGGCCTATATCTGTAACGAGGGCCAGTTTATAACGCTCGGGATTGGCTAATGTCGATTGATATTTTCTAGTGTTATTGTGCTATTGGAGAGGGACTGAAGAATAGAGCTTTTGCTTAGCTGTCTACAAAATTTGTTTTGAGTATATATTATAAAGTACATGGCACAATTGTCTTGACATATTAAATATATATTTATTAAAATTATTAAACCAATAATTTTTTTCATAATCTAAAAGAAAATGAAATCACACAAATAATAAAATAACGCTGATTTCTTTTAGTTATGTTGAAGAACTTTTTTAACACAAGTAAAAGAAAAGATTTATTTGGTATTTATTGAAACAAAAAGAATAATTTTCAATGAGAAATTACTCTATTGTTATGAATATCTAAAAAATCCAGTCAGATTCCCGCTCGATTGCTAAATCCACATTGCATTCCGTCGTTTCATGTGGGCAAAACCAAAAACAACAATTATAAAAATTAAAGACTACACACATCTTGAACAAAGAAAAGTGAGATAGATAAATTCTTTCAAATATGGTTTTACCACGACAGAGTTTGCACAGAAGAAGGAAGGAAAACGACAGTTCTTCTTTACAATCCCTCTTCACTTCTTCACAAGGTGGCAGAAATGAATTTTAATCAGCGGCTTTTATTAAAATCTTACTTCTATGGATTAAATATTCATTTTAGAACAAAACATTGTTTCAAAGGAAGAGAAAAAAAAGTCAAAGACGAGGAAAGCTCTTGAAATTTCTAATTAAGAACGGTTTTCTCTTGCCTAAACAATTTCACCATCTGCGCGTATTTACCACTGCACGACGGAAAGATGGTGACACAAGCTTTTCTCTCTTGAATACATTAACTGTATTTTTTTGTCGCCAAAATACCAGCTTTGTAGCCAGTATGCAAAACAGCCACATTACTTTCCTCTCTAAAAAGTTTTTCATGTATTCTCTAAGCAAATATTTAAAAGTTACTTGGATAATGTTATAATTAGGGAAGTGAAGACTATTTTTGTAGTTGAATAATGTTTGAGCACTTTCCTACCATTTTCAGCCTCTTGTGGTACGTGTAATTTTTTTTTTAATTGAAAAGTTTTTTACGCAGACTTTGTGTGAAATGCTTTTGCTTGTAAGATATATTTTCTTTGGCAACCCTGTCAGACATGAACTCCATAACAAAGACTTTTTTTAAAAGTCCAATTTCTTATAGAATGTTCTAATGAAGCCTTTGTTTTGATAAAATTGCATTTTACATCTGGATAAAATACATTTTTTAATTTAAATAAAGTTATAAGATATATAATAATAACATTTTTAACGAGGGTCTTTGACAGAAATAATGTCATTGTAATGTAGGTCAAATAAAAAACGAGTATTAAAGTAATATCAGTGTGGGATAAGGGTATTCATATCCTTTTTAATTTTTTTTTTTTTTTTTTTACATTATACGTTGATGTTAATTACAAGTCAATAATAATTCGAAAGAAAATCAAAAGTTACTGAACATTCATTGAAGCTTTTAAACAACTTTATGAAAGATCAGAAAGCAAAATTAGATTGTCTCCATGTATCATAAAAAATTCAATTTCAATTTTTTTTTTTTTTTTAATTTTTTTTTTTTTTTTTTTTTATATTAAGCTAACACATAAAAACAATGCGGTCACATTTAGAATAAAAATATATTAAATAAAGAAAATTATAAAGTAAGTCTATATTTAAAATTGAGGCAAAGCTGGTATTTAAGGATACAAAGGTGCACTAAAGCCCAATCCTTCCGTCAGTTATTTAGTTCGAGTCCAATCCACTTTAAAGCAACATTCTAGTAGATACAGCATATTTTGATGGTTTCTATCAGAAAAAGTATGATTAAGTATGAATATGACACTGTTATCCGTTTTGTACTATTAGGCATTTTTAGATATGATGCCATAAATATAGTAGGCCTATAATGTATACATGTTACAAGGATATTAACATTTGCACCAAAATTTTTTCATATTTGATATAAAATAAAAGCTTTTGATAGTTTTTTTTTTTTTTTTTTTAATTTTTAATTTTTTATTCGGAGATACGAAATTCGACTTTAACGTACTTAATGAGGGTTTACAGGTTGATAAAACGCCATTTACTTCTGTTTTAACAAAAAATTAATTTTGTAGCTATATGTTGAATTATAATTGGAAAAGGTATATTTTCTTGAAAGTTGTTCTAAATAATTACGTTACCAAAAATCATTACTTAGAATTTTTTTATAATTTAAGTACACTTGAACAATAAAGATACTACAAAGATACAACAAAGAACAAGTAAGGGGAAAAAAAATCAAAAGATACTTTTAGGTCGGAGAGATCATCATACCTTAACTTCAGCCATTTCAAACATCTTCTTTGAGCGCTAATTTAAAAAGCCTTCACTTTCATGAAATTGTAAAAAAAATAAATAAAATGATAATATGTCTTTGTATAAAAGATAATCTTGAGGCTCATTTACATGGTTTAAGGGACATATTGTCTGTTGTATACCTTATCACCTGTAAAACTAACCTATGTCATCAACTTACCACTTGGTACTGCATTTTTTTCCTGGTGGCAACAGTCTTGCAACCATTCTTGGACATAAATTTGGTCGTGTATGACACATTTCTACCAGATATTTTTTTTTATTCAGACCTTAATTCAAACTTGTGACATAAGTACTGTTTTTTTTTTTATAAATTGCACAGTCTAAATTTAGGAATCTATCTTCTTTAAGATAAGTATTCTTGATAGACTCAATTTCATTGCATAGGGGGTTAAATTGATGTTGAAATCTTATTAAAATCAACATGTTAAGGATCCAAGAAAAAAAGTTGAAAAATATAAAGCTGATATTTTAAAGAAAATATATTGTTTAAAGAAGTAAAACTACGCACACTTTTCTAAGAAACTCGAAGTTTCCATTTTCATAAAAATTAGTGTATGTTCAAAATTGAAATTGCAACAAATTTTGGAAAAGGTCGGGTATAGAGGCAGTTTGCATTTTCCATATCATTTGCCAACTACAACATAAAGCAAGATTATGTATGAGAAGAAATTTGTAGATCACTGAAATCAGTAAACCTGGTATACTAAACCAGGTTATATCTAATTTAAAAATTATCAGCATAATTTCAAAACTATAATGTTAATGATTCAGAAAAGCTATAACGTTAGCGAACAAGAAAGAATATGATTAAATCGTATATTTTATCCATGTAAATCATAGCTTAATACTTTTTGTTTAATTTGTTATTATACTTTCTCTCTTATACTGGATGTCCACTTTATTACCAAGAGTATTATTTAAAAAATATAACATTCTATTAACTTAGCATATCTGAAGAATTGACTTATTTACAATTCCAACAATTGATAAATAATAATATACTAATATTAGTAAAATATTAATTATCCCTTTTATCCTAGTAAAGAACTATTTACTGTCTTGGCTGAACTAAAGTAGCAGAATAAACATGCATTAATTAAAATTTCAATATATTTTATTTAATTACACATTTTTATACATTTATGACACTCATCACCCACTTTACTATAAAAGTAAACAATGAAATGTTTATTTTAACTTCATATTTCTTTTTAAATTTTAATGTGTGGTAAAAGAGTGGACATTTTGTATAGCTTGAGTAAAGAAAAAATTAAAATTAAGTCATTTGATTAAACAAGACAATTCTTTAGCAAATAATAAAGAAAATTTCCGAAAAAATAGGACATTTTTGTATGTTTTTAAGAAGAAAAATGTGTGCATGTTTAAAATTGAATTGAATTTTGAGGATGACCAACTTATCTTTTTTTATGTTTTAAAATTTTTGTGTTGCTAGTATCTTTTAAAAATTTATTGCATATAAATTTTCAAAAAATTAACTTATATGAAACAAAGTTTTTTATATAAATCCTTTATATCCATTGTAAACTTTTAGGTGCATTTTCAACTTATATAAATGAATTTCAGTTCTGATCGAGTTTTCATAGTGTTACTACAAAGAACACTACTGATTCAGCACTTTGACTAACTTTTTTGTCTTCAAAACCATTTAGAATGCATTATAGACTAGTCAATCTGCCAAATTTCTGGCTGTCATTCCAGCCACTTTCTTCAGATTATTTGATTATTCATAAACGTTTGATTTGGAAATTCGTGCATGGGGGAAAAAAAAGATTTTTTGTTGTTGAATTGTTATTGTTTTGAGACCCACTCTTTTGGACTTTATTGAGAGAAACATCAGACGTTTTAGGGAAAAGCAATAAAGAAAGTAAGTGTGTGCTGGGGGGGGGGGGGGGGAGAATTCCGTTTTTAAGACATTCAAAGAGGATGATGGGGGCATAAGTTTCGTTGCAGCTTGGTATATTCCGATGGAATTATGGACAGGCGGGCTTGAGCGGAGCAAAAAACTTGTGAAATCAAGAATTTCAAAGTGATGGTTTTATAGTAACTATGACTGCAAGATAGTTATTAAAAACTCGTGCATAGCAAAAATGACACAATTCTTCAACTGCACACAGTTTCTATAAATACCTGGACCCGTTGGCGTCAAGGGTTAAGCCCTTATACCGAAGCTGCCACGCATAGCCACAACATGGCTTTTCGAAAGCAAGTCATTTGCGTTCAATTTGTAGGCACAGGAGTCCGGAATAATGACAAAACTTTAATAGTAGTAATTGGAATTTAAACTGAAACCAAAATGATACTCCGTTCGATACTATACATTTTTGATTTCACAAAGACATCCAAATAATACATCCCTAGACCATATTTTACTCATATTAATTATTTGATGGCGCAATTTTTGTAAAATGAAATCGATACTTTATTTTTCGTTTCGAAGGTTCACAAAGCCTCTCCAAGCTGCAGTAAACTATTTATCAAGCTATAACAAAAGCTTTAATGAGAACAGTTTCGTATATAGTAATAATTCAGGTTCAACGAAAGTAAATGAGCACCCAGCTTTTTTCAAAGCAGAGTTCAAAATTCAACTAACTACAATTTCACAGGCAGACGGTATTTATATACTCACGTGCGAACTTTCTTGAAAGATTCAGAGCAAACATCTAACCATAAGAATGCTCAAGAAAACATCTCGAAATTTCTAGATTTACTCAGGTGCTGCCAATACAAACAACTTGCGTAACAATATAAAAAACAACTGCACCGATAATTGATATTCATAATAATATGCATTCATACCTTACTTCTACTAATACTGAAACTAGATTTATTTATACTATTAGGCAAACCATGAGTCCTAACGGGCTACATTTTTCTGATTTAAATATTTTCGTCATCTGCTTTAATATTTAAAAGCTTCAAAATTTGTGTGCATCAAATTTAACTTTCCTTATATATAAATTATTACTAAATCCCCCTTCCCCCTTTTGATAGAGAACAGACCTATGAAGTAAAGGGGAATATTAGCCACCACGTTTTTCTAGAATAGTAAAATAATGATAAGCGGTATTTGAAGAGTTTCGATGTAACGGGTGATCATTTTTCTCACTAACGACCAACTCTATGATTTGTTCTAATTTGTGACAAAATGAGTCACAAGGTTTCAATGGTATTCCATAGAATGGAATATCATGCTCTCATTCTATTACTAGTACAATTTGGGGTTTTCTTTCATCCATTTAATACGTAATGACATATCCATGGAACGAGTATCATACAGCTAGACTATTCATTTGAAAAGTTATTAGAGAAAAACTGAGGGGTGCATGGATTTAATACATTCAGTGGTTTGAGTCTCTACATTAAATAATTAAAAAAATATTAAACTCAACCAGTGTGGGAATTAGTGGACATTTGCTTATTTGTCATTGCCAATTTATACATCTTTTATTTTCTTAACAAAAATTTAAATTTAGAATATTTCAAAGAAATAGTTGTTTTCAGTTTGTTATTAATATTATTTCAGAAACCTTGTTATTAATCAATGGAATAAACTAAAAAGCAAATATTTAAAGGACTTTATATCTTAAATTACATTAAATATATTCTCCCCACACAATTCTCAAAACCTTACGAATCAGATTTAATTTGCTTCCCACACTACCCAAACTCATTAACGCCTATCCATCCTCATTCCCAGCAGTAGCTAGAATACACTCCATTTAAATTTACACAAACCAGCACTCCACACTAGGAATATCCACAGCCACACCCGGGAACACAAACGCGTTCAAAACGGCCCCATTTAAATCCCCGCCCACCAAGCCCCATCTGACAAACTAGCCGAACAGGAGACAAACTTCAGCAGAGATGGTAAAATTATCCTACTCTAAATTATTCCCGCCGAATTTCAATGACTTCGCCACCGCTTCTGTCAACACTCTTTCGGCGGGCGTCGCATTCCTGCGCTCAACAATCCATCACCCCCATTGAAACCTAAATTCCCACAGTATTGCTGGAATAGAGCCCCTGGAAGCTAAAATGGCACATGTCACATTGAGGAGGTAAGCGAAAGGGACAAAACCTTGAAAATTTTTCCTTTTCCCGCATTTAACTTCTGTTTAGGGGATTATAAATTTGGCATTACCTTTATCTTTATGCTCTTTATAACTTATACTTCTGTTGGGTGATTTTTTTTTTTTTTTATCTAAGGGTACTTTCCAATCTATATTGGAAGACTATGTAAAATCTTATAGCAATTCTTTAAAAATTTGCAGCTTCTTACAAGTGTATGGATGTGCGCGTTACATCTCGTATCACAGTCCAGGCGAAAAGTTTCAATAGTAATACGAAGATGACAATAACGACAGAAAGACTAAGAAGGTTGGCCAACTATAAACATCTTGTCTCCAAAATATATAATGTGGCTCACCAGATAATTAAAAAAAAAAAAAATTCTGATCTCTTTACCAATCACTATATTATGCTAATTCTTTACTTTAAGATCATACTCATTGTTCAGTAATTCCTACCTTGTTCTCTACCTGTATAAAATTAATAACCTTGAACAACACTATGTGTAATAAACCAAAAGAGCTTTAATAAATAGCTACTATCCTGCTGTATCATTTGTAGTATTATTTTAAAATCTAGATGGTATGTTTTCAGCACACACGACATTCGGGATGTAACTATTTTTTAAATGTTTAAAAAAATGTGGCAGATTTTTACCTTTGACATTTCAGTAGTATAAAAATGTTAAAAATATCTCAAAATATTCAATGCGCTTAATTAATTAATTGAAAATAACCAACTAACCGTAGATATAACCCTTAAAAAAAACTTACTAAATCTTCTTTCTACTCAAATGTAGGTATGTACTGTACATTTCAATCAGACAAATTAAAAACTCTAACCTGGATATATCTTGAACTATTAAAGGATAAATATTATCTCTTTCATTTTTCAAAGTAACATGCGATCACTCATACAACTTTTCTGTCACATGAAGAGACATAGCGTCATTCTGTAGCACCAAAGGATTGAGTATAATCAAACTTTCAATTTACGCCACTTTGGCTTTAAGCGGTTCAATTGGAAACTATCCCACCCCATCCCTTTAAAAGAGCGCAAGAGGGACTACTCTAAGCCAAGGAGGATATGGAAGTCGGAAAAGACCGTTTTCCTTTGGGGTTTCAGCATGGAACTTCGACGGAATGACAATGAAGCTTAGTCATGACATACGAAAGCTCCAGAAAGAAATGTTTTGGAGTTTTGAGGCTAATGAATCTCTCCCGGAGAGTTGGCTGATTATGGGTGTTAGAGAGAGATACTCCGGACTTGTGGGCTTGACATTCTTCTAGAGATCGTTGTTTTCTCTCTGAGGATTAAAATGGAAAATATTGCAGGTTTGAACACTGTATTCACAGTTCTAAACTCCATGGGACTTGTCAATCAAGAACAGTTTGAGAAATGTGCTTTTAGTTCTTAAGTTTCTATCTACTTTGGTCCTTTTAATAGCATACATTTTATACTGACAATAAAAGAGGCAATGGAAGAATGTGTCCAAGTATGGAATTTAGTTTATATTAATATATTTAATCATACTAATGTATTTATCAACTACAATTTAATGTAGTTTAGAAAGATATTTACTGATTCGGGGTGTGCTTCTAACAGATTGGAAGATTTAGTTTTAAATACCTAATGTTGGGAACTGATTTTAAATATCTTTATCGTTTTTGAATAACATATATTTAGTGTCATTACTTTAATAGTAAACTCAGATAGTAGGTTTAGAAATCCAGATGACTACTAATATATGCACGCATTTTTATTGAATTTAAGAAAGCTACAAATGTTAATAACAATAACATCTTATTGTATAAAATAGTGACATAGAAGAAAAGCTTTTTTTTAAGAAAGTCTATATTTTTGTTTACCTTTTCAACTACCATATAAAGCCAACAAGCACATCCAATTCGTTTATATATAAGTTGAATATACTATTGTTGTGACTAAAAATAAAAAGACGAATAGCTCAAACTAGTACATTTTTAAAATAGGTTACTTAGAAATAAGTACAATGCATTTTTTTTCCCAAATAAATTGAGTAATTGTAATAGCCCAGGAAACATTTGTTACGACAACATATTAAAATACATTTTTTTTTTTAAATAAAATTAAATTGGAAAAGCTAATGCGCAGAACTCCTAAGATTGAATCGAAGACTTTCCAATCAGAAGTTTATTATTTTACCTACTGAACCATCGGATACGGTTTTCTTTAACTTTTTAAAAATAATTGAGTACATTATTTTGCGATGTTAAACCAAAAAATCTTTTTGCAAGCAGCACTTTTTTCCTAAGCATAGGCAAAAAAGTATGATAAATTCGAGGGAATATACTTCCCTTTACGAAGTATAAGTAAGAAATTCAAGTAAATTATTTTATAATTAAAAATACGAATTATGATATAAATTTTATTAATATTTTAAAAATATGTGGTATCGATTAAAAGGTATTTTATAATTTTTAAGTTAATAATTTTTCTTTAAATCTTTCATTTCTTTTTATATTTTGTTTTTTAAGCAATTTCATTTAATATAAAAATAGTTTTTTTTAAACATTTTCATGTAATATTAAGTGCTTTCTCTTTATTTAGTAGAACTTTCTTCTCTGTTTAAGAGTTTATCACCCATTTATTTTTGGTCAGTTGGTTGGAATTGCAAGGGCAACACATGAGCCATACTGAGTCAATATTTTTGGTCAGCTATGAGAACAGAATATTTGAGACATAATAAATTGTACTTAAAGGGAAAAAAATAGATTTTAGAGAATTAATTAAAAACTTATTTTTTTACTCATTTTATTAAACATTTTGCTTTTATCCACATGAGTTTAGAAAAACTAGAAAATATTACTAATCCCCAATTACAAATTATAAAATGTGTAAAACAATCACTTTAGAATCCATACGCAAAAATATTTTTTTTTTCGGAAAGAAAATCTCCATTTACACATTTCTGCTGATCAATACATTTAATTTAAAGAATAAAACCTATTTAAGTAGCAAACCAATACTTCCAAAACTTTCTTAAATTCAAGCATTCAAATCCGATAGAAGGCGTTTCCTTTCACTCCCTCAAGGCTTTTAACTCCAACTCGTCCTTTTTTTCCTCAAGGCATATTCCGAAACTCTTAATTCTCAAACTCACAACCATCTATAAAGTTAATCCAAGACGTAGCTTTGCTACAATGTAACTTGCACTTGATCCCTAAATATTCACGACGCTCTTTCTACCATGAATAGAAAAGCAGCAGAAATAGTTGCCACTGCAGAAAAGCTTAAAAAAAAAAAAAAAAAAAAAAAAAAAAAAAAATTAGGAGTAAATATCACGCCTGGGATAAAGTCAACATCCAAAAGGAATCTGAAGACTCCCCTTTTCTCGTTCTCCCACTTTCATTGGTGTAATTTTTATTTCTTTTGTTGGCATCAGCTTGTGGAATGCTTCAGAATCGTCTGTTTGTCTTTCGCTTGTGAGGTTTCTCGTCTGCACCTGCATCCTGTGGATGTTCGATTTGATAAGGTTTTTTTTATAACCGTTTCTACCCTGATATTTTTTGCTTGTATGTGAAGTGTAGAGTGGTTGTTTTCAAAAGCGAGTCGCTATTTTCTATGGTTAAGACGTTAAAAGCGATTGTATGGTTAGAAAGTAAAATGTACGATAATATGGAAGGGTTACCAAGTTTTTAAAGTAGGAGTAAACCCAATTTCTTGGAATAATGGAAGTTTTTAAGCAGATGTTAAAAAAGTGCGACTCTAAGGATTGCAAAAATAATGTAATTACCTATTGAAAAGGCAAAAATAACGAAATTTTATTCAATGTAAATGTAAATCATTACAAGAGAAAATGTTTAGCATAACTACGAAATATAGGGTTGTTGAGAAGTTTTTTAAAATATACAAAATAACTCGTTTACGTATACAAAATAAACGTTTTATTAAGTGAATAGTTTTAAGAAATCGTTTGTTCAGAACAAACAGTTTGTTTAATGCAATTTTCTTGCTTTTGAAATATGGGTGTGATTAGTAAAAATAACTTTATGTATAAAGTGTGATCAAAATAGCACCTAAATAATATGCATTAATACTTTACTGCCATTTTTGAAACTAGAATAAATATTTGAATGTTTATTCAGAAGAATACACATTCTCTATAAATATATAAAATGAAGTTTAACAGAAACTTGGAAAGTAAATAAACAAAGATTGGAATTACTAAACAGGGAAACGCTTGTTCTAAGAAGGTTGTTGCATAATTGTTTACAAAAGTATGTTTGAACACACTTTTAAGTCGTAAATGTATTAAACTGATTATTTAAACACACATTTTAAATAATATTAATACAGGTTATGTGTAAAGTATTGAGATATAAACTCTTTATTCTAGTATTAACGGCAGAGATGCAGAATATCCTGCTGTTTAAGTAATTCAAATAATGAATACTTAAATTAAATGATATTTTGAATTGTAATTGTATTACGAAAATATATGCCACTATAAATTTATTATCCTTCCTCTCAATTTGTGTGTACTTTTAGAAGGTAGGCTGTGGAAACCCTCTTAAGGAAAATGGCAATATCCCCAATTTCAATTAATTTCTGTTTACTTCACCCTATACATTTTTATATTAATTACAGAATCAACAAAATAAGAAATTCCCAATTGAAGAATATCTATTTAACGTTAGTATCTTATTTTTATTATGAAAATCTCTCTCTATGTTTGAAAAACCTCCCAAATAATAATCATGAAGATACTGCATTTTTTAATTTGGATTTCAGGACAAGTAACTTTGAGTATATGAACATAAGTGGAATAAGTTATAAAATTATACATTGAAACACAGTTAATTAAAAAATTAGAAACAACCGCTTTTCCACAAAACTTTTATAAAAGGGTGAATTATAACAAGACATTTATTTTTATTAAAAACTTAACAAACCAATATGCAGGTACATTTCTTGCTTTTCATTTATAACAAGTTATACTCAAATGTTTCAAACTTATATCTGAAACAAAGTTTAATTTATGGTTTTTGTCAGGTACCTGCAACAAAGCAGAAACTTGCTCTAGCAACCATAATCAGAAGATTTATAGTCATATATAAAAGTGCTAAAGAGAATTCCTCGCGGCAGAAAATCTTCAAAGTGCCTTCCTCTTCCAAGTACTTCCTTCCTGATTTAGTAACAGTTCATGGCTCTTCTTAAATTGCATTAAGAGAGAAATATAATATGAAAGAATTTTTCTTATCGCCAAGTCTCGAGTCTGCAGATTTTCACTTTCAGAATACACTTGACGTGAAGTTCCTAAAATGAAATGGGCAGATCCATTGTGAAGTAGAGAGGAGGATTTGAAAGAATAGCGTAGTGTTCTGGTTGAGAAAAACGTTCAACTCGTATCAACTTCAAAACCAATTGCACCATTCAACGTTATGTGACATCGTGTGGTTCTATTTTTGGATCAATATTTTAAAAAGTGTTTATTTAACGTGGTAGTAGAACGTTATTTGTTTCAGGAAAGATCATGTATTTTCAACATTGGCGGATCCAACGAGGGACGTAGGGGGCCATCGCCCCCCCCCCCTCCGTTATTCATAGAGCTCTCACGTTTTAACGTGCGCCGTTCTTAGGCTTTGGTTGAAATCAATCAAGATTTGACGAATCCGCACGGAACATTTTTAATATAAATGTTCTCATCTAAAAAAATGGCGATTAAAAAGCCGAGGACGAAGCAAGACAACAAAGCAAATTATAGTTTGAAGATGTTCAATGAGTATACATATTCATTGTTAGATTGTTCTGCCTATCATATTTAACAATAATTTATCCTGAATCAAATAGTTGTAGACAACTCTAATTTACTGTCGTAATTTTACACTTAGCCAACCATTGTGTAGCCTTTATCTTATTGAGACTTTTTTACTTTTTTGTAACATATTCTGTATAATCAAAGTTAAGTTATCCCATTGTATAGCAATATAATTTAAGAGCAACAAAATTTACCTAAGCTATTCAACAGCAACCGCCCACTCCGTAATAGAACTTTGGACCCGCCCTTGATTTTCAATGAATCACTTTAAAAGAATTGGATGTTTACTAGTTACTATAATCTCAGAAAAAAAATTATCTTACATGATATTTTATCATAATTAGAAGAAGGTTAATATATAATATATCACTAGAATAAATATCACAAACTTGTTTTCCAGAGAAGTTGTAATATAGTTGAACATTAGAATAATCTTTCAAGTTGAATATATCCATTATAAAAGAAAATGCTATATACATATCTCTTAAAATGACTTGTAGTTTTATAAATTAATTTTTGTATTCAAATGTAAACCTGTAAGATGTCAACTATTTACTATAGTTAGTTTAGATAGTAAAATTTGAGATGTATTGTTACTAAAAAAGAAAGTGCATAGTTTTCAAATATGAATTAACGTGATGCAATAAAAAATCACGTTGTTTTTTAACACTTTATCTCTGAGGTGTAAATAGATTATGAAAGTATAAGGCTTAGGTATAACAAAAACTATTTGATGTTTTTGTTGGCTCTTTTACTTAATAGTGATATGCGAGTAATATTTCGATCATAGGTTATATAGTTAAAACTATTAAGATTATAAATTTTATATATTTTTATTTTATGATAATAGTTTAGACTATCAATTATCTACGCACGCTCAAATGAATGATTTCATAAAGATTTTTCATTTGATAGTAATATTTAAATAGCAGCGTTTAATACCTTTTCTCTTAACATCAAAGCTTTTTCCCTTGATCAAATATTAGTAAACAAAAATATAGTCAAAATTATAATACTTTAGAAGACCAAATATCAACAAACTTTTACTTACTGTGCTGGATAATCTACTAATAAGCTGCACAAATCTAAAACAAAAATGATCCCAGTTGTTCTCCAAAGTGAGAAAACACAGTTAAACTTCATAGCTAGTTCAAACTTGTGCCTCTCTTACCGAAAAAAAAAAAGTGTATACAGAACGAATGAGAGTATGTTTCTGAAACGTGAAACGAGTACAAATTTTCGAAAGAGAAATTGCATCCCTCGCGAGTTGGGATGAAGACAAAAAGGAAACAAAATTGAAAAACGTAGAGATCCGTAGCAAGTGCAATCAAATAGAAAACGCTCCGGATTTTTCTATCTTTTTCTCTTAGAGATAAAATGTGAGAGGAGTGAAACTACTTCTCGTGGAAGCTTTCATACATAAGGATTGTAGTACAGTAGATTAAATTTGTTCTCAAAAAATGAAATAATTTATTGCGTCCGAATCCTACATTGTATATAGTAATATGGGAGACTAGCTTGCTTCTGAGCATTTTTGTCATAAATAAATGTAAGGATTTCATTTTCGAATGGATTATTTATTTTTCATATATTGAAGTTGATATAGGCAGATTCGTATTACACTGCAAGAATACCAGTTGAATTATTTCCTTAGTTTGTGAAATTCTTAGTTAAACTAGTGAAACTCAAACTAGTGAAACTAGGAAACTTCGTCAAGACTGATTTGAAAACTTCTGGAGAAGTCAAACATGTCAAACTTAAGCATAACTGACATTTATTCTCTAGTAACTTGAGTTTCAAGGATATAATTCTAAATATAGAATACTTAGGCTCTTGCCAATCTCTTAAAAGTTTATTTGCATTTCCTAACAGTATCATTTAAACTTCGTAATAATTTTAATAATTTCCGAGGTGCCATTTTAGGGGATTCAGGGGAGAATTGATTACATGGAAGACTTTACACATAGTAAAATTCTCAGATTATTTATTTCGTTGGGGGTTTTTACCAGGAAGGAGTACATACTCTCATAAAATAATGATAAAGGCGAAATATATAAACAAAATATATAAAGTACAAAAATAAAATTAAGACGAAAGATGAAAATTGCCAATTGAACTGTGAAAATTTTTAAGTTTCTCACTTGTTTCATGTAATTATTGTCGTATCCTTGTAAAGTAATAATTTAGTGTGTGCTGTTATTTTATCTAATTATTAGTAAGGGATTAAAAGTAAATTATCCTTAGTTATGTTGTTACGTAAAGATGTCTTTATCTAAGTAGGATCTAGATGAAAAAAATCAGTTAATATTAACGAAGCTATTTATGACTAAGAAAAGACCAGCGTTTGGTCAGACCTTTCTAGATATATTTTTTAACCTGAAAGATTATTTTTACATAATTAAAAAAAATATTTTGTTAACCAAAAGTTATTATTAATAGTTGAATTTTTTTTTATACAATACACACTCTATATTAAAATGTTATATTAATTTATTTTGTTTACATATGCTATTCTTCAGTAAGAGAAAAACAAAGGAGGAGAGAAGACGACACAACTTGCTTTAAAGTTTATGTGAAAAGATAGTGTTGTGGAAGATGGAATGAGTATTAATGGAACTGTAAAACAAAGCAGTATATATATTAAAACATTCCAGGACTTCCTTAAAAAGTATAGATATAGCGAAAAAAAGGGTAAAGTGTCACTTATGCCAAATTAAAACGCTAGGAAAATGTTAGGTAAAATATAAAAAAACGTGCTTGCAGAGTAGTGAAACACTGCTGCAAAACTTAATCTACGCTATATTCTTCAGCTCCTACGACCACACCCTGTTTTAGAGCAATTTAAGAGGAACGATTTGTCTCTTTGTGTGGTAAACAAAGCCTTCCTTATACATAGAAGCTTTATCATGGTTCCAAAGAATTTGTTCCT
Organism: Linyphia triangularis; assembly: GCA_963978545.1. Lineage (NCBI taxonomy): Eukaryota > Metazoa > Arthropoda > Arachnida > Araneae > Linyphiidae > Linyphia > Linyphia triangularis. The sequence continues at coordinate 74,250,828 of OZ021725.1, read as the reverse complement.
TTAATGAGAAATAAAAATACTTAGTAAAACACCAATTGTTACCAGTTGAAAGAACGCGAAACTCTGAATAGTTTTCGCAATGTTAGAAGGACCACAATTGGTAAGCTGATACTAGAAAAAGATTAAACATGGCTAAACCTCTTCTGTTTCTCAACTGTGTTATTTCAACTGTTTAACAAGGGAAATTTGACTTAATTTTTCTTACGCCTAAAACATTTGGAAGAAAAAGAAAAAAAAAAAACAAAAAAAAAAAAAACAAGAAAAAAAACACGCATCTTACTTTTAAATTGTAATAAATCATAATTTTAATTGTGCACAATAATTTTTTACATTTATATAAAAAACAATGAAATTTCATAACTATCCAGCTATATATACTTACGAAATTCCTGAAATAAACTTTTACTTTTTTTAAATAATATATCAATGGTAACTTAAATTTGTTTGTATAAATTCAATTATCTGTAGTTATTAATTACAATTACGCAATGTGTATAATGGTTATTTTGCATATTAGTAATATACTAGGGGGCTTCACCCCCTGCTCGCTAACGCTCGCCAACCCCAAAACGCCTCGCTGCGCTCGTATTGAGCGGCTTTGCCGCTCGAATTTGTGGTTAAAACATCTTGCTGCGCTTGAATAGGTTTGCCAGCCATAAAAAATGTAATCAAATTTTTATAAATTTAATGTAAGGCCTAATAGAGAAAACACCCAAATTGCAAGTTTCATAATAGAAAGTTAAATATACTATCCGCCAACATACGTATTACGCCGAGAGTGATTGTTTCGTTCACGTCGCCCCGTTAGAGAACGACGTCCAACGCGAGGTATTTTCTGGATAGAAATACTTCAAAATAATAATTACTGTAATACAAAAATGCTTCAGAAAAACGGAAAAAATCAGCTTTGAAACGAAGAGTTTAAAAAGAGCTTTAAAATTAGCAACGGGTTTATTATTTACATACGTAAGGATGTTGCCATTCATATATTCAAAATCATTGAGGCTTTGTAGTAGCTTAATGATGAAAAATATTGAAATTTAACTAATTAATAAAATGTTAATAAATTATTTTGGGACGTTTTGGCAAATCTACAGCTGATTTCCTTTAAAATGACACCTTGATCATTGAAATTGGTTGAGCGGTTTAGGCGGACGGACTAACCCCAAAAAACGTATTGCCTATTAAATATATAGATTTGTTACCGTATTTCCAACTAATGGCTCCTAAAATCTAATCAACTGGTGTATCCAAAGGGATGTAGAGCATTTTTAAAAGTACGTTTTCATTGCTTGTATTTCTTTGAGGAAACGTTAGGGGCTTCTGTTAAGACGAGAAAAGATAATGATCACACATTTTAATGTAATTCAGACAACACACTTTTGTTTACGAAATTAATTTAAAAGAAAAATTCTTACCAATGAAATCGTTGCACAGGCATATTCTGTAACTCTGGAATATTAAAAAATTAAGCGATGTATCATGAAAAACATAACATTTGGAGACAAATTGTATTAAAAACTACATTTTTTAAACATCCTAGGAAGATGCCATCACAAAATAAATTGCATGAAAACGTCTTATAGACCTGATCAAAGGGCAAAAAACTTGTTATTGAATGTGAATCAAATAAATCAATTTATACAAATAATTTTTTTCTTTCTATATTTGTAATTTGAAAAATTGTATAAAAATGGCGTATTGTTAAATTTCATATCCAGAAACTAGTGTTTTCTTCCAGAACAGTTAACATAAAGAGTATAAGACTATATGGAGAACCACTGAATGGATTTTGACGAAACATTTTAAATTAATATTAAAAAAAAATTGGTTAATATTTAATACAACAAAATGTTTTAGTGTAGAATACTTTTTTATATCGAAAATAATTATTTAAATTAATTTAATGTCTACCTTTATCAATTTCTCTTTTCTTTTTACTTAGTCAGAGTATAAAATAAAAAAAAAGAAAGATTCTCTACTTGAAACTAAGATATTCTACATTTAATACGGAGAAGTGAACAGGATTGGCTTTTATTTCCTACATCTTCTGTATTAATACAGATTAATTAATGAATGTTTAACAATGCGCTGTAACAATGATTGTTACAGCGTAAATTAAATGTTTATAATAACTGTGATTTAAAAGCAGAAACTCTTTCACCAGATGCAAGAAGAAATATAGAAATTGAGGAAATTTTTTCATAAATCGATAAAGTTTTTTTTTTTTTTTTTTTTTTTTTTTTCATAAGGGATCATATACATATCAAAATTGCATTTAACATGGCAATTTAATAATAGCTACATTGTAATAATGAGATAGATGTACCAAATAAAGTCTGCTTCATTATTAATTACTGCTTTAAAAATTCGATAAAGGTGTAATAAATTGAAAAACCAGTGTCTTCATATTCTCTGTTCCTCATCCGTATCGCTTACCCAAAAGGAGTAATGTAATTATTGTTGTAAATTTGGCCCATTTGGTGATGTTTCTTTTTTTCTTTGGCCAAAAAGAAAATTATCGCCAGTAATATAGTCGATCTGATAATTTTTAAATTTTTTTAAACAAGATCTAAAAACGGTAAATTATATCAATCTATGTAGAAAAACGAGTAATGAAATTCGTTTTTAATGGAAATAATTTACAAGTCTGATTGTAAAAGTGCATCGTCCATTCTTTATTTTCGCTACTTTTCAAGACCAATTCAGACTATCTGAAACACAATTTTGCAAACATAAAGTGCTTATTTCGACAGTAAGGAGATAGATTTTAGATTAATGGCAAAAAGTAATAAAACATGTGCGTTTATATTGAAGAGTGTTCAGATTTAGGTAAAATAATACACTGTGGACAATTCTTACACAAAATTTCATAAACTGTAAAAAAGATACAAATTAATGAATTTAATTATACAATAACTCAATTTTGAAAGTTTCATTGCTTTTACTGTTAATTAAATTGAAAAGTATAAATAGTAAATAAAATTTTGAAGAAAGAACAATTTATTTTAAACTTCAATGTTTGTAACACAAAACTATCTTTTCAAATAGAATTGTTGAGTTAAATCTGTAAGAGAAGATTTTGGATCAATTCGACTAGACAGCTTTTGAATATTTTAATTCAATTTTCTGATTTTTTCCCCTAAATATGGGACTTCTAAATGTATTTTATGTGAAAAGGATGTAACTTTTTTTAAGTCGATAGTTTTATGTTGCAAGAGGAAAACGTGGAAAGAAAAACCTTAGTATAGTTAATACGTATGTTAGTCGGCTCAAAAGATAAATTTGCAAAGTACAAAAAAAATATATATATATAAAAAAAAAAATTGAACAATTAAAACCCTTTGCTTATTTTAATTACATTGACTAATTTTTAATTTTAAAATGTTTTCATAAACATATTTAATTTTTTTTTATTTCATCCTTTTATCATAGCCGATTTTCTATAAGATATAATTAAATTTTTATTTTCTTAGGGACTTTAAAATACAATTTTTGGTTGGTAATTTTTCATTCAAACTACTTAATTCCTTAATAGATTAAATAAAAGTAAGTTTTTATGAATTAAAAGAAAAAATACTTTTGAAGAAAATTGCTGTTGTGAAAGCTTAAGTTTAATGTTATTTTGTGCATATACTTTATACTTACAATAAACGAGTAAATAAATGCTTACTATGAACGTCAGTCTTTGTAAACGAATTAGTCTGATTTTTTGACTTCTCTGGATAGACTTTTACGACTAAACGTTTAACAAGAAGAGGAACTGAGTTTTAATTTTTACTGTTAAGATTTTAAACCTTTTGTCTTTAATTTTGTTTTGAAAATTTTTACTAAGCCATGTTAGTGTTTTGTTTTGACCTCAAATTCTAACTCCAAAAACGATCAAAAGTATGTTTCAACCTTTTTTTGGCAATAGTCCCATTCATTACATCAACTGAGTTCGTTTCAAAAAAGGATTGGCTACATAAAACCTATTTTTATAAAATAGATTCATGTACCATCGGTTTCGCTTGCTTCAATAATATTCTTTGTAAGATTTATGTTTTTAAACCCTTTTTCATCAATTTGAAATAGTGCCTTCTTATACTTTTTGTACTTTATACTTTTCGGAGAGATCGGATAATCTATCCAATTGCTAGTTGTTAGAATTTTCTGAATACTAACTTTATTTAATATTTATATTTTAAGTTATGTCCACTTTCATCACTGATGAAGTTAGCGCATTTAGATTGAAGAATCTGAAGTAATTGTATTTATATAATACTCATCATACATGTCAATAAACCCTGTTATCTGAGGGGAACTTTTTTTCTTTCGAGTTTACAAATCTCTTTTATTTTCAATAATAAGTACTTTTCATAACTGTACACTTTATCTTAAGTGCACAGTTACGAATAGAAACTATTTTGGTAAAAAATAAGTTGTTAAAAAGAAATCGTAAAAAAATATCGTTAATTTTTTTTGATTACCTGCATTTGGAGGTAACTGCTTTCTGTGTGAATATTTTCATTTTTTAATTATTGTTTTGAAGAATTGTACTAGTGTTGAATTTACATACATAACATAAATTACAGTAATTGATGAATAACATGATAGAAGATACATAATTTATAGAATACAATATAGAAACAACAAAATCTCATAATATACTGATAATTAATTTTACAAAATTAAAGTAATTATACCACATACAGTTTATAATTTAAAAAGTTACAGGGTCATACATAATAATACAATACAATAGACAAAGTTGACACAGCATTTGACAATCATACTGGAAAAATAAAATACGTAATGCAAGCTGACAAAGTTTATAGAATCCAACATTACCTAAAAACAAATATTCTTTTTATCACTAAATAACCAAATATAGTACACTAAATAACCCAAATTAAATGCGACCAAGTTTTGCAGCAAGAATGGTAGAGCATCTTTTGAAGCTATTCTCCAACAAAGTTTATATCAGTGTATAATTTTATCATTCTGTAACAATATTTTTCACTCATATTTGTGTATCGTTTTCGGTGTCAATTTGGTGTATCACCCAATATTTCTGACCGTAAATGCAGTTTGCTGCTTCAAATGTTCCCCGGAGAGGTTACTCGAAGATATCATCAGATGTAATAGGTAGAAATGGAAAAAAAATCTTAACGACGGCTATACTGAAAAATAAAAATAAAAGATTCCCGTTGTAATTTGTGATTTTTTTTTTTTTAATAATTGTAAAAAAAAGATTATGTCATGAGAGGTCATCTACGTATTAAAACCCAAACATTAAAAAGTTCAAAAGTTCAATAGCAAATCAATATTATTATGCCATATTTAGATTCAACATCCAGAAGAAAGGAATAAGCCAACTTTCAACATTTTCTAAGGAGTGGTTAGTAATTTAAATAATTACTAGGAAAGGACACATTAATGTTAAAAAGAAAACTTGTTTTCTTAGTCATAAATTCATAAATATTTAATATACTTTAGTAATGCATGAATAGATAACTTTTGCTGTAAGAGTTTTTTAATTATATACTTCAAATTATAAAAAGCAATTATTTTTAATTTTAAAAATGAAAAAGTATATTTATTTTTGATTTTATTACATTTATTATGGTTAAACAAATTAGGTTTTTTTTTCTTTGCGTTTTGACTGACGTTTGGTTTATAATATTTTAGCAGAAATATAAAAGCCTAATTTTAGAGACCGTAAATTATATTACATTTGAAACAAATGAAAGTTTAACTGGTCTAAGAATATAAAATGTAATTTTTTTTTGTCGTCTTTTCAAATTGTTGGAAACACTATATTTTGCCCTCGTTCACTTCTAGATCCAGATACTCACACACGAATACTGAAATGTTTTGTACATTTTGCAATTCGGACGTTTTGGGAGATGTGCATCAAATCCATTCCTTTGTAAGTTCTATCCCGTTGACCAAGCCAAATCCCTGCATTAGACACACTCATTTAGCATGGGAGATGATTCCGGCTCTATTCCCACCATCGGTGTTATGTTGGCTAACCTGTTTTTTAAATAAGTCGACAAAGGGAATTGTATGTTTTTAGTAGGAGTCATCAATTTAACTTTCTTTCATTCGATACTTAAGTTCAAAGAAGTTTTCTTTAAAATACCATTCTCTTATAAATTTACTTTTGAAATTGGATCTAGCAAAATAGTTTATGTGTTAAAATTTTTGGGACAGTATAGCCTTCTTCATTTGTATCTTAGACATTTCAGACTCATAAACACGCACTTTAGGCAATACTTAATAGATTGTAACCTTAAGTAAAAAGTATTGCGAATGTCCATAACGATGGAATTAAATATGCATCAAGCATTTCATCAGTATCAGATAATTGATTTAAGAAGGTTTTTTTCGTAGGCAACGTTCTATTATGTGGAAAAACACACACAATTTCAACAAGTAATTTTATTAATTAAATAAAATTTTAACCTAATTCTTTAAGTAAGTGATTCACATAAAAAAAAATAAACGCCCCCTAATTAATATCGAGAAATTTATCAATGTTAGAAAAAAGCATAGCCTAACATTTTTATTTCGGTTTAATTTTATCTTCAGTTAAATGAAATATATAATACGCTTCTTTAATTTTTATTTCCGATCCTAATTGGACTGCTAGTGAAATTGGCCGATCTGAAATCTTGTTAATAAATTGTGTTGCATTAAAATTATTTTCTGATTGAATTACTTTACTAATTTTCTATTACCGTCATTTTAATCATTTCAATATAAATCTAAGTTTTTTTCCAAGTAATTTTATACTAATACTTGTAACTTCCTGAAAAACGAAAGGGTTCGCTTTTCTTTGTTCGATTTCCCCCATATTTAAAACTTCACACGCTTCTCAATTTTGAGATTTACCCTTAACTCATAAGTGATTTGTTTTTCAATATAATGAACTGAAATATCATATTTAGATTGAATGAAGCATTTAAAATAGATTGAAAGGATAAAAAAAATAGCGGCCTGTATTGAAATTTTCAAATATACAGTTCAATTTATTGAAGCAACTACTAATTTTTTTTTCTACTATAGGAGTACAGATAATTTTACACAAATTAAATTGGTGCAAACTGCAGTGTCTTTTAGAATCTAAAATATAGTCCATGCTCAGATTTTTTTTTTTTTTTTGCGTACTGTACAAATGGCCACGAATCTGACGACCCGATGACAATTCAGAAAGAGAGGAACTTGAAACAATCATGGATGTTATTCTGTATGTCATTAAGAATAAGATCCAGCCTGGCTTATGTAGTTTCTTCATAAGCCCCTGCATCTTTTCCTTGATTATTTGTAATGGTTTTTTCAACTGACCGTTTGAAAAATGGCCGGTATGATATGGTAAATAAAGACGTATACTATTTTATTCAATGAAATATTGGAACTAGGTGGTTGTAAATATTGCCATTTTGGCTGACGGTGTATGAAAGTAATTTGATTCATAAATATATTAATAAGAACTTTTCAATATAGGAAGGTTATTTTACCTTCCGAAATGCTTCAATTTATATAGAAACGCTTCTTGAATTTTAACAACCATCAGATGTTCAAACGATTCTGCATAGCTAACATATATATGCCACCAAGGTGTTCTTGACCATGGATGTAAAGTTATGTTTGCATTATGGAACAGACTATGACTACATTCAAGCGTTCCCCACTAACTTTTAGAGGCTGGCCATATGACTTATGTTGGAGCTTTTCGCTGGTCGGATACATCAATATATGTATCTTTAATTATTATCGATTTTACAATAAATAGCATTTCTGAAAACTGAAAAAATAAATTACTGATATTTTTCTAATCTTAATAAAATTATAATTGATACTTGATTCTTTTCTTTTTCAAATAAATAATAAAAAAAAAATAACAATTTCATTAAAACAAATAAAAGGCTAAAAAAGAAGTGAATCTTTCTCTCCAGCATGACAATACGAGTTGACTTAACTTTTAATAAAAGTATTTAAACTGTACTTCCAGATTACTCTGTTTTGTCGACATCAATTGTGAGATGATGACGGTCGAAATCGTTTAGTTTAATTTATGAAAGTGTCACTATTTGTCGCAGTATTTGTTATAGCCAATTTTAATAAATCGTCCAAATGAGATTCAGTTAAATTGTTCCTGTATTTATTCTTGAAGAAAACTATCTTATTGAAAGTTGCATCAAACAGTTTCTTCGGGCACATAGAAAAGATCTCTGTTCTTCATAGAAAACACATACTATTTTGTACAAATTAAAATTATGTAAAAAAAAAAGTCTGTATCATGAAGCTTGATTTTTTTCCTCCTCTGAGGCCGAAAGGGCCGCAGAAAAATCTGTTGCGGGCCGCGTAGTGGCTAATGCTGAGTTAGGTAATATAAATATCACTTATGCAATATTTTCTATTCCCATTATGTTTTGCTTTTAACTCTTGTAAAATTCTGAGTCAAATGGAAATTGATGATTTAAAATTCTATTTCATCAGAGAATAATTCTTTTCGCTAAAGTCAATTCTAACTGCTTTATGAAAAATGGAATTATTTCTTCTAAATTCATTGCCGAACCATCCTTTAGTATGTTTCCAGATAACTCTTCGAGGTACTATTGACAAAAAATATACAACCAAACTTTAAACAATACAGTGACTTGGATTTGAGCTTTAATGACGGGAGGCATATTACTGAATCATGGTCGAATATTGAAGCTTTCAACTTAATTGATAAATATTTGTATATATTATACTTAGAGATAATTTAAAGGAAATATGGATGTAATAAAAATATTTCATTATTTGATGTTTCAAATTCATTTATTCTGATTAAGTAAAAGCACACTTCACATCCTTTCTTATTCCGATTCTACTTTCCTTAACTCCAATATTTACAATAGAGAATAACATGATGAATAAATTGATAAAAATCTATGTTCCAGGAAACAGTGCGTTATTACTTTCGTAGAAAATAAAGATATTCCTTCCTTACCTTAATATGAACGTAAAATGCGATATTATTTTCGTCGTTCTAAAATAACAAGAGCGTAAAAAAGGCACTCGATCGTCTGCTTGGAAACATCGTTGCCACTCGCTTTAAGATAACTTGAGAAGTCGCAACAATAGCTAACAATAAAAATGCGACGATGTTGGAACTGATGAAATGAGCAACTTGATTTTTGTATGATTGGGTATAGGATGAAACTAACTTATTTGAATACTGGATGTACAAAAAAAAAAAAAAACCCTTTTTATTCTTCTTTTATTGAGACGGGTATAAGATTTCGCGTCGAATAAGGGGATTTGTTGTTTGTGTCGTCAGCGTGGACTTTTGAATATTTAGTTAATGCTTTTATACTTCATTCAAAACTGAAAGCCGAGAGAAAAAAAAAATTGAGTTTAAAGGAGCTGATTGAATTTTGAATTTGATACGGAAGGATTTCTTTTCAGTATATTTTAAAGCGGGATTTCTTAGTAATATTTTCTCTCATTTTATTTGTATGCATTGACGAGCTGCATGAGGAGTTGAGATTTCAATAAAAAGTTTGAAATTCTGAAGACAATTTCTATCTGGCTAGTTTAGAACTGAAAACACTTTCGTAGCAGATATTTGTTTGTTTCATAATGCCTGTTTCTTAGAAGAGTATTCTCACTTTATAA